>CM053784.1:735372124-735834624 GCA_028749045.1 Cupressus sempervirens
AACCACAAAAATAACCTGCTACATAGCCCAAAGGGAAGAATAAAGAAGCAAAGTCGAGCCCAACCAAGCCTAACACAAGGGTAGACACTAGGAAAACAACAAAAGTGGAAAAGTAATAGGGGAAGCAAAAATCCATAGAGAAAGGAGGGCCTATAAAAAAAAAATAAGAAAATATGTTGCACCCCCAGAGTCAGATGAAGAGAAGATAGAATCTGACAATGATCAATTTAGAGTGGTAAGACATTCCACCAAGTCTAATTTGGAAAATGTTTGTGACAACATAAGAGATAATTCAAATTTAACTATTTTAAAGACCATTGGTTTTAATAAGTTGAGTAGGGAAGAGAAAAACATAGTGGAAGAGTCTATCTACACTATGATGGCCAAGTTCAAGACTACTCCACTTGAACTAGACAATTCTATGCCTAAGGAGCTAAGCTCTATTGTTGAAAATTAATTACATTACTTCCTAAATATGGAGAAGGAAATAAGGGAGTCAAAATTGGCTCATGTGATGCCAGACCTTTAAAAAGGTCAAATAAGTAAGGCCAGTAAGAAATATGGGAGTAAATTTGCACCCAAATATAGAGTCTTTAGTATTTTGCAAAATAAAATAGAAGATGTTGTAAAGAAATCCACACAAATGTGCAAATTGATTTATGGATTGACTACTACCAAGGAATACCAAGAAGATCCCTTTAAAGCAATGAATGATGATGAAGAAGGAGAAGAAAATGAGGAGGAAGAAGGAGAGAAAGAGAAAGAAGAGGTAACAATGGAAAAGAAGACACATAAAGGTGATGAGGCAATAGCTAAGGAGAAGCATCAAGAACAAAGTGTCCAAGACATCTAATTGCCACCACCCAGTCCTCCACATGCAACACCTACATCTATAGAAATCATCATTTTAAAGGATGTTCCTAACACCTCAAGTTAAAACATAAATCCATTAACTACAGAGGATCTCAAAAATATCATTCACCAAACAACATTGCAATCATAATTGTGCACAAATCCTATTTTGGTGAATGTAGAAGAGTTACAAAAGGTTGTAGCTAAAATTACCAAGGAAAAGGTGAGCACAAAATAACCACCTCCACAATCTCCTATAGCTAAAGATGATCAACCAAAAGAGAAAAAAACACAAGATACAACTACTAAGGTTGATCCAACAATGATAGTAACAACAATTGTCGAGGAGTTAGCAAAGGAGAAGACAGGACAAAAGGTTCCTAGAGCACAAAACCAAGGTGCACCTCCTAAAATCATTGTAATTGATCAAGGTAGGAGTGAAGAAGATAAGGAATAGGAGAAAACCCCCAAGGAAAGAGAGTAAGAGACAATATAGACATTAGTTAGTCTACCTTTAATGGGGATTCCTACCAAGTAACCAAGCACTGATTCAGTTCCCCTACAAATTTCAACACTAGGCTCGAGCTCCACCAAGGTAACAAGAGTACTTCACTATGGAGACCCTACAATTGATGAAGAAATAGTCATACCAAGTTATGACTTCAAGATAGTGAACCTAGAATAGATAAATGAAGTGCAAGAGGCACTAGAGAGAAAGAATAAGTAGGAGATACTCATAAATGAGTATAGACAAAGGCAAGCATTAGTAGGAATCAAAGACATATTCCTTGATGCATTTAGCTTGCCAGTACCTGATGAAACAAAGCCCATTATGGACCAACTATCCAATATAGTGGACTAGGTACAAAATGAAGACCTTGATACTAATGTCAAATTATTAGAATGGTCTAAAAAGAACTTTCAAATGAAGGTTAATGAGAAGATATATAGTGAGATAGCACTATCATAGGTGGAACTGGCTAAGAAGGTAGAAAAGGTGAAAATAATACTTGAGAACATATTCTCATTGTACTCCAAACTATGTGAGTCTTCATATTTCACATGAGAGGCTAGCCAAAGAATACTAAGCTTGGAGAGGAACCTTAAGATATCTAGCACATAGCTACCTAAGGATCCAGCTCAAAGTGAGAAGAATTTTGCAACAATGCTTCACACTCTGAAGGAGTTAGTTTTATTAATAGTAGAAGAGGCTAATTTTAAGGCCAAATTGATACAAATTCAGTCTACTATAACCCCACATCTAGAAGTATTACATACAGAGATGGCCTATGCAGAAAATGTTTAAAAGAAAGATCCTAATATTTCTACATTAGAAGGCCTAGTACATCTTGCAACAGAGATAACCATCTAGCTCAAAGAACTAGAAATAGCATTAGAAAATTGGGATGCTTCTCTAAATATAATAATGGAGGTAAATAAAACATTTTTGGCTAAATATTCCATTCATTCTTAGGACCCTTTGACATAAGTGTCAAAAAGGGGGAGATATAATAAAGATAGGAGATAATAAGAATGGATGTGTAGATAAAGGGAGATAGTACATTTTTTATGGAGATACTTATAGAATATCTAAAGGGGGAGTTATTCAAATTTTGAGTTTTGAAGAGAGATAAGGAAATATAGCCAAATGGATAACAAAAATTGCAAGTAGATGTGTGAAACGGGAAGCAAAAATAAAGGGGGAGTACAAATAAAATAGAGCTGGCAAACACAAGGCAAAGAGTTTTAGACACATTAGCATGAGATAAAATTAGCTTAAGGGAATGTTGGTTATAGAAACATCACATCATCATAGGGGGAGTTATAAATTTTTAAGGTATATAGTCTTCTACAAAATTTTGAAAAAGTTTTTGAAGTTTTGTAAATATGCCAAATAGGATGTGTATTATACTTATAGAGATCGGATTCATAATGATCAATTAAGTGTTTTTTCTACTCATGTCAAAGGGGGAGATTTTTGGTCTTAGATTGGTTTTGACAATTGAGAGTCAACACACTTAACTAATTTCTAATTTGATGCTCAGTATAATATAGATTAATAAGTATAATATAGATGTCGAGCTACAGTGTGTATTGAGCCAGAAATTCAACAAGTGCCAAGTGAACTTTAGGTTCCAAGCAATATTCAAGTGCCAATTGATAAGTGATTCTAAGTCACTATAGGTGTCAAGAAAAGTATTGATGATAAGTAAAATAAAATTACTCTAGGAGCCGAGCAAGATAGGATTCCTATATGTGAAAAGCATCAGCAACCAGTAAGTGTCGAGTAACATAGAATTGGCATATGAGTTTGTGCCTTCACAAACTCAGATGTAAACCATTTTTTGAGCTGACTTAAGATGAATCTTGAAGGATCCTAAAGATAAGATCAAATCTTTTATATTTCCTATGTAATCAGCATGCAGCCAATGAGAAAAATTGGAGAAAGCATGTAGCCAATAGGAAAAGTGAAGGAATTAAATGGGAAAAGAAGAATGAATATTAATCATAGATTCATGCCTAACCCGAAGTCTTTGAATGCCTTTAAAAGGAGGATGAAACCCCATTATCCGTGCATGTGTGAGAGTATGGTATGGGAGAATGTGAGTGAAGTTTAGAGGGGTGTAAAGACTTAGAAAAGGAAGAACAACATTGCAAAATTTAGTTGATCAGAATAGAGCATTAGAACTTTGAGGAGAGACATATCAAATCAAGGAAGGATCAAAACAGATAGAGTCGAAGGAGGATCTGGAATCAGCAATTGACGATTATAAGTCATAAGGTCAAGACTTTCTAATACTCTCTAGCCATTATATTAGGAATGAAAATCCTATGATGATAGGTTGGTCTAGTAGCCATGTTTTAAGCCTCTCAACAAGGTGTTAAATCCTTTAATAGGGTAACATTCTGAGTGTTTGTAAATCCTTTAACTAAGTTGCCTTTAACAAGGTGTAAAGTCTTTAACAAGATAGGCCTTTCATAGGGAAAACAATTGGAAGTGGTCAAAATTTATAACCTTAAATGGTTACATATTGCTGCAGTGATAATTTGTGTGTGTCATCCCCACCCCAATTTTACCTTCTCATTTTGGAGGGTTTCTAGGTGACCAAAATCCTGTGCTATGTCTTTATTTTTCATGTTAAGTAGATATGTTAGATGCATGTGAATGATCTCAGCTAAAAATTTTAAAAGGTTAAAGATAGTTACTTCTGATTCACCCCCTCTCTCAAAAGTAAACCTTCCTACTTGTAAATTCCAACATTTTCAAGTATGATATTAGTGGGTGAGATGTTTCTTTAGTTGGGTTTTCTTTTAGTAGTTGATTTGGGTTTGTTTTTAGTACTAACCCCTTGTTATGTCTTTGTATTTTTAGTTTTGTTTCTTTTGTTTTTATTTACACCCTAGAGCATGGATGTAGAGTTAGGACCCTTGGTCTTGGGGGCTTGTCCTTTTTTACTAAGTGATGTTCTATCTCATTGTGATTTACTAAAATTGTTTCTTCTTCTTCTTCTTCTCTCTATTTTATCATAAGTGTGAGTTGACCCACTCACTAAAATGGGGGCTAAATGTACCATCTTAAATTGGAAGTACTTTAATTTAACGATGATTTAGCACCCTTTCAAGGCAAGGTCATCATTCATTTGCATCCTTCTTCCTTTCTCCCCTTTTTGTCCTTCCTCCTTGGTGGATTAGGGAATAGAACCTCTTTAAAAGCCCCTATTTTCATGGCATTAAGCTTGAGATAGGATCTATTCACCTAGGTCCTCCCTTTCCTTCATTCAAAATCTACTATCCACACCAAAATGGACTTTTCTTGGGCTTTGACCTAATTTCTAGGATTTGAGACCTGATTCAAGACCTCAAGGGCCTCCTAAAGGTTTATGGCCCTATTTTCTAGGGACATAGTGCATCCCTGGTTGGGCCTTCTTTCAGGTCTACCTACTACTTGGATCCTATACCTAGTTAGCCTTGAGTTGTTAATTTCTAGGCATCTCAACCTATGGGATTTAGTTAATTCTAAGCCTTATATAAACCCCTCTATTTGCTCCATTTTATCCATGATGATATACCATCTCTCACATTTGCAAGAATCTAATCTCTCAAGATCTCAAGTTATCTTTAAAGCATTCAATCTATCTTTCTATTAAATACCAAGGATTTATACATTCGTGTCATTGAAGGAGTTTATGCAAGATCTTTTATATCACTTTCAATGCTCAAGATCTCCCTTCATAGATTCTAGATCCTTTGTTGCACCTTCTAAATTCATTATTTCAAGATATGCATTCATCTAAATTGATTCATAAGGTGTGGTTCAAGCATGTTCACTCATGAAGGTTTTGGTTTTACTTTGATTTCCTTTGTAGGTTTTTTGAAGTTTATTCAAACCTATTGTATCTGTTAGTCTCAGAATGGTTTTGACATTTGAGTGCCAACACACTTAACCAATTTCTACATTGGAGCTAAGCACACTATGTATGTCGAGCCACAACATGTGTCGAGTCAGAAAATCCAACAAGTGTCGAGTGATCTTCAGGTGCCAAGCATGATATAGCAGCTGAGTGATATTTAAGTGCCAAGTCACAGACAATACCGAGCAAAAAAGAAACACAATAGGAGCCGAGTGAAATAGTTTTGTTACATGTGCTAAGAAACAGAAATTAGTAAGTGTCGAGTAACACAAAATGCGTATATGAGTTTGAAAAGCCAAAAATTTAGATGTAAACCATTTTTATGGCCGACATATGATGAATCTCAAAGGATCTAAGTGATAAGATTGAATATTTTATATTTCCTATGCAATCTACATGCAGCTAATAAGAAAAATGGAGAAGGCATGTAGCCAATAACAAAGTGCAAGGAATGAGCAGGAAACTGAGATTCAATATGGATTGTAGATCCATATCTAACCCTAAGTCTTCAAATTCCTTTATAAGGAAGAAAAAATCTCATTATACAAGAGATGAATGAAGGAGTGTATGGAGACTATAGTGGAGTTTAGAGTGAAGAGTAAAAAAACTTAGAGGAAGAGAGCAACAGTTAGACATTTAGTTGATCAGAACAAAGCAAGGGATACAAACGAATACCAGATCTTCGAGGATCAAGATCAAAGAAAGTAGATCAAGTGCCTAAATTTAGTAATCAAGGATTGTAAGCTATCAGGTTTATTATACCTAATACTCTCTATCCATTGTATTAGAAAGGAAACCCTATGTTGATAGGTTAGCTTAACAAATATTTTGTAGATCCTTTGAAAAGGTGATTAAATCCTTTAACAGGGTAACACTTCATGTAAAGTGTTTGTAAATCCTTTAACAAGGTCACTACCATTAGAAGTGGTCAAACATTATTGCTGCAGTGATTTTGTGGGTATCATCCCCACCCCAATTTTACCTTCTTATTCTTGGAGGGTTTCTGGGTTACCAAAATCTCAAGTGTTATGTGGTGATGCATATTTGTTTCTCATGATTTCTTAATGTTTATATGCATGCATGTTCATTTCAATTATATGTTATTAAGGGTTTAAATTAGGCTAAAAGTTAGTGCTTCTCATTCACCCCCCCCCCCCTCTCAGAAGTATTCTTTCCATTAAGACATTCCAACATCATCTACATACTTGATTACATTCCAAATTCAAAAGCATAGTCACTCATTTATATGTCTTCATGTTAGTTCTATCACTACTACTTGTTAATATTACATCTTTATTTCCATTAAAGTAATTCCTAAAATAGGTTTTGACTAAGGCAACACCCCCCCCCCCAATCCCCCTCCAAACAACAAACACAAATCACATTTTTTAACAAGTTTTAGATTTGGAATTGACTGAAAGGTTGTGGGTTTGGATACCCTTTTCAACTTTCTTCAAAACTAAAAAATTCAAAACAACATCACACTCATTCTTGAAAGATTTAATAGCTTACCCTTGGCACACTAGGGTTGATTAGGTCACCCCCAATCATCTAGTTTAACCTTTGAAAATCACCTAGTGGTTTTTGAGTTTTGTGTGTTCCATAGTTTTGTGGGATTTTGCTCTTTCAGAGGTCATTTGATAGCTTGTTCTTAGGTTTGTATTTCACAAGGTATATCATTCTCTTCAACACATTTCATCATCTCATTATTTCTCTATATTAAGCATTACATTTTCTATCTTCTTGCTTAAACCCTCTTACGATGGAGGTGAGAGAGAAGTAACCCCAAGTTATTCATTCCTTTTTGTATTAAGTTGTGCAATGATACTTCCTTGTGTATTAATCAAACCTAATCAAAGGGATGGATCTTGGTCTTCCCCTTTTCAAATGTGTTATGGTGGTTGATTTCGTTTTACACTTACACAATATCCTTTTGGTTTTTTTTTGAATCATCAAAGGCATTGCATTAGTACACTTAATTACATATCAAGCACATTGGTATTAAACTTGTATGATATACTCTATTTTTTTTTTTTCCTACATAATATAAAATTTATTCAATTTCAAATCAAATTTAATTCCTAAATAAGGGCTTGACCAAGGAAAGACCCTTCCCCCAAAAAATTCCCCCTTCTCTTGTGCGTAAGTGTAGATTTGTAGAGTTTAGGAGTCAAAACTGTATACATGGAGGCACAGTCTTTGTCATAGTCCTAAACCTCTCTCTCTATTCCTCTTAGGTATAGCTCAGCCAAAACTGAATATAAGTCCCCCAAAAGTGACACTTTCCTAATGCTTTGATATTTTTACAACCATGAGTTACAAGTTCTAGGATTTTGAATCTTGATTTTTTCCTAGTTATGACACAATCTAAAAGGGTTTCCATGAATTTGAATTTACATGCTCTACCACCCTCATGGTTATTATATATTTATTCTAATAGTTTTTTTCCTTGAATGTGATATTATTTCTTATAATTTATCATTTCCTTAGTCTATCCCTCTTGCAAGAACTCTTTTTCATTCCTAATTACATAGGGATGCACCCATTATCACATTTTTTGGCTAGATCTTTCATTTGTATCTTTTTTATCCCTTTGGGTTATACAAATCAGTTATGGGACATATGGTTTATATTTTGGGTCCCCTCGCTAATCTATATATAAATGGGTATTCTACCATTGATCACCATTTTATGAATTACAATGTTGTCAATTTTTTCTACACCACAATAGAGCACCTAGTTGAATACATTTACAACAATTGAGTTTCCACTATGCACTACTTGATAGTCAATCACCTAGCTAGATCAAATTATTAAGGCTACTTTAATAATTAATGATTCATTACCCAAAATAAGAAATATAAATACTATTTCTATTGATGCCTCAAGAACATTAAGTCAAAATGTGGAATTCATCTGTACAATACCCTAGTAAGGACCTGAAGGGAAGAAAATGTCATAAGTAAAAAAGAAAGATGAAATTTAGGCAACTAACTAACTTACATAGATGCTTGGTTTGCATATGAAATAATATATTTATAATATTAGTCAATATGGCTGTTATCAATTGATAAGACCACTTGGTGCTCAAGTTGGGATAAAGTTTAAATATCACAAAGGACATAATAGTATACAAATGTTGTATTGCAAATCTTGTGTTAATTAATATTGTATGTGGTAGGCTTATAGGTGATTTTATAGAAGGCATGATAATAATAAAATATGAGAGTCCTATAGAGTATTCTAAAGGATCATGAAATGACAAGGAATGTGATAACTTGTAGAAGTATGAGAAGAGGGAGAAACCATTCAATCTAAAATAATATACTAGGAGTAAGATATTGCAATATTCAAGCATACCTCTACTAATGAAAAATAGATAAATTCCTACAAGTTGATTCTATGAAATATGGCTCCAATAAACCAAATCTCACAATTTAAATACCACTTTTCAATAAGAGCTCTATTATAATACTCAAGAAAGCTCTTCCTAAACTTTCTTGGTCATAGTTGGTTTATATTGTCTCATATTATTTTCTCTAATTGAGAAATAACGATTGTGATTTGTTAGTTTTTTATAATTCTTAACAAAATTCTTCAAAAAAATTTGGGCCATGGGTGATTGATCTAGTCTAATTTTTGCAAGGAAACTTACAACCAAAAATATCATTATTTCTACATAACTTGATGCAGGAGCATCCTAGGCTAGTTACCAATCATGTATACAACACCATTAAGCTCAAACTTATGGATTTATGATTTGTGTAGTTGGGGATATGTTTGATACATATTGTGTAACATTTTCCTAAGTGCACATAATGACTAGAGTAGTCATCTTCAAGTTAGAGCCTTGTTGGTTGTTGTTGCTAACGTGTTCCTAATTTATTGACAAATTTTGGAGATTGTATTTGTGATATTCAATCAAAGGAAGTTGGCATGTGCACTCTTCGATTTGGATAGTTGGATGGTACATGGACCTATTCCT
Organism: Cupressus sempervirens; assembly: GCA_028749045.1. NCBI lineage: Eukaryota > Viridiplantae > Streptophyta > Pinopsida > Cupressales > Cupressaceae > Cupressus > Cupressus sempervirens. The sequence continues at coordinate 735,381,374 of CM053784.1, forward strand.
AAGGATGTGTATTCTTGTTTTGTCTTATGATTTAGTTATGCATTGTAAACTTGTGACCTATCTTAAGTATATAGTTATTTCATGTCTTTAATGTTTGTTACCAAGCCAACTTGTAGCTTGGAGGTTTATTTAATGAGAGTGTTTAATTAATGTAACTTGCTAGGCTGACTTTTGGATTGGTTTAATACAACTAAGGGGATTTTTTCTTTTCTTGAGTCATCAATCAACATAAAGAAGATAAAGTAGTTGAGAAGAATAAAGTTGAGAAGAGCTAGTAGCTAAGTGTGGGCTTGCGAAATAAGAAGGCTACTTGGTGGCTTGCAAGAACAAGTTTAGATTCTTCTTGGGGTTTTCTACTAGATTTTAGTCTAGGCTACCTAGATTTTGGATCTTATGAGGTCTTCCATAATTGTTAATATATTTGGCCATAACCTGGAAGGCCCTACAACCAAGCATTTTCGGTGTTAATCTATTGATTCTATTACAAAAATTGGTGTTGTTTGGATCTAAATTTTTCTATTATTGTTTATATTCCATTATGTGGTTATCTATTGGGTACCAAGACATCTCCTTTGAGGATTCTTCTACCATGCACTACATCAAGTGGTATCAGAGCTAGTTACAATTTGGTTAGTTGACCTTATGGTGTTAATTTGTTGCTTTGGGTTTGTGAAGATCTTGGAAGATGCCTCCAATAATATTAGACCCTAGGATGACTTTAAATCTTTATGATGTTTTGGATCCAAGAATTATAGATAAGAATAGATCATATTTCAAATATGAGATAGAGTTGATGAAGAATGATATGGTTACTGAGATCATGAGAGGTTTAGTTGGTGTACCTAGCAATGTGGGTAGTGAGGATGGTTATGAGGAAGCTACTAAAGACATTGAAGCTACTAGATCTAGTGGTTAAGACATAACTAATTGAATGGAGAGAGCTATAGAAGACAAAGTTGGTCAATTGGATAGAATTAGATCTCAGTTGAAACTGAAGCACAAGGTGGGTTTTTTTAATTTCTCGGGTACTTTGAATCTTAAGAAGTGATTGATATGATTAAAGATTTATAAGAATATTTTGAATTATAGGATATTGGAGATATTATTAGAATGAGATTGGCACAAACTAATTTGAAAGAACATTTTTCTTTATGGTGAAAGGAATTGCAAAGAGATAGAGAAGATGAAGGTGAAATGAACATCACTAGGTGGAGATTGATGGTAACTAAATTGAAGGCTAAGTTCACTCCTTTTGATTATGAACTTGATTTGTTTAAGAAGTTGTAGAATCTAAAGCAAAAGGATATGTCTATAAAAGATTGCACTAAGGAGTTATACAAGTTAACAATGCAGTTTGGATATAGAAAAAATTATAAGCACAAAATAAAATTTGAAGAAAAGACATTAAGGTGATTCTCAAGGGAAGGAGAAGTAAGATCACCTGATGAAAGATAAATAGGTTGTTGAAGATGAACCAAAGCCTACTAAGAAGAAGAGAAGAACATGTAAGGTTTCATCTATGATTCATTATCTCAAATGTGGTGAAGAAGGACATAGATCTTTTGAATGTCTCAATGTTGATAAGAAGGTTAGTAATAGGAAAGTTTTTGTGAATGAGAATGTGGATTTAGTGAATGAACATGAGGTGGAGGGGGATAATTTTTGGATTTGAAGAGTGTTGCTTGGTAAGAAGATGTTGGAACCCTATTAAAGGAGGATTTATTTCAAGACTCATTGTAAGTCTAGAGATAAATGTTGGAATGTGATTATGGATGGTGGTACTATTAATAACCTAGTTGTTGAGGAAATGGTTCATAAACTTCATTTGAAGAGAATGATACATCCTTGTCCTTATAGGATTATTTGGTTCTTAGATGAACATGCTTTGGAAGTGAGTGAGCAATGTCTTGTTGATTTTCAGATTGGACAATTTGTGGATCAAATATTATGTGATATTGTGGACATGAGTAGTTGTCACATATTACTTGGTAGACCTTGGCAATATGATTGTAGGGCAGTGTATGATTATGTAAAGAATGTGTTTATTGTTAAGAAAGGTGGCATGAATAATTCCCTAATTCCTTTGTAGAATGCAGAGCTTGGAAGTAGGAACCTAAGATTTAGTAGGCGAGTTAAGTTGAAGGATTATCGAAGGTTAGAGATCAGTGTGGGAAAAAAACTTGTTGCACATCAAGGACAAATGTAAAGATGACAATTGGAGGAAAATATTTGAAGAAGTGGAACAAAGGAAAGAGTGTACAAGTTGATGTGGTGGAGGACATGTATATGACGAACTAGTTTGAGGTTTATGTGTTGAATCCTAAAATATCTAGTTGTTAAGAATATCTTTTCTTTGCACCTGGGATGCCTAATGTAGGAGCATCCTAGGTTAGTTAGCAATCTTGTATGTAGGAGCATTCAACTCAAATTTGTAGAGTTATGATTTTCATAGTTGGGGATGTGCTTGAGACATATAGGGAAATCTTGTCCTAAGTGTATATAATGATTGGTGTAATTTTCTTGGAGTTACAGCCTTGTTGGTGGCTCTAGGTAACTTGTTCTTGATTTACTGGTAGACTTTGGAGGTTGTATTTGTGAGCTTCAATCTGAGAGAGTTGGCATGTGTGCTCTTGTATTTGGATAGTTGGATGACATGTGGACCTATTCCTAAGGGTGAATATTCTTTTTTTTTTATGAGTTAGTTATGCATTGTACTATCTTTAGTTATTTGATGTATTTAATGTGTGTTACTAGGCTGAATTATGGCTTAAGGGTTTATTTAATGAGAGTGTTTATTTAATGTAACTTTCTAGGTTGACCTATGACTTGGTTTTGTTAGAAATGTTTACAATAATTGGGGGATAAATAAATTACTCAAGGTCCATGAGAACCATTTAAAAAATTAAACAATAAAACACTAATTATTCTAATTATCCTATTGTTGCTCAATCTCTACTATACTAATAAAAAAATTTATTGTCTGGTTAAAATAACATACTTTGTTGAATGTAAACTTTATCAAATGTAAAACATATAAAGAATTCAACACAAGTTTGAAATTAGGATTTTATGTGGAAACCCAATTTGGAAAATACTACCAACACATCGCCACTTTCTCACTCTTTCAAAGTGATTTATGTTAGGATCCAATCCTATTAAAGGTTACAATACACACTATTAAATGTGACTTGGTTAGAGGATTTAATCACCCTATAAGAAGTGACATTGTCATAGAACTTTCATCATTCCATTTAGAATGTCACCTTGCTAAAGAATTTACATAGACTATCAATTCTTTCAAATGACTATTAGGTCAACCTCTATTAAAAGGATTTAAATACAAAAATTTTATAATGATTAGAAAGATAATAGTAGGGCTTGATCTATATAATTACAACTCACTTTGCTAGTTCAGATCATTGTTTAGTTCATGTGTTGATTCACTGATAAGCTCCCCATTATCAACTATGTTCTTGATTCTCTTGGAAACCCTTAAAGAAATAAATCCTCTACTTTCAACAAAAACTTAAGCCACCTACTCATGTTCACTTATCAATATCAATAATATCTATGTAAGCAATCTCCTTTTGCTTCACTTCCATTCTTACACACTTGTGTTCACCTTTGTACATCTCTTTTCTACCTTTCTCTATGTGCATCCTCTCTAAGTTTGGCTCTATACCTCCTTAAATAGGTAATTATTGCTTTGTCATTTCCTACAATCACTATAGATCTTGAGGTTTGTGATCTAGTCCATTAGGTTCATTATATCTATTCATCTCCCTTCTTTTCTAGAATTTTCTCATCCATCAAATTAGATCATAGATATAATATCTAATCTTCTCATTGAATTTAATGATCCAACTCATCAATCCTATCTTCAACATAGTTTACATATCCCAAGAAATCAATTGAGTCAATTGGAAATCATGATTTCCTCAAATTCATTCAAAACATTGTTACTCAACAATCACTAATTTTTGACACTCGGTCATCACTTAATCACTCGGTCTATATAAAACTTCTAGCTCAGCATCAACTATCTTTCTCATTTGATATTGATTCTCGATCAACACTAGATTTTCTCAGCACTTACTGTAGCTCGATTGACACTAGCATCACTCAACATACCTTAATATTTTACTCTATTGCTCAGCTTATCTTTACATTCTTGATATAAACAATCACTTTATCTTATCAAAGTCTAACTAATCAAATATATATTGTGGCTCCCTTTTCATAACTCAACCTTTCCTCTAGGTGTTATGTTTATGAGAAACTCTCAAATCCTCTTCATTAATAAAAACATATATAATATTTAGATTAGGTAGCAATATGTCTTATCAATAGATTTTATATCAATGACAAAAAAATAATTTTCCCAATTGTAAGTTTCCAAAAATCTCCCTCTTTTCCATTAATGAAAACACCTCAATATCTCAACATCTTAATGTATCTTAAAATTCATATCTTTACAACAATCTCCATCTTTTTTACCATGCAATCCAAAAGATTTCACTATCATGAGTGATCAATAACCTTAGTTTCATTTGGATTCTTATCTCTGCAAGTTTAGAAACTTCCTCTATCATTCTCTATCTCTTGGGTACATCTTTCTTCTTCTTTAATGATTCTCTCCCTCATTAGTGTAAGTCTCTTTCTTTGATGTATCTCTCCCTCTCTTTTTTATTTTTCTTTCTTTAGTACATCTCTCCCTCTTTGACAACGATGCCAAAGACACTTTGATTTCTTGACTTAATACATCATAATTATGTAGATATTTTCATGTTTGGCTGATTTTTGTAATCTATCTATGACTAATTTTTTATGTTATACTTGACTATCTACCTTAGGCATCTCCCAAAGTAGAGTTGTGTTGCATCAATGTGTAAGATATTATGATTAGCACTTTAGATGTAATGGACCTTTTCTTATTAAGTTTCTTTTTTTATGGGAAACACCCCTAATTTACCTCTAGGATATTGATGAGCATCTAAATAGGTAAGTCTTTAGTGAATGTATCAACAATTCTCTCTTTGGTGTGCACATATTATAACTTCCCTTATTTTCCTTGAACTAGTTCCCTCAAGTAGTGATACTTGATAGCAATGTGTTTTGTCTTTCTGTGCATCACTAGATTCTTTGATATGTTAATAGTACTCATGTTATCACAATAGATAACCATTGGATCTATAATATCTTCTTTCATTCCTTTCAGTAATTGCTTGATCCACATAATGTTTGAATAGTTTACTGCAACTACCACATACTCAGCTTCAGCTATTGATTGGGAAATATAATTATGTTTCTTGTTTGTCCATGATGTTAATCTTAGATTGGTTTTGATAAGTGAGTTTCTATACACTCAATTCATTTACTTAGTTCATGTCAAACAAGTAACATATGTCGAGCACAACATATAAGTTAGAGAATGCCAAGTAAATAGTGAGTGTCGACTCACTCATGTGTTGAGTCATTCAAGTGCTAAGTAGACAGTGCATGCCAAGTCATTCAAATATTCATTGATAGAATTTAATTCATAGTTAGTTCCAACCACCAGGGATTTTGGACACCAAGTAACAAATTTTTGATATAGTTGTTTTTATTGGCACAAACTACTATGTAAACCATTTTTGAGCCAACTTATATTTATTTATGATCTTTTATTGATAAGGAAAAATCTTAAGTACAAATCCCTATGTATTACATGCATCCAATCAGAAAAAGGGAAGGTTTAGGTGGAAATATGGCTGAATCATAGCTATTAATTCATACCTAATCCTAAGTCCTTTGTCTCCTTAAGGAGGACAAACCCTAAACTTTTTATGAATGAATGAAGGATTGAGGAGAGAAGGAGAGGTTGCATGTGCAAATAGGACATTCATGGTGACCAATGTATTATGATTTTAGTTACATTGAAAAATCAATTAAAGGAGAATAGAAGAAGGAAACAGTAAATATCAAAGAGACATCTTATCAGAAAGGATCAAGTACACATCAGTATAGAGTTGATTTCTCATCAATTAATAGAGTGCTAATTACAAGATCATTATTGAGACATTCTAAAAGGTGAATCAGTTAAATCTCTTAACATAGTAGTCCTAACAAGATATATTGAAATCCTCTAATAAGGTGCTTACTTAATTGTGAGTTGAAGTCCTTTAATCAGGCACACTTCTAATAGGGTGTCAAATTCATTTAATAGGGTAAGACCTAGCAGTCTTTGTAAGCTTTTAATAGGGTAGATCTTTCATAGGATAGATCATGTTTCATGATCAAACATTGTAACCTTCATTTGATACACTTTAGTAGTGAAGATTTGTGGGTGTCATCCCCACCCTAGTTTTACCTTCCCATTGGAGGGTTTCTAGATAGTCAAATCTTGTCTCATATATATGTGAATGCTTATTTTTTACATATTTTAGATGTATATACTTTATATGGTATTTCAATTTACTTATTAAATTGTGAGATGGATGTATGGTGAATGCTTTTATGGGTAAATTTTTGAAGCATCCATTCACACACACCCCCCCCCCCCCCCATCAGAGTTTACCTTTCCTATTATAATTCCAACAATTGGTATCAAAGCTTTGTCCTCTAAAAGTAAATCTTTGCAATGTTGAGGAAAGATCTTAGAAATAGAATTCTACAAGTTAGGAAAGATTATTGAGAACTAGGAGATTGAAATACAACTTATTCTACATTAATTAAATGAAGCAAGAGAAGATCTAAAGAAATCATTGAGAAGAAGGAAGCAAATTTCTATTCAGGAGAATGACATGCAATACCAAGAGATGGAAAGTACTAAACCGTTTTTAAATAGAAAATCTAATGAATTTGATGCAGCATTTACAAATCTAATGGAAAAGAATAGAACTCTAGCTGAAGAGATCAAAAATCTTAAGATAGAGCAAGAATCACAAGCCATATTACTATGTGAGGTGATCAAATAGAAAAAGAAAGCTATGGGAGACAAAGTCATGATTGAAGATGACAAAAGATTTTTGACCAGTAGACTAGAAGAAAAATTATTAGAAATAAATAGGATTGCTCACATGCAATTAGAAATAATGAATCAAGTCATGATTGCTAATCATTAAATAAATAGTAAAGACATTGAGATCACAACATTGAAGTTGTAGAATGAATAGTTGAGAATTGATCTAAAAAGGGAAAAGGAGTTTTTTGAAAGTTTTAATAAACCTAGTGAAGCCTTCAAGTACTTTGAACAATTGATGAGATCCCGTATATCTAATAATGATATGTATGGACTGGGATAAGCTAGTACTGAAGAAGGAGAATCATCCAAAAGTGTTGAAGAAAGAAGTAACAAAGGTAAGAACTCCAAACCTATTTATCATAATTGTGGTAATAAAGGATATACTACTAATGTTTGTAGTAGCAAGACTATAAATTAGAATGTAAAGCAAAACAAGATGGGTCAGTGCCATAAGTGCAACAAACAAGGTCATTAGACATATGAATGCAAAACCAAGACCATGCACACTCAAAGATTTGAAGGATATTGTTATAATTGTCAGAAGTATGGACATAGAGCTTTTGAATGTAGATCCAAACCCAAGCGGTCATCAAACAAGCAAACAAAGGTAAAGAACAATGGAAACTTTTATAATTGGGATTATAATACAAGGTATAGTTATCACTACTATCAAGAGTATGGACATATTCCTAAGAATTATATTAGAATACATTTCAAAAGTGATCACAAAAGGTGGTTGAGTCAAACCACATATTTTAGTTGTTTGAAGACTAGTCACATAAGTAGATATTGTCCAACAAGGTCAAAGGCACCAAGTTGTGAGTTCAACAAAAGAAAAGGGAAGGCATATGTTGTGAATGTTAGAGATGAGATGAAAAAGACATGGAAGAGAAAGGAAGATTGCAGCACATCAAGTGTAGATGGGATCACTTCAGCCAATGGGTGAGGTGATCACACCTCATCAAATTAACCAATCAAGAAGTATGTGGGACTAATATTTAAAAGATATACCATACATTAGTTCCAAGGATTTAGTTTTTTAAAGAATACATATGCATAAATAAAGATGCAAAGTGTTGTTAGGAACCAAGAATAAATCTTTAAGTTTTTTTAGTTGTCATGTTATTGTCAAGCATGAAAAATTTCATATGGTTTTTGAGTGAAATGTTAGTGGATGTTGAGCTAACAACATTTGTTAGTTAAGGCTAAGCTTGTATGTAGTTTTTGAGCATATGGAAAATCACATGGATGTCGAGTGAGTCAAAAATTCAATTGAAGTTGAGCTTACAGCTCTGTAAGCACTTAGCATTAAATGTAGTGTTTTAAGGGCTATTTGATCAATTTTTGCTCATTTAACATCATTTAAATTTGAATAAGAACATGAAGAGATAAAGGCAATTTGGAGAATTTGATCTAAGTATTTGCAGGAGATTTAAAAGGCTATTCAACATCATTCTAGTAGGATTCACAAGGTATTTAACATGTGTTGACCTACGCATTTTTAAATTTTGCAAACCCTAGTTTCATGTAATGGTGTATAGTTCTTTAGCAGCCAAATGTGTAGAGGGAAAAAAGGTTTTAAATGTTTAATTAATAACTAATGAAATGAAACAACCTACTTTTAGGGCTATCCTAGATGTATCTTACAAATAGGATTCCTTTGCTGCATTATCCATGATACCACCGCAAGTTTGGATGATTCAAGATGTTAGAAATTGCTACACATGGAAAATTGGAGGCATAGGTGTTACATAAATAAGGGAAACATATGAAAAACTATGTGAGAATGTAATGTTGAAGGAAGAGTTAAAATTGTTGAGAATAAAGGGTTAACTTGTGCCTTAGGTTTCTCCAATGCATTCAAAATAGAGTGGATAAAAAAATTTTTGAGTATAATTCATGATAACTTTGTATGGTTAGAGAATGGGCCAATAATAATTACTAAGAAGATTGTTCACAAAGTAATAGGGCATCCAACCCTAGATTGACCAAAGACATTGAGAAGTGGAGCAAAAAAAAATTGAAAAGAGAATAGGGGTTGTCTGGAATAACAGAGGAATGATAATTGGTACTATCATAGATCCTCTTATAGCTTTTGCAATAAGAGTTAAAGCACACAAGTTTTATCAATCTAGAAAATTAAAGTATACCTTGCATTGTAGTTGATATGGGTTACAAAATTATGAAGGATCATACTTATGATCTTGCCAAATTATAATTGCAATAATTGATTGAGAATTTGGGAGGTATAAGGAAGACCAAAAGTGCACAGTATAAATTTGGATCTATTCTTATATGTATTTTCTTTTATGTGTAGAATACATTTCCTACATATGGTAGGGTTGCATGGAAGGTGAACAGGGCTATTGTAGTTCAAATAGGTGAATTTATTGAGCAACTAGGTGATAAATTTGAATCTATCATGACAAGTTATTTTGAATATTTCAACTAATCTATGAAGATAATATTAAAGATACCACTCTCACTAGTGGAGAAACATTTTTATTATGTTTTCTTCCTAGTTGATACTAACTTCACATATCTTTAGGAAACAATTCCTAGGGTGAGATGGCTAAGTCCATTAGGATATGAAATAAATTTTGATGAGGCATCTACAAAAATCATAATAGTACTTGAAAAAGAAGTGGATAAATAAGCCACAACATTTGGAAACTTATGACTTGACCAAATCAAAGATCACAATCAAATTGAAGACTACTTTAGTGATTAGGAAGAAGAAAAAATTGGTAAATAAATTGAAAAAAAGATTCGGTGAGGGAGCCAAGGAAGAAGAAGAGGAAGATGATGAAGAAGAAGAAGAAAAACAAGCTCAAGCACTATTAGCATTGACAAAAGGTTAGGGAGAAGACTAGAAAGAAGATGAAGCAGAAACTATAGAAGGAAGAAGAAGTCAGTGAAGCAGCTATAGCTACTAAGAAAAAGAGGAAAGTGAAGACTCAAGTAGTGAAAAAACCAAAGAAGGTTACTAAACCTAATCAACCTAAATCTACAAAACCTACCACAAGGGATAGCACTAGAGTCACTACACAAAAGGCTAAAGAAGTAGCCAAGCCTAAAGAGAAGAAAGCTGAAATATAGAAGAGACCAAGGGGGAAGTATGTTGCTCCAACTAACTCTAATGAAAAGAAGACTAAATCAAATGATAACGGCCAATTTCAAGCGGTAAGTCATTGTCCCTCTTCAGATTTAGACAATTTATGTGACAACTTTAGGAATAAAGTTGATCTATCTAGATTCTCTAACATTGAGTTTAAAAATCTTGGGAAGATTGAAAAGAACCAAGTAGAAGAGGTATTATATGCCATGATGGCTATATTTAAAAGGATTCCTCCAGAACTTGCAAACTCCATACCTAAAAGTTTATATGGTAAAGTTGATAAAAAATGGGATTATTATTTAGACACTGAAAGACAAATTAGGGAGGCAGTCCTCACACAAGTTATGCTAGCAGTTAGTAAGGATGAAATGTCTAAATCCATTAAGAAGTATGATGTAAGATTTGTGCCAAAATATAGGGCATTTAGCATATAGCAAAACAATAAAGAGGATGTTGTATAGAAGTCCAAATAAATGTGTAAGATAACAAATGGACTGTCAACATCTAGAGAAGTTGACCAGACATCTATTGAGGTAGGAGAGGATGAAGAAGATTATACTGGATAAGGCATAGTTGAGGGAGGTGCATATATGAATATTGACAACCAAGCACTAGCTAAGGAAGAGTAGAAAATAGAACAAAATGTACAAGACACACAAATGTCAAGTGCCAACCCCACATAGGAGACAAGTGTAAATACTAAAAATTTCAAAGTAAAGGATTTTTTTGAGACTATTACTCAGAACATCAATCCCCTTGTAGAGGATGTTTTGAAAAGGATACTTGTCCAATCCACTCTTCTAGACAATCTATGTGACAACCCTATACTAGTAAGTGTAGATGAAATTCAAAAGATAGAAATAATAATTGTAGGGGAGGAAGTGAAAAGACAAGTAACTTCTATAATCACTCCTCAAGTCACAAGTGTACAACCTTCACAACCTATAGTGGTATATCAAAGGAAGGAGACAACAAGTTTCACTTTTAGTACACATATGCAACACACTCCAGTCTCAATGAATGTACCAAAAACTAAAAAAGAAAAGGGTAAGAGAGTTGGAGAAGACAAGATAGACACACTAGAAAATGATGGCACTCAAGGCCAAATAGGTTAGGTTGATACACGTGCACATCTAGCACAAGATCAAGGTGCAACTAGAACTACAGAGGCAAAAAAGGAAAAAAAATGAAGGGTCATGTTTGACACCCAAGCCAAAGGAGTTACTAACTATTCAAGCACTAGTGACATTACCAAAATTTGGTACTCCTTCTAGTCAAACTCTTCAGAGGCCAAGATAGGTGCTACACCATTCCAACTCTCAAGGTTAAGTCCTAGCTCATCTAAGGTAGAAGAGATAACTACTTATGGAGATGTTAGCATAGATGAAGAGATTGTATTTCCTAAATTTAATATGTAGCAATCAAAATGAGCAGATGGGCATATTACAAGAGGCCCTAGCAAAGAAGAAAAATCAAGAACTGCTTAGAAGGGAACATAGGCAAAAGCAAGCTTTGATTGACATCAAAGAGATTTTCCTAGATGCATTTAGTCTTCCAAAACCAAATAAAAACAAGCCCATCATTAAATAATTAACCAATATAGTGAAAAGGGTTAGTGACACAAACCTTGATACTAATGTAAAATTACTAGAATGGTCTAAAAGGAAGTTTAAAAATAAGGTAGATGAGAAGATATCAAGTTTTATTGCACTACATGAGTTGACATAGCAACCAAGATAGAAAGTGTGAAGAAGGCACTAGAGAATATTTTCTCTTTGTACAACAAACTGTGTAATCCTACACTCTTTACATAAGAAATAAGGAATCATATCCTGAGTTTAGAGAATTGTATGCAGTCATCTGATGCTACTTTGCCCAAGTCTCTAGCTCAAAGTGAGAAACATTTTAGATACCTCTTGCAATCCTAGAGTCAGCTAGCATCATTACAAGAAGATGAAGCCAACATAAGAGCTAAACTGATTAGCATCTAGTTGACATTGACTCCTCACATGGAGATATTACAAAAGGAAATAGGCTATGTAGAAACACTTATGTAAAAAGACCCCAATATTTCTACATTGGATGGCATAGTACACCTTGCTACCAAGCTGGCCATTCAAATCAAGTCTATCGAGGTAGCTTGTGATAATTGGGATGCAAATTTTAAGATTATACTTGAGGTCCATAGACCTTTTTTAGACAAATACACTATTAGTGTATAACCCATTGACATAAGTGTCAAAAAGGGGGAATAAGAACAATGGGGGAGAAAGCAATTAGAGAAAAAAGATATATACACCCAAGGGGGGAGAAAGAAACAAAGAAAAAAGAAGGAGTAAGAAAACAACAAAATGCAAACATTAGTTCAGACAGGCACAAAGAAAGAGTATCAGTTGATGCAAATCTACTTAGTAGGAGAAAGATTTTGATACAAAATACAAAAAGAAATTGAACATTCAACTTAGGGGGAGTTATGAAAATTTTGAGGTACAAGTAATGTGTTGCAAAATTTTGATATTTTTTAATTTTGTATAGAATCCAAATAAAAATCTATGTTATGCTCGTAAGGATAAGATCATTAATGCATGACCAAGTATTTCTGACACTCAAATCAAAGAGGAGAGATTGTTAATCTCATATTGGTTTTGACAAGTGAGTGTCTATACACTTAAGTCATTTACTTAGTACATGCGAAATAAGTAACATATGTTGAGCACAACATATATGTTAGAGCATGCAAACTAAATAGTGAGTGTTGAGTCACTCATGTGCCAAGTCATTCAAGTGTCGAATAGATAGTGCATATCAAGTTATTCAAATGTCAAGTGACAGCATTGAAGTCATAGCTAGTGTCTACCACCAAGTACTTCAAATGCCAAGTAACACAATTTTGACATAGTTGTTTGTATTGGCACAAACTACTATGTAAACCATTTTTGAGCTGACTTAAGGATTGATTTATGATCTTTTGTTGATAAGGAAAAATCTTAAGTACAAATCCCTATGTATTACATGCATCCAATCAAAAAAAGGGAAGGTTTAAGTGGTAATATGGGTGAATCACAATCGTTGATTCATACCTAATCCTAAGTCACATAGGTCTTCTTAAGGAGGACAAACCCTAAACTCTTTATTGATGAATGAATGAAGAATTGAGGAGAGGAGAGTTTGCATGCACAAATAGGACATTCATGGTGACTAGGGTATTGTGATTTGAGTTACATTATAGAATCAATTAAAGGAGAATAGAGGAAGGAAACAATGGACAACAGAGAGACACATGATCAGAAAGGATCAAGTACACATCAGTATAGAGGTGATTTGACATCAAGAAATGGAGTGCTAATTGCAATATCATTGCTAAGACATTCTAATCGGTGAATTAGTTAAATCTCTTAATAGAAGAGTAGTCCTAACAGGCTATATTGAAATCCTCTAACAAAGTGCTTACTTAATTGTGGGTTGAATTCCTTTAATTAGGCACACTTCTAACAAGGTGTTGAAATCCTCTAATAGGGTAAGACCTAATAGTCTTTGTAATATTTTAATAGGGAAAACCTTTCACATGGTAAATCATGTTTCATGATCAAATATTGTAACCTTCAGTACATACACTTTGTTATTGTAGTAGTGAAGATTTGTGGGTGTCATCTCCACTCCAATTTTACCTTCTCATTGGAGGGTTTCTGGGTAATCATATCTTTTGTCATATATGTGAGAATTCTTACTTGTTTACATACTTTAGATGTGTATTCTTTATACGGTATTTCAATTTACTTGTTAAATTATGAGATGGATGTATGGGTAAAAGTTTGAAGCATTGATTCTCCCCCCCCCCCCCCCCCCCTAGTATTTACCTTTCCTATTGTAATCCCAACACATGATACCAGTATCTTTCCAAAAAATAATACACCTCCACCAATGCTTATTCTATTGTCAATATTTCTTGCCCAATCAGAGTCAATGAATGCCTTCAATTCAAATCTATCACTTCTCTTGTAATACAATCCATCATATTTTGTGCCTTTCAGATATCTCATTATCCTTTTCATAGCCATCATGTGATTCTCCTTAGAATTTTATGAAAACCTAGCAACTATCCCAGCTACTAATTTAATATTAGGTCTACTATGAACAACATATTGCAATTTTTCAATCATGGATATGTATAATGTCTAGTTTACATCAATAGATTCATCATTCTTAGATAGCTTATGTCTTGCAGACATAGGTGTGCTCACTAGTCTTGAATCTTCCATTCCAAAAGTGTTTAATATCTCCTTGATGTATTTGGATTGAGTAATGCAAATACCAAACTTAATTTGACATACTTGTAGTCCAAAAAAGAATTTGATTTCACCAAACATAGACATTTCAAATTCATTCTTCATTTGATCATCAAATGATTTGTATAATTCTTCTCTTCCTCCAATATAATGTCATCAATAAATATTCTAGATAGCAATACTTCATTGTTATTACCCTTCTTCAAATATAGATTATTGTTACCATTTTTCCTTTCAAAACCAATCTTCACAAAATAATTATGTAGTCTTTCATACCATGCTCTTGAGGCTTGTTTCAATCCATAAAGAGATTTGTTAAATTTACATACCATATTCTTCTTTTTTGGATCTACAAATCCTTCAATTTGTTCAAAGTACACTTCTTCCTTAACTATACCATTCAAAAATGCAGATTTGACATCCATTTGATATACCTTGAAATTCTTGTATGTTGAATATGAAAACAGAGTTCTAACTCATTCAAGTCTTTCCACATGAGAAAAAAATTCTCCATAATCAACCCCTTGAGCATATCCTTTGCATACTAATCTTGTCTTGTTTCTTGTAAATTCACCATTTTTTTGAGTTCTTTTTTCTAAAAACCCATTTTGTTCCAATAAGATTTTTTTCTTTAGGTCTTGGAACTAGGGTCCAAGTATTGTTCTTCTCAATCTATTCAATTTCCTCATTCATCTCTTTAATCCAATCTTCATTGTCTAGAGCATATTTTATTGATTTGTGCTCAAATTTGCAAAGTAAGCATATATCAACTTTGAGTTTTTTTATTGTCATAACATTTTATTTGGCATTACTAATGATTTGTTTAGGTTTGTGATGTCTTCCTAAAAATGTTTCTAGCATAGGTGGTTTCCTTTTGTATTCTTCAATAGGTTCATCTTGGAAAATAATTTCAAGCTCATTTTCTCTTTCTTGTTCAAGTTCTGGATCAGATTTTGCATGCTTGACATTCTTTATCTGATGGTCAACATTTCCTATATATGACTTAACATATTTAGTCTATTTCTCAGAACCCATTATCTATTTCTCGATAATTTTTTGTTGCACTTCATCATGTCTTGTTTGTTCGAAAATTGCATCTTGATTTTCTTGTTCATTTGGAGTGTTGGGAGAACCATCATCCATATATATGAATGTACTATAATCCTTAGGTTCTTCATTAAATGTAATATCACTTCTCTCTACAAACTCATCAACTTTCACATTTGCACTTTCCACAACTTTGTTAGTGTTAGAGTTTAAGCACTTGTAAGCTTTACTCTTGGCGGAATATGCTAGGAATATACCTTCATCACTTTTTGCATCAAGTTTTCTATTCATATTATCTTTGAGTATATAGAATTTACTTAAAAAGTTTTAAATATTTCACATTAGGAGCATATCCATACCATAGTTCAAAAGGTGTAGCATTTGTAACTTTCTTGACTTGTACTTTATTCAACGTATAGACAATAGTACTAAAAAAATTCTCTCCAATACTTCTTTGATACAGTCTTCTCCATGATAAATGTTCTTCATATTCCATTATTGATTTGTTTCTCCTTTCTACTATTCCATTCTGAGGAGAGGTCCTTTTGCTGGCATCTTTCTTTTGACTCCTTTTTCATTGAAGAATGTATTAAACTCATTGGAAATGAATTCACCACCTCTGTCAGATCTAAAACACTTCAAACTCTTTCCTATTTCTTTTTCAACTTTGGCCAAATACCACTTGAATAACTGAAAGCACCATATTTAGCTTTAAGGAACATCATATTCATCATCCTAGAATATTCATCATAAATAGAATGAAATACTTATCTCCACAATATCTTTGAACATCAATATGTCCACATAGGTCAGTATGAATTAATTCTAAAATATCACTAGAAGTGTATGTTTTTCTCTTAAAATTAAAATTGGTCATTTTTCCCAATCAACATTGTTTATACATAGCATTATTAGGCTTCTTTAGTTTAGGAAACCCTCTTACTTTGTTCATTTTACTAATATTCACCAAATTGTTAAAGTTCAAATGACGTAACCTTTTGTGCCATAATGAAACATCTTCTTTTTCTACAAACAAACATGTCTCATTAGATAAATCTAGATAGAACAAGTTACCTCTTGTTTGATCACCACTTCCAATCAGCTTATTATCAACATCATTTATCTTGGCCTTCATATTATGGAGTTCAACTTTGTAACCTGATTTCTTCATCTATGAAATACTCAATAGATTATAGTTAAGTCCTTCAAACTAGTAAACATTGTCACATTTTATCTTGTTTGTTAGTTGAATAGTAACTTTACCTTTTACAACACATGGGATATTATTTCCAAATTTAACATAGCCTCCTTTGTATGGTCCAATATCCTTTAAAAAAATTTATCACTTATCATATGGTTAGAGAAACCATTACCAATTATTCATCTATCACTTTTGTTTATATAAGAGATCAATGCAATGTTCCCATCTTCATCAAAATCGTCTTTTAGAACAACATATACAACTTCATCATCATTACTATCAAATTAATTGTTAGTTTCTTCTTTAGACATATAACAAGATTTCTTACCTTTATCATCTTTGTTTCTCTTGTAGTCTTGATCATATATTCTTCCTTTGTACTTGTTTTCCTTTCTTTCATCTGTATCCTCTTTGTCAGGATACCTAGCAATAATATGACCAAATTTATTGCATGAGAAAAATAATAATAAATATTTTACCTTTATATTTAGCTCTTCCTCTACCAAATATTTTTGTAATAAGGGCTTTAAGTTCATCAAGTTTGTCATCAAAATTGTCACTGTCACTCTTCACATGCTTTCCTTTCTTTTTGCTAAGAACTATTTGTGACTTAAAGGAAAATTCAATAGTAGTAGGTGTATACTTATTGAATTTAGACATATCAAAAGAAGTAAGTCTACCAATTACACCTTCCAAGGTCAAATTATTACCTAATGTGCATCTCAATTCTTGAATTGTAGACACTCTAATGGCATATATAGAAGTAGACTTCTCAGTACCTTGCTTATCATTGTTTTATATTTGATTTCTCTATTTGCACCATGAATAGTATTGACAACTTCTTTGACTCTTTTTTTGTATTTCATTATGTGCTCACCTTCCATCACTCTCATGTCATCAAATTTATCTCTTAGGCTCTCTAATTTGGCTCTTAAGACTTAGTATCACCTCCATATATAGTTTTCAATTTATCCCACATCTTCTTTGCACTGTCACATTTTTTTATATCATCAAGCATGACATAGCTTAGGGCTGATGAAATCCCAAACATTTCTTGGTTTTGTTCCTACTTCTTCTTTAGTTGATCAACTGTCAGAGCAATGGTTGTTATTTTCACATACTCATTGTCCAAAAAGTTGATAGTTGCATCACAAATACTCGATATATACAACCTCATCAAGTTTTTCCATGCACAAAAGGTCTCCTTGTTTAGCTTTGTTACCTCTCATTTGTGAGTCATGATCTTTGGCTTTAAGTACCTTCAAACTTTTCCCTGTAAGCACTTGGATTTGATACCAATTGTTAGAAATTTTTAGAATAACTGAGAGGGGTGGGGGTTAATAATGTTAGAGAAAAAGGTTAGTTTTATTTCATTTATTAAATTATATTTTCTCCCTTCCTAAGATTTCACTTTATGCACTTATGTATTCCCATTTAATAATTAATTAGTAATTATTAAATGGATTTTCCCTTTTAGGTAACCCTTTTTTCAGGTTTCAATCTCCTTCTATAAGGATTGATCTTTTTAATTATCTCCCATATTTTTCATTTCTAATAATACAATTTCATATTTTCAAAGTAAACCCTTGCTTCTTCTTGTCTTTTTCCTCTCTATGACAGGATTTTACACATAGGTATTATTCAAGCTTTTTGAATTTGTATTGTTCAAATCCTTCATGTTATCAAAGCCAAACCTGTTGTAGCTTGTTTGGTATTTGGAGAAAAAAGAAGAATGAGGGTTTGAGATAATAGATCTAACACTTTTTTCGCATTTTCTTTGATTTTTGGAGGTGCAATGACAACAATTCAAAAAATATATATATAGAGGCTTCATTTGAGCTCATATGAACACATATTCAGGTGCTATTTTTTTTTAAGTGCATAATTTTTTGTCTACTTTCCAGATCTAGTATTATTTTGGAGTAATATTGAGTGGACATAGTACTTTAAGAATTTGTTCATTTTTTTTCTTGCAAAAAACAATCCACCATCTTCTAAAACAATGACTGGGACCTCTTTTTATCAAAAACTTCTTACCCCTCATAACTATCACACATGGAAGACCTTGATGACATGACTTCTCCAATCAAAAGGGTTTTGGTCTTGTTTAAATGTCATGTAATCAGTTTTACAGAGGCCTTGTGATGTCATGTAGCATAGTATAAGATGAATGAGGCAATGAGGTTAATTGCTTTACAAGTATCTGATAGGCTACAGTTTTATCTTGATGGGTGCAATACCCCTCTAGCTATGTGGACCAAGCTTGAAGGCTTGTTTGGTACAATGAATGAGTTTGGGACACTTCAAATTGAGGTATATCTTACCTCTCTTGTACCATATTCTTTTCATTCCATTGAGGACTTCTTGATGAAGTTCAATCAACAAACATCTTTATTATAGGGTTGTGGGAAAACCAAGACTAGTACTAAGAGCATATACTTGATTCTTTCTAAGCTTCATGGAAACTTTCATATTTTTGCTTCTACCTTCTACTCCACCAAAGATGCTTTTGGTAATAGATTTACCATGTCATCATTTGAGCTTTTTTGTGACCATTTGACTCGAGAGAAAGCTAAGCTCTCTCAGTTGGATTCCCTCACAAGCTCATAGACTTATGCATTGGTAGCTCAACCATCTTTGGGGACAAAGGAGAAGACACATAAATCTCATTCTATAGAGTCTCAGATTAATTCCAGCACTCATAGTTCATTAGAGCCACCTCCTCCTAAAGGGGGTAAACTAAAGCATTCTTATTGTACTAAAACTAACCATGATGAGTCACATTTCTATGAGAAGAAGTTAGATGGTTACGCCAAAGAGGCTTTAGATTTGATAGCTCTCCTTTAGATGATAAACATTGATATTCCTTCTACTTATCATAGATCTTCATCATCATCATCATTCAAGTCAGATGGTAAAGATATAAGAAAGGATCACACACTGTGTGCAACTACTATTCCTCATTCTTCTAGATGGTTACTAGATTTAGGTACTTCACACCATATATAATCTTCTCAAGATTTGTTCTCTTCTTTTGAGGCTTCTCCTAATCCACACATTTTGATGGGGAACAATACTATTATGATTGTATGTAAGAAAGGTTCTATTAACATTGATGATAGTATATTTCATGATGTAATTAATGTTCCATCTTTATCCTCTAACCTTCTCTTTATTTATCATATTACACATGGTGGGACAAGGAAGAAAGTTGAGTTCGCACAAGATTTAGTGCACATAAGAGATATTAAGACAAGCAATATTATTGCTATAGGGATTTTTTATCATGCTTGCTGTCTATATTCCTTCTCACATATTGGTCCACCATATCCACTATCGGAGACTCACTCTCTTTCTCTTTTCGAGAGTTTACTAAGGTGAAGTTGATTCACTTGAACTTATGTGTTGTTCCTGAGACTAGTGTTGTAACTTCTAGACCTCATGTTTAGATCCCATCTCTTGCATAAGATTACTCTTCAACATTTTCTACTATTGTAGTTCCAATCATCAAGACACCTACTGTATTTGTTGAGGATATATCAGAGAACACACATCTCCTCTTAGATGATAGATTCAACACACCTATTATCCCACCTCCATTGGAGATTCTATTTTAGAATTCTCATGTTTATCAGCTAGAACTTCTAGCTACACCTTACATACATGGGTTTTATCATCCTTGTCCACTTCCTTTATTTCCTTCAGATTGGATCCACATTGGTATGTTCATCAACACAAGAGTTCTACTATTCTGGGGGGGCTATGGAGTCTCAAGCTTCTATCATGGAGGCTTTCATTGTACTTATGGTCTTGAGAGATTCTCTTGAGATGTTTTATTTGTGCATCATTTTCTCTCTTTTTTTGAAGTAGGGTTTTTCCCACTAAGTTTTCTTTATTTCTTCATTTCATAAAGATTTGATTATGATTGGGTATCTACTCAGGCCTCATTGTCATCCCAACTTTACTTTCCACATTGCATTGTATTTTCCTTACTCTTTCTAATTGTTTGTAGCTGCATTATTGCTCATCTTAAGGGGGGTGTTAGAGAAAAAGGTTAATTTTATTTCATTTATTAAATTACCTTTTCTCCCTTCTTAAGATTTCACTTTATGCACTTATGTATTCACATTTAATAACTAATTAGTAATTATTAAATAGTTTGTCCTTTTTAGGTTCCCCTTTTTTTGGGTTTGATCTCCTTCTATAAGGATTGATCTTTTGTAATTATCTCTAATCTTTTTTATTTCTAAAAATATATTTTGCATATTTTTAGAGAAAACCCTTGCCTCTTCTTGTCTTTTTTTTCTATCACAAGTTTTTACATCTAGGTATTCTTCAACATCTATGGACTTGTATTGCTTAGATCCTTTAAATCAATTAATCAAGGTCTCTAAGTACCATTTGAACAATTAAACAATAAAATATTCACTATTATAATTATCTTATTGTTGCTCAATCTCTACTATATCAATAAACAAAATTACTATATTAACGCACTAGATGTAAACTTTATCAAATGTAAAATATATAAAGCATTCAACACAAGTTTGACACTAGGATTTTACATGGAAACCCAATTTGGGAAAAACACTAGCAACATGCCAACACTTTTTCACTCTTTTGAAGTGAGCTCTATTAGGAGCCAAGCCTGTTAAAGATTACAATACACACTGTTAAATGTGACCTGGTTAGAGGATTTAATCACCCTGTTAGTGGTGGCCTTGTTAGAGGACTTTTATCATTCTATTTAGAATGTTACCTTGATTAAGGATTTACATAGACTATTAAGTCTTTTAAATGATTGTTAGGTCAACCTCTATTAAAAAAATTTCAATACAAGTTGTTTACAATGATTAGAAAGAAAATAATAGGGTTTGATCTATACAATTGCAACTCACTTTGAGGTTTTAGATCACTATTTAGTTCATGTGTTGATTCACTAATAAGCTCCCCATTGTCAAATTTGTTTTCAATTCACTTGGAAAACCTTCAAGTAATCAATCCTCTCCTTTCAACAAAAACTTAATCCATATGCTCATATTTACTTATTAATATCAGCAACATTTGTGCAAGAAATCTCTTTTTTCTTTGCTTCCACTCTTACACACTTGTGTTCATCTTTGTATATCTCTATTCCACCTTTCTATGTGTGAATTCTCTCTAAGTTTGTCTCTATACCTCCTTAAATAGGTGATTCTTTCTTTGTCATTTTCCATAGTCATTGTACATCTTAGGGTTTATGATCCGGTCCATCAAGTTTATTGTATCTATTCATCTTCCTTCTTTTCTAGAATATTCTCATCCATAAAATTAGATCATAGATATAATACCTAATCTTCTCCTTGAATTTAATTATCCAACTCATCAATCTTATCTTCAACATGGTTCACATATCTCAATAAATCAACTAAGTCAATTGGAAATCATGATTCCTCAAATTCATTCAAAAATACTGTTACTAGGCAATCACTTAGTTTCTCTAAAACTTTTGGCTTGACATCAACTATATTTCTCAATCAATACTAATTCTCAATCAACACTAGATTTTATTGGCACTTAGTATGGCTAGGTTGACACTAGCATCACACAACATTCCTTAATCTTTTACTCTATTACTTGGCTTAGCTTTACATTCTTTATATATACAAGCACTTTGTCATATGAAAGTCTAACTAATAAAATGTCCATGGTCACTCCCTTTCTATAACACAACCTTTCCTCTAGGTGTTATTGTTATGAGTAGTTCTCAAATCCTCTTCATCAATCAAACATATATAACATTTCAAGAAAAGTTGAGCAAAGCTAGTAGCTAAGTTTGGCCTTAGGAAAAAAGAAGGTAGATAAGTATCATGTGAGTATAAGTATAGATTATTCTTCAAGTTTTTCACCATATTGTACCCTAGGCTACCTAAATTTTGGATCTTCTAAGCTCTTGCAGAACTATTATTGTAATTGTTGATGTATTTGGCCATAACCTAAAAGGCCTTGCAACCAGGCATGTTGGAGGTTAATCTATTAATTCTATTATGATAATTGGTGTTGTTTGTATCTAATCTTTATAGCACTATTTATATTCTTCTATGTGGTTATTTTTTAGGGGCTAGGACATCTCCTTTGGAGATTATCCTACCTTGTACTGCATCATAACCCACAACATATTTGCATGTAATAAGAACTTAGAATGTGCATGCAAGAGGATATACAACATACCCATAAAATCTGAAATGAGATATATCTTATAATGATAGAATAACTGAGAGGGGAGGGGGGTGAATCAGTTATCCTCTACTCCAGATGTACCAATTCAACTTTAAACAACTTCAAACAACTTAATCAAACTCATAAGTCCACTCAGCCAATATAGCAACTCATCAATAAACCAATGTATTCATCTCATCACTAGTTTTTTGTTTAGTATATAAATAAACAACAATAAATAGCATGCATAATCAAAACAAGATTCACACAATTATGACACCAAGATTTAATGTGGAAACTCAGTTTGGGAAAAATCCACTAAGTAACTATTGAAAATAGATTGATACAAGTATGATAAATGTTTTTCAATCATTATTTTGTCACTGATGTCAAACTTGCTACTTGTTGGTAAGACAATTGCTTATATGAATTTGAGTACTATCATTTATTTGATTGATGAAGAGGATTTGATCAAATGAGGTAACAATAGCACCTAGAGGAAAAGTTGAGTTATGATACGAAAAGAAGTACAAGGATCAATTAAGACATTGATATTATAGTGCATTGATAATCTACTTAAGGTTGAAAAGGTTGGTTACACTTATTAAGATTAGAAGAACAAGTTAAATAAATTTTGTCTACTAAGCTTGACAATCTGCATAGTAGGTTCCAAGAAAAGTTAGTGTAAGTTGAGTATAAAATTAGTTGGAGCTAAGCAATGTCAATTTTAGTGTAAGCTAAGTGAAACAATGTAATTCAAGTAAAGTTTAGTTGATTTCAAGCATCGTTAAACTTCAGTTCATGTCGAGTGTTTTGACAGTGAATGTTGAGCAACACAGTTTTTCCTAAGCATTAGAAGCTAGTTAATGTTGAGTGTTAATATTATCAACAAGATCATGAATTTGATGAATCTGAGCTGACAAGTTTGGTTTCTTAAATTGTGTGAACTATGTGGAAGATAAGCTTGATGAGCTGGTGGCATAGAATTCAAGATGACCTATTTTGAGGCAAGTTCAAAAAGGATTGAAAGGAGAATTTTCTAGAAGGGAATGTAATGAATTGAGGGGTAGATTTATTGAATCCTACCTAATCCAACCAAACCTAAAATGGAAGATGGAGAATGAAAGATAAAATATCTTAATTCTCTATTTGTAGACATGGTTAGTCATAAGAAAAGGTTGTCATGAGAAACTAAGGAAGCCAAGGAATCTAGGGTATTTGTTTCATTCAGTGACCTGAGTAAAGAGATTGCATTGGAAAGAAAAGAAAGAAGGCTTAAGGGTATGGATGCTTGAAGGGTGAGCAAGCTATCAGAGCTGAAGAGTGTGAAAGCTAAGAAAAATGGAAGAGTGAAATAGAGATCTATAATCTACAAATGGAGTTGTAAGTTGTTATTAAATCAATCATTACTGTTACCTTCTAATCATTGTATCAATCTAGGGAAAATTCTTTAATCAAGTGACATTCCAATTGAATGATCTAAAGTCCTCTAATAAAGCTCATCCTAACAAGGTGATTGAAATCCTTTAACTAGGTTACATTTAATAGCATGTATTGTAACCTTTAATAGGGTTTGCCTTTCACAGGGCATCACTTTAGAAGACTAAGAATCAGTAGCGTGTTACTGGTGGTTTTTCCCAAATTGGGTTTCCACATTAAATCATTGTGTCAAATGTGTTATTGAATATGTTATGTTTCATGTTTAAATATCTACAAATTGATTTGACAGTAACCTGAAAATTTGAGTGATTGCATAATCTAATGGATGCATGCATGATGAAATTTTTTTATGGGTTCACTAAGCTATGAAAAAATTAATTTTACATCTAGACCTTGGATAACTGATCCCCCACCCCTAAGAAGTTATTATAAAGAATTCCAACAATTGGTATTAGAGCCTATCTGCTTAAGAGGACTAGTTTGAAGGTACAAAAAGTAAAAGATCAAGATGTCAAAAAGAGAGGTACCCAAGTTTAATATAGATAACTTTCCTACATGGAAAAGTCTAATGAAGCTACACCTAGGCAGTCTTGGAGATCATGCACAATCTACCATTATTGTTGAGCATGTTGATCCTATTAGAGCTCTAACTACTCAAGATTTGAAAAAGAAGAATGAACACAACAAGGCAATGTTGAAGATTTCCTCTTCCCTGAATTATGTTGTATTTGATGATATCAAGGATTATAATAGTGCAAAGAAAATGTGAGATGCTCTACACAACATCCATAGAGGTGACAAGAATTTTCTAAGAGCCAAAGCTAAATGTCTCAAAGGAAAGTTCAATGTTATAAGAATGCAAGAAGGTGAGAGTATTGCTTAATATTGCTTTAGGATAAAAGATGGTGTTAATGCAATAAGAGGAGCTACTGGTACAATAATGATGATATTGTACTAAGAAAAGTTTTGAGAACATTGTTTCCCATATATGCTATTAGAGTTTCTGTGATACAAGAACTAAGATGTATTCTAGGGAATAATTTAAGTCTTGAAGGTCTAGTAGGTAGACTCACTACTTTCTATCTAACTTTTATAATTATAGACCTAAAAATATTAAATCTTCTTTCAAAGCTAGGTTGTGATTAAGAGAACCTAATGAGAAGAAGAAGAAGAAGAAGAAGAAGAAGAAGAAGAAGAAGAAGAAGAAGAAGAAGAAGAAGAAGAAGAAGAAGAAGAAGAAGAAGAAGAAGAAGAAGAAGAAGAAGAAGAAGAAGAAGAAGAAGAAGAAGAAGAAGAAGAAGAAGAAGCAATATATGCGTCCAGTGACAATGATACAGATGAGGAAGATGTAGATCAACTTGAAGCACTATTAGCAAGGAGATTTTGCAAAGGTAAAGCCAAGTTTAAAGGGGGTAAGTTACCTATCATGTGTTTCAATTGTAATGAGGTTGGTCATATTGTTGTTACATATCCAGAAAAGATGAATTGCAGAAAAAGTAAAAGAGATAAAGACAACAAAGACTACAAAGACAAAGGCAAGAAGTCTTGAAGATGGATCTGATGATCATGATGATGAAGTGGTGTATGTTGCAATTAATAACAAATCTGACGAGGATGAGGCAACTGTACTAGTGTCTTGTATGAAAAAGAATGATAGATGGATCATTGATAGTGGGTGTTCACATCACATGACTAGAGATAAAAGTAAGTTCATTACCTTGAATTGTTATGATGGAAATAGTGAAAGGTTTGCTCGTGATGCTCCATGTATGATAAAAGGAAAAGTTTCTATCAAGCTCACAGAAAAGATTTTATGTGAAAATGCTTATTATGTTGAAGGACTTAACTATAACTTGTTGAGTGTGTCACAAAAAAATAATTTGGGTTGGAAGGTTGAGATTGAGAAAAAAATTGCTAAGATATATGATACTTATGGAAAATTGATAGGAAAAGGTGATTAAACTAGAGGTAACCTATTCTACCTTGATATAGAGGATGCTACTTGTTTAGTTGTAGAATTTGATGATATGTGGCTATGGCACAAGAGGTTATGTCATGTTAATTTTGATAACTTCGTTACTATCAATAACATGAGAAGAGTTAGAGGTTTGCCTAAGTTGAAGAAGCCTAACAATATAATTTTCTAATAATGTTAGTTAAGAAAAATGAAAAAGTCAAGTTTTAAGAGCAAGACTCGTACCTCTAAAGGAATATTAGAGATTTTTCATATTGACTTATGTGGACCAACTAAAGTGCAAAGCTACAAAGGAGATAATCACATTATTCTACTTATTGATGATTATTCTAGAATGATGACAGTTATGTTTCTGAAATAGAAATATGATGCTTTCCAAATGTTTAAGTGGTACTTAGCAAGAGTTGAGGAGGAAATAGGTAAATGTTTGAAATGTTTGAGATCTAATAAAGGAGGAGAATTTACATCAAATGAGTTTGAGATTTTTTGTAATGATAAAGGAATCAAAAGACAAATGTCTATTTCTAGAACCCCTCCACAAAATGGAATTGTTGAAAGGAGGAACAGGTCTATAATGGACTATGCTAAGAAACTCATGATGGAGAAGAAAGTTGCTTTGAAATATAGAGAGAATTTCTAAGTACAACTGTCCATATCTTGAACCATGTACAAGTCAAGAAATGTACTCATTCAACATCTTTTGAACTACAGTATGGCTACTCACCCAATGTAAAATACTTTAAGGTATTTGGAAGTAAGTGTTATATTCTCAAAGATTTTAGGAATGGTAAGCTAGATGCAAAAAGTGAAGAAGGTGTATTTCTTGGTTATTCCACAAGAAGTAAAGCTCATAACTGTTTAGATACTAACACTAACAAAGTTGTGAAAGGTGCAAATTTGAAATTTGATGAATATACAGAAGTATATGAGGCTGAACCTACGAAGAAACCTGAAAAATATAAATCATTTGTATACTTTTATGAAGGTATTCCTATTGAAGAATATTTTTTAAATCAAGTTACAAACCAACAACAAGTTTCAGTGACTATCGAGTCACATACTATTACTGACAAGCTCCATTTAGGAACTGAGCTACATTCAGGTGTC
This sequence comes from Cupressus sempervirens, assembly GCA_028749045.1. Taxonomy (NCBI): domain Eukaryota; kingdom Viridiplantae; phylum Streptophyta; class Pinopsida; order Cupressales; family Cupressaceae; genus Cupressus; species Cupressus sempervirens. Next base: position 735,408,749 of record CM053784.1, read on the forward strand.
AAGTTACAAAATAAAGTTGAGGCACATTCTAATTTTTAAATTAGTGTACATGAAAGAGATGTTGAACTACCTAATAGAGAGGTACACAGTGATTTAGATGTTGAGAGACAAAATGTAGAAGCTATAGCTAAACCAAGGTTGTCTAAGTATGTCAAGAGATATCACCTTACTACACAAATCATTGGAGATAAAGATGATAGACCAATGAAAAGGAAAAAGTTGAGAAATGATACATATTTTCTAAGCATGAAAGAACCCAAAACTATGAAAGATACCTTAGAAGATGTGGACTAGAGTAAAGCCATGGATGAAGAGATTGAACAGATTGAGAAAAATAAGACATGGACTCTAGTTCATAGACCAGAAGACAAAAATGTGATTGGTACCAAGTGGGTATATAGAAACAAGTTAGATGAACATGGTGAATTCACAAGAAACAAGGCAAGATTAATCTATAAAGGATATGCACAAGAAGAAGGGATAGACTTGTTGGAAATATTCAAGACTATGCTAAGTTACTAAGAGGGGAGGGGTGAATCAGTAACTTTCAAAAACTTTTAACAATTTTCAATTCTTAAACTAATAAATCAATTAGCACTTAATTTATCACATATGATCTAATTGCATGCATGAGAAACTAAAAATATGAAAGCATCCATAACACTTGAACACAAAGATTTGGTGACCCAAAAACCTTCCAAATAGAAAGTAAAACTAGGGTGTGGATGATACCTACAAACTTTAGTACTACAGCATAAAGTTGGCCTGTTAAGGCTTACATTGATCACTTCTGATGATCTACCCTATTAGGAGCAAATAGGACTACTAGGTCCACCTTGTGAGAGGATTTACAAACATACAATAAAGTATGCACTCGGTAAAGAGATTTAGAAAAGATTGTTAGGTCTACCTTGTTATAGGATTTTGACTAGTTCACTTGTTAGGATGAAGCAATAGATCTTTGTTATGCAACTGAGTTTGTTGATAGAGATTCCTTAGTGTACTAATCACCTTTCTGTGATAGATTTGTCACTTTTTCTCCTTGTACTAATATGGCCTTTACAATTCTTTATATGCTACATTCACAATACATATGCTTTCACATTCACATTCTTGCACTTGCATATACATACATTACATTGGATATGATACAATACATCACATATATATATATATATATATATATATATATATATATATATATATATATATATATAGACACACACACACACATATACATATACATATATATCAATCCAATTTACAAAATTATAAGGTTGGCCATGACACAAGTTAATACAAATATTACAAAGTCAGCCCACATAAAAATACTCGAGTTCTGAAGATTGACTCAGTGAGGTTCTGATACTCGGCATCCATTATCACTGCTTCACATTGTCATGCTCTTGGTTGAAGTAGAAGCTCAGTCCATACTAATCACTTTCAAGTAGTCTTGAACTTGGTCTACACTAGTGACTCAATAGATATTTTGTAACTCGGCAAACACTGAATCAATCGTTGCCATGAAGTAGCTCAGTTAACACTAGCTTCACATCACCTAAACTATGAACTCAGTAGATACTATAAACCTCAATAAAAATAGGCTTTGCATCACATGAATTGAAAATTTGGTAACCACTGATAAACTTAGTATACACTAAAATGCTCAGTTTGACTGTTGAACTTCACACTAATTGAATCTACTCGGTAACCACTGAGATTACTCCAAAAGACTTGACAACAACTATAGAAGCTCGGTGGCTACTGAATTACATGGCAAAAACTGTAAACTATTCAATGAGCTTGGTAGTTGTATAGAATCTAAATAAGTGTGTTTCACCAATAAAAAACTTGGTTGATATGTCAACAAGACAATGGAGAGACATTCACTCCTATTGCAAGATTGGAAGGAGTAAGAACTTTGCTTTCTTACTCTACATACAAAGGTTTTAAGTTTTATCAAATGGATGTTAAGTCTACATTTTTGAATGGTATATTAAAGGAAGAGGTTTATGTAGAATAGCCAGAAGGATTTATCAATGTTAACAACAAAAACATGGTATGTAGACTACACAAAGATTTATATGGTTTGAAGCAAGCACCAAGAGCATGGTATGAGAGGCTTCATAATTATTTTGTGAAGATTGTATTTAAGAGGATTGATGATAACAAAAATCTATACTTGAAGAAAGAGAAAGGAAAAGGTATTTTATTATCTAAATTTTTTTTTGATGATATCATATTTGGAGGTCAAGATACTTTGTCTAAGGACTTGGCAAATGAAATGAAGCAAGAATTTGAGATGTCTATGTTTGGGGAGATCAAGTTCTTTGTGGGTTTACAAATACATCAAATGAAATATGATATATACATCACTTTGTCAAAGTATGTTAAGGAGGTATTGAAAACTTTTAGATTGGAATATTCCAAGTCAGTAAGCACACCCATGGTGACAGGACATAAATTGTCAAAGAATGATGATTCAACTAAGATGCATCAAACATTATATAGGTCTATGATTGGAAAATTACAATATCTAGTACATAGAAAACCTGATATTGCATTATTTTTTGTGATAGTTAAGAGATTCTCTACTAATACTAGGAGAATCACTTGATGGCAATAAAAAGAATAATGAGATATATGAAAGGACTTGAGGAGTATGATCTATACTACAAGAAAAATGAGAAATTTGAATTGAGGGCCTACACTGATGTTGATTGGGCTGGAAATATTGATGGCAAAAAGAGCACCATTGGAGGAGCATTTTTCTTAGGAAAAATGTTGGTGACTTGGACTAGCAAGAAACAAAATTGTATAGCTCACTCTACTACTGAAGTTGAATATATTACTATTGTAGTAAATTGTACAAGAATTTTATGGGTAAAATAGCTACTCAAAGGTATGAAGGAGGAAATCAATGAACCTATGATATTTTATTGTGATAATACAAGTGCTATAAATATATCAAAGAATCTTATGATGCATACAAACACTAGGCACATTATAATCAAGTATTATTAGTTGAGAGAACTAGTTCAAGATAAAGAGGTGAAGATAGAATATGTTAACACAATAGCATTACCTAAGGATGCTCATGACTATCTAAGAGGTAAACTTGGGGTGATACCCCTATCAAATGCTATCTAAGAAGCACGAGGAGTACCCTACATCAAACAAGTTGATAGATATGTTTTACATATTGATGTGGTGGATCTTACTTTAGGAGTTGCCTAAAGTAATGAAAGAGCTGGAACTACAAATCAGTCATAAGATAGGTGATTGACGAAGAAACTAAAAATGTTCATATCTGCATATTAAGATGATAATTCTTTGGCATTGTTGTCAAAGAGGGAGAAAAGTGTACTAAGTTTAGGAAATCACAAAGGAAGATGAAAGTTGAGGGAGAAAGTGTACCTATACCTATTGATTACATCTACCTAGTAAGAGGGAGATAATGTTGAGGGAGATATAAGAAATAATTAAGAGGGACTCATAAGAATGAGTTGGCTAATTATCTCTTGATCTAAACATAATTTTGTAACCTATTTAGAAGATGAAAGTTGTTGACAAAGGGAGAGATTTCAATGCAAAGAATTTTTTTTTTTGGTATTTTGTTGTTCTTACGGATTAAGTCTAGCCAGTTTGGTTTTCTATCAATGCCAAAGAAGGAGATTGTTGAAAACATATTGATGCAAGTATGATAAATGTGTTTCAATTATTGTTTTTGTTATTGATGTCAAACCTACTACTTTTTGGTGAGATAATTGCTTATATGATTTAAGTATTATCATTATTTGATTGATGAAGGGGATTTTATCAAATGAGGTACCAATGGCACCTAGAGGAAAGGTTGAGTTATGATATAAAAAAGAGTACAAGGATTAGTTAAGACAGTGATATTATAGTAAATTGATAATCTACTTAAGGTTACAAATGTTGGTTACACTAATTAAGTTTAGAATAATAAGTTAAATGAAGTTTGTCTACCAAGCTTGAGAATCTAAGAAATGGGTGTCGAGAAAAGTTAGTGTAAGCCAAGCAAAAAATCAATTGTAGCCAAGGAAAGTCAATTGTAGTGTAAGCCGAGTAAAAAAATATAAGCTGAGAAAATTTTAGCTGATGTTGAGCACCAATAAACTTTAGTTCATGCCAAGTGTTTTGACAGTGAATGTCGAGCAATGCAGTTTGTGTCGAGCATCATGTTGGTTCCCAAAATTGTGGATTAGAAAGCCAAGAGCTTGCCACTTCTCTGATAGGATTCCACAATTAGTTATGGCCAACAAACAAGAATCGCCTTGATTCCCCTACACTTCAAGCTTCACTACACCTAAATGGGTAGACCTTCTCCTCAAATCAGATCACTTGGTTGAAAGCTTTTCTATGGAAAATTTAAGCTTTAGATTTCTCTAGCAAGCAAGGTCCTTAAACTTGATTAAAATGAAACTAAATGGTGAGTGTTGAATTGTATGAATTGTATAAGGTTTTTTTATAATGAATTTGATTCTTATAGGAAGGACTATATAGATTTTCTTTACTTATATAATAGAAAGACCAATGCCTCTACTCATCTGGGCAATAGAGTCAACTTCAATGAATTTTCATGTACAAATTTATAAGGTTCTTATGCACTTGATCTGCCAACAATCAAACAATCAAGATGTGATAGACCAAATATTATGCAGTCTTAAATTAATCCATATTGAACTTTAACTCCTCTAATAGGGAGACAAACTGGACACAAATATGGAAAAAATTAAAAATTGCACTATATCTATGATAATCACATTTAAGATGCTAAATGACCATGTCCACTTATCTACATTTAAATTGTATACAAAATTCTTAAAAATAATTACAAAGGATGATTCATCTGCAGATTAAATCTCCATGCCATTTAGTAATGAACAAAAGACATTTTATTTTATTATAAAAATAAAATAATTGAATTTGTATTACAATTTCATATTATAGCCCCTTATTCCTCCATACAAGTAGATATAAAATACTCCTCCTTAAGAATTTTTTTTTTTGAATATTGAATGTCTTATATCAACAAATCCTCTATTTATACTTCATGATATGTTATTTGGTTATATCCAATAGATGTAACCTTTTATAACATAAAAATAATAAATTGATTACCACCGAGCATCTTTTTTTAATACTTTAGAATTATCATGAACTTTCATTAGAGACTTTCGCATAGAAATCCTTCTATGCAATAATGTGGAGGACGAGAATTTTTTATTTATCCCCACTCTTGAGTATTTATTCAACTTCAACCGCACCAAAGCGAGAGTTTTCCTCTCATATTTAACATCGTTGAAAAAATTTACGATCTACCTTTAATTTAGTTCCTCTATACCTACAATTGTTCATAGCTCCATTCATACTACAAAATGTGTTGTTTTCTTCAACATAGAAATAGTGGACTTCATTGTGATATATTTACATCTTTGCATACATACTAATATCCTCTATGGCACTAGATTTATTTATTATTTTTCTTGTTAGGGATGGTAATTAAAATACTTTCCCTCATAATATAATGTGAAGTGAGCCTTTTTGTATTTTATTAGTCTTTACATTGGCTAATGACTTCCTATGTAGCTTTATATTGTCTCAAGCTATTCTTCATTGTAGGTATTATTTGGTTTTGTGCTATGTATCCATTCCATCATCTTTTCTGACATTCGATGCTACTTAATAAGGATATTCCATTTAATGATGCTTGTCAACATACTCCATATTGTGTGGCATGGATTTAACATATCACAAGCTGACTCATCTTGTATGCTAATGTTCCATTTCAAAAATTAGTACTTAAAACTAGCATACACTAGCATTGGGAAGGCTAACTGTACAATGGTTTCATTCATTGTGAAAATTGCAATTACTATAAACTTATCCAGCTATGAAGAAGTATTGACCTATCATCCATTAAAGATAAACTTTTAGTCATCAAACAACATATCTATGGCAGTAGCCTCTTCATTGAACTTTATCTATCTATAGATTGGTTTCTTCTGTATGTATGTATGTATGTATGTATGTATGTATGTATATGTATATGTATATGTATATGTATATATATATGTATATATATATATGTATATATATATGTATATGTATGTATATATATATGTATATGTATGTATATATATATGTATGTATATGTATGTATATATATATATATGTATGTATATGTATATGTATATATGTATATATGTATATGTATATATATATATATATGTATATGTATATGTATATGTATATATATATATGTATATGTATGTATGTATGTATATATATATATGTATATATGTATATGTATATACATATGTATATATGTATATGTATATACATATGTATATATGTATATGTATATACATATGTATATATGTATATGTATATACATATGTATATATGTATATGTATATACATATATATATATATATGTATATGTATATACATATATATATATGTATATGTATATACATATATATATGTATATGTATATGTATATATATATGTGTGTATATACATATATATACATATATGTATATATATGTATATACATATATGTATATATGTATATATACATATATGTATATATATATATGTATATCTATATATATATCTATATATATCTATATATATCTATATATATATACATATATATAGATATATATATAGATATATATATAGATATACATATATATATATACATATATGTATATATACATATATACATATATATATACATATATATAGATATATATATACATATATACATATATATATACATATATATAGATATATATATACATATATGTACATACATATATGTATATACATATATATATATATATGTATATATACATATACATATATATATCTATATATATATATATGTATGTATATATACATATGTACATATATATATATATATATATATATATATATATGTAAATATCAATGATATATATATATATATATATATATCAGTGATATTGATTATGACTGTTGTATTTGAACACACAATTCTGACATTAATGATAATTCTTCATCATGAATTCCCATGTTCTCTTGATTGTGACTTTTAGTGTCTTGACACACATTGTTTGAATATAAGTAGTGTGTAAAATCTAAAGATTCTCCCTTTAGCCTAGATTTTGGACTTTAAAATTTGTCAAAAATTTTGAGTTCCATCACATCAAAAGCTAGTTAATGCCAAGTGTTAGCATTATGAGAAAGATCATGAATTTGATGAATTTGAGCCAACAAGTTTGATTTCTTGGATTGTATGAACCATGTGAAAGATTATCTTGATGAGCTAGTGGCACAGAATTCAAGATGAACTATTTTGAGGTAAATTCAAAAAGAATTGAAAGGAGAAGTTTCTAGAAGGGAATGTAATGAAGTGAGGGGTAGACTCATTGAATCCTACTTAATCCAACCTAACCCTAAAAAGGATGATGAAGGTTGAATGACAAAATATTTTAATTCTCTATATATAGAGATGGTTGGTTAGAAGCAAAGGTTGTCATGTGTAAGAACCTAAGGAAGATAAGGAGTCTAGGGTATTTTCTTCATTTAGTGACCTAAGTGAAGATACTACATTGGCAAGAAAACAAAGAAGGCTTAATGATATGGATGCTTGAAGGGTGAACAAGCTATTAGAGCTAAAGAGTGTGAAAGCCAAGCAGAATGGAGGACTAAAATAGAGATTTATAATCTGTAAATGGAGTTGTAAGTTGTTATCAGATCAAGCCTTAGTGTTACATTCTAATCATTGTATCAATCTAGGGTAAATCCTTTGGATTAAGGTTGACCTAATAATCATTTGTAAATCCTTTAACTAGGTGACATTCCAAGTGAATGATATAAAGTCCTCTAACAAGGCTCACTCTTAACAGGTGATTGTAATCCTTTTACCAGGTCACAATTAATAGTGTGTATTGTAACCTTTAACATGGTTGGCCTTTCATAGGGCATCACTTCAAAAGAGTGAGAATGAGTAGCATATTACTAGTGGTTTTTCCCAAATTGAATATCCATGCTAATCATTATGTCAAATGTGTTATTGAATTTGTTATGTTTCATGTTTACACTTTTGCAAATTGATTTGATAGTAACCTACAAGTTTAAGTGATTTCACAATCTAATGGATGCATGCATGATGAAAATGTTTTATGGGTTCACTAAGCTATGAAAATTTTTAACTATACATATAGACCTTGGATAACTTATTCACCCCCCCCCCCAAGTTATTCTAAATAATTTCAATAGTGACATGCTACCACTTTTGACTATTCTAAAGTGAGCTTGATTAAGAGCCAACCCTATTAAAGGTTACAAAACACACTGTTACCTATGTGACTTTATTAAAGGATTTAATCAATATGTTAGAAGTGGCCTTGTTAGCTATCTTTATATTATTCCATTAGAATGTCATCTTGATTAAAGGATTTACATTATGACAGAGAAGTCAACCTTGATTAAAGGGTTTTATTTCCACAATGATTAGAAAGTAACAACTAGGTTTGATCTGATAAAATATAACTAACTTTAAAAATTCAAATCTCCATTCAACTCATTCCTAGTTCATTGACTGAAATTCATCATATATTCCATCACTGATATGCTTGGAAACCCTTTAAGAAATCACTCTTCAACAATTTCTTACTTTTCCTCTGCTACTCTATTCTTTATAGGTTCTTAACAATTTTCCATTCAAAAACCATAAAACATCTCTTGTGCATATTTCAATAGGAAACTTTGATATTTTTTGACGTAAACATCACCATACATCTTAGGGTTTGATTAGATTCATTGAATTTATCTATCATTTTTTTCTTCTTCTCCTTTCTTGAAACTTTTGGAAACTTCTCTTCAAATCCTTACCTTAGATCACTTAAAAAATTCAATTCATGTATTAAATACACCATATCATCAATCCTTATCATTTACACATTTTGACCAACTCGTAAATTCAACTATGTTGGCCTCAAATTTAATTCTTTCAAAAATTATTAAAATGCCAACAGTTGGTCATCACTATTTATCTTGGTCTCTACTGATTTATCTCACTTAGCTTATATTGTTGGAATTCTTTAGAATAATTGAGAGGGGGGTGAATTAGTTATCCAAGGTCCAAATGTACAAATAAATCTTTTCACAACTTAGTGAACTCGTGTTCATAAAATATTTTCATCATGCATGCATCCATTAGATCATACATTCACTTAAACTTGTAGGTTACTATCAAATCAACTTTGCAAAAATTTAAACATGAAACATAACGAATTCAATAACATGTTTGATACAGTGATTTAACATGGAAACCCAAATTTGAAAAAACCACCATTAACATGCTACGCATTCTCACTCTTCTAAAGTGATGCCTTGTGAAAGGCCAACCCTATTAAAGGTTACAATGCACACTATTAAATGTGAGCTAGTTAAAGGATTTCAATCACACTATTATGAGTGAGCCTTGTTAGAGAAATGTAGATCATTCACTTGGAATATCACCTAGTTAAAATATTTACAAATGACTATTAAGTCAACCTTAATCCAAAGGATTTACCCTAGACTAATGCAATTATTAGAAAGTAACAGTAAGGCTCGATCTGATAACAATTACAACATACTTGTAGATTACAAATCTCTATTTCAATCCTCCATTGTACTTGACTTTCACACACTTTAGCTCTAATAGCTTGTTCATCCTTCAAGCATCCATACCCTTAAGCCTTATTTTTTTGCTTGTCAATGTGGACAATTCTCTTAGGTTACTGACTAAAGCAATAATCTAGATTCCTTGTCTTCCTTAGGTTCTCACACATGAAAACCTTTGCTTCTGACCAACCATCTCTATAAATATAAAATTAAGATCTTTTGTCATTCATCCTCCATCGCCCATTTTAAGGTTAGGTTGGATAAGGTAGGATTCAATGAATCTACTTGCCATTTGATTTTATTCCCTTCTAGAAGCTTCTCCTTCAATCCTCTTTAAATTCACCTCAAAAAAATTATCTTGAATTTTGTGCCACCAGCTCATCAAGATTATCCTACACATGGTTCATACAATACAAGACATCAAACTTGTCAGCTTAGATTCATCAAATTATTGATCTTTCTCATAATGCTAGCACTCAACATCAACTTGCTTCTAATGCTCAGCACATACTATGTTGCTAGATATCCATTATCAAAACACTCGATGTCAACTAAAGTTTAATAGTGTCCAACATCAACTGAAGTTTACTCAAATTATGCTAAAATTGACTTTTTCTTGGCTCCAAATAATTTTATTCTCATCTTACACTAACTTTTCTTGGCAACTAGTGTGTATATTGTTAAGCTTGGCAAACACTATTCTTTTAACTTGTTCTTCTGAACTTAATTAGTGTAACCATCCTTTGCAACCTTAAGTAGATTATCAATGCACTATAATATCATTGTCTTAAATAATCCTTGCACTTCTTTTCCATGTCATAACTTGACCTTTCCTCTAGGTGCTAATCGTACCTCATTTGATTAAATCCTCTTCATCAATCAAGAAAATAATGGTACTCAAATCATCTAAGTAATTGTTAAGTTCTATAATATCATTGTCTTAAATAATCCTTGCACTTCTTTTCCATGTCATAACTTGACCTTTCCTCTAGGTGCTAATCGTACCTCATTTGATTAAATCCTCTTCATCAATCAAGAAAATAATGGTACTCAAATCATCTAAGTAATTGTTAAGTTCTATTTTTAAATCCTCTTCATCAATCAACTAATTGTTAGAAATAATATTATTTATCCAATAATTAAAACATTTAACTTCCTTAAATAATCTTAACCATTTAACCAAACTAAATAGCAACAATAACAAGATGCATATAGATAATTACACCAAATATGTTAACTACATAAACCCTTGATCAGAGGGAAAACCCCTATGAGAATGATGCCCACAAGATGATGTACTAATATAAATATTCCTTGTTAGAGGATGGACCCTATTATGAGTCTAGTACAACATTTAGTACATATGAGCCCCTGTTAGGAGACTCTAAATCCTTATTAGAAGATTTCATCCATGTTAAGAATTGTGCCAACCCTATTAGGAGTTATAGAAGATAGAAGGACCCATTGTCCAAATAGTTTCTAGGGAAAGACCATTGAACTCACTATCCAACTAATCTCTCAACTATTCCTTGTAGAATAATTGTTTGTATTGTACTTTAATTCTTTTCCACCATCCTTTTAATCAAACCAATCACTACCAGACCTTGTAGACTAGGTCACAAACTCTGGATCTAAGTATCAAACTTTGGATCACATAATAAAACCTCGACAATGAAGTTTCCTTCATCTTCACTCTAATATACTTATCTTGACATTCTTCTCTTCTTGTTTCTTCCAATCATTCACTTTCATCCATCCTAATAAAGGAAATGCCCTTTTTTTATACCGAATCCATACAACAATTCCCTGAGTTGTCTATTACACCTTCTCAATTAATTGTTATAAGATCACATTAAGAACACATTACACTTAGTGATAACATCAATCTATTTCCTTATAACTTGAATATCCTTCTGTACATATAACATTATGACAAGTGAGCTTAGCCACATATCTCTAGAATGTCTTCCTCACATCTTTAACTTTAGCTTCTCAGAATAACAAATCTGCTAAGAGATATAACAAGTTTATTAGAACATACCTCTATAAACTCTATCTTAGAATGGTCTTCACCAAAACTTGTATAAATCCTTCTAGATTTAATATCTTATGCTTCTGAGCTTAGCTACATGTACTCAAAACTTAGTAGTATCTCCCTTTGACCTTGCTTAGTGTAAATGCTCAACTATCTATTTGTACCAACTTGATCTTTCCATTGTTATTCTATCAAATACCACAGAAAACTACTATGTTGATAGCAATGACAAACACAATCATGAATGTAACATATCATCATGATAATGATCTAATCATGTTTCTACAATACTCCCACATAGGAATATCATTTATATTTATTCTTCCAACAATCTCCCCCTTTGGCATTGATGGAAACATAGAGGAAAAACATCTAGTTCCAAGAATACCAATTGCAAAAGATTATTAACCTTTCTTTTCAAATCATCTTCATCAATCATTCTTCAATGTTGTACTTCTCTCAAATTGTTACTTCTGCCAAACTATTTTTCTTTTGTACTTCTCCCCAACTATTTTTCTTCTACCAAACTATTTTTCATGCTATACTTTTCCCCCATTGACATCAATGTCAAAAGTTTCAGAAACCATCAATCTCTATAGCAACTATCACTAACTTGCTTAAGTTTCCAAAGACACTATTAAAAAAAGCATCCAACAAGAGTCCTAGATGACTCTTTCCATCATAGATACCCCCCCATATAGGAAGCATCAACATTCAATCTAGACAAATAATAGTGCTTTGTTACACTAGACTGATGCACTCTTATATCATCTTATCTAATGTAGGAAGGGACATAACCCCTTGCATACCTCACAAATACTCAAAAGTCTCTTTAAGAAGAGACCTAGTGAAAATATTTGCAATCTACTCTTTGGTGCCTACATACTCCAATCTAATTCCTTTTTCTACAACTTTCTCTCTCAAAATGTGATACTTGATAGAAATGTTCTTAGTCTTAGAATGCAACATGGGATTCTTTGATATATTTACAATGCTTGTGTTGTCACAATGTATGACAACAAGTTCACTGAATTATGTCCTTATATCCTTTAGCATCTACTTCATCCAAACAAATTGATTATAATTGTTTACTAATAAAACATATTCTTCTTCAGCTATACTTTGTGAGATACAATCCTTCTTTTTGATTAGCCAAGAAACCAATCTTCCTCCAAGAAAGAAGGCTACACCATTGGTGCTCTTTTCATCATCCATACTACCTACCCAATCAGCATCAGTCTAAGCATATAGAGTGAAATCATTAGATCTATCATACCACAATCTAAACTCTAGTTTTCCTTTCACATATCTATATATCCTTTTGACTATTGCATAATGTGTTTCTCTAGGGTCAGCTTGAAATCTTGCAACAATTCCAACTACATTTTCTATATATGACCTTGTGTGAGTTAGGTATTGCAATCCTCTGATCATAGATCTATACTTCTTCTGCTCAACAGTAGGTGTTCCATCCTTTGCAGATAACTTGTGTCAAATTACCATAGGTGTTCCAATAGGTTTACATGTTTCCAAACCAAACCTTTTTAACAGATCTTTCAGATACATAATCTGAGAAATAAAGATTCCTTCTTTGTCCTACAAAATCTATAATCCTAGAAAATATTCCATTTCTCTTATCATGCTCATTTCAAATTCCCTCTTCATTTCTTCTACAAACTTGTCACTTTCATCATCATCTCCTCCAAATATGATATCATCAACAAATATTACCAAAATCATCAATCCATCATCAATTTCTTTCCAATATAGATTATTATCTATCATACCTTTGCTATATCCAAGCTTTTTCAAATGCTTGTCCAACCTTGCATACTAGGTTCTAGGTGCTTGCTTTGAGCCATACAATATTTTCTTCAATTTACATACTATGTCCTTGTCATCTATTAAAGGACAACCTTCAAGCTGTTCTATGTATACCTCTTCTTCAAGGTCTCCATTCAAAAACGCTGACTTGACATCCATCTGATACACTTTGAATTTTTTATATGCTACATATGCTAAGAAAAGCCTTACTGCTTCTATTCTTGCCACAAAAATATGGGTTTTTTCATAGTCTATTCCTTCTTGTTGTGAGTTTTCTTTTTTGTCTACAACTTCACCTTGTTCATTTATCTTGTTCTTGAATACACATTTTTTTTCTATCACATTCTTGTTTGCTAGTCTGGGTACCAATTCCCACGTTTCTCTTTTATACCTTTCTTCCATTAGTCATCTTTACATGCTTCTTCTACATTCTTTAGTTCAACTTAAGATATCAAACATAGTTCTTCATTGATTCTACTTCTTATCATCATGCCTTTATCTTTGCTTTCAATGATCTACTCAGGTGGATGATTCTTTGTCATATCCTTACCCAAAGTAGGAGTTGTTATCTTAACTTTTAGCTTTGTTGAAGGTTTTGAGCTTTATTCCTACCTTAGCTATCCTTTATTCTACAAATAATTGTTAGTCTCAAAGAATATTTCATCATTCCTTGGTTTGGTAACAACATTCTCATCATCTTCTTTGGTTCCTCCTTGAGATCTAATACCTATAGTAATTTTTGATATCCTACCTACATATGTTCTTATAGATTCATCTTTTATCATTTTAGCATCTTGAAATGCACAAATCCAAATTTGTAGCTACAATTTCTTAAAATGTTTATCACCTTCAAAATTACTTTCCAAAGCTTGCTAAATCAAATGAGAAGTATCAAGTGATTTTACCTGGTTGTAATCAATTTCAGGAAGTGTAGACAATCGTGCTTCTCTAGCTCTCATGTTAGACATGAAAAGTTCCCTTTCTTCCTTGGTATAAGTTTCCAAATCCTTTTCAACAATGATTCTCTTTGCTAATTTTGTCAAGATCCAATATCATGGACTGATACACAACATATGTGTCTTCATCTTTTCCTTCCAACTATCATAATTTTTTCCATCAAACTTCGGACTATCCTTTCTGAATATGTTTTCCATGGATCTCCCAAAGTTGTTACACATTATCTTTAAGGACCTAATTCTCTTATACCAATTGTTAGAAATATTTGTCCACCAAGATAACTAGGGGGGTAATTAGTCATCCAATAATTAAAACATTTATCATCCTTAAATAATCTTAACCATTCAAACAAAGTAAACAAAAATCATAATAAGATGCACATAGACAATTACACTAGATATGTTAGCTAGGAAACCCTTGATCAGAGGGAAAATGCTAGTGGGAATGATGTGCACAAAATGATGTATTAATATAAATATTCCTTGATGGAGGATGGACCCTGTCAGGAGTCTGTTACAATATTTAGTACATATGAGTCCCAATTATGAAACTTTGAAACCTTGTTATAAGATTCCAACTCTGTTAGGAGTTGTAGAAGATAGAAGGACCCATTGTTCAAACAACTTCAAGGTCAAGACCACTGAACTCATTGTCCAACTAATCTCTCAACTATTCCTTGCACAATAATTTTTTGCATTGTACTTCAATTTTTTTCCTCTGTCCTATCAACTAGACCAATCATTATCAGACCTTGTAGATTAGGTTAGGAACCTTGGATCTAAGTATCAAACTTTGGATCACACAATAAAATCTTAGCAATGAAGTTTTCTTCACCTTCACTTTGCTTTGCTTATCTTTGCATTCCTCTCTTCTTGCTACTTCCAATAATTCACTTTCATCCATTCCTAATAAAGGAAAATGTCCTTCCTTTATATTGAATACATACAACAATTCCCTAAGTCAGCTATTACACCTTCTTAATTAATTATTATAGGATCGCATTAATAACATGTTACACTTAGCGATAACATTAATATTTTTCCTTGTAGCTTGAATATATTTTTGTACATGTAACATTATGATGAGCAAGCTTAGCCATATAATCTCCAAAATGTCTTCTTGACATCTTTAACTTCAGCTTCTCAGAATAACAAATCTACTAAGAGATATAACAAGTTCACTAGAACATGCCTCTGTAAACTCCATCTCAAAACAATCTTCACTAAAACTTGCAAAACTTTTTTATAGACTTAATATCTTATTCTTTTGAGGTTAGTTTCATATACTAGACACTTAGTAGTATCTCCCTTTAACCTCACTTAGTGTAAATTGATCTCAACTATCTATCCATACCAACTTGATCTTTTCATTATTCTTCCATTAGATACCATAGAAAACTACTATGTTGACATGAAAAACATAGTCATGAATGTAACATATCATCATGATAATGATCTAATCATGTTTCTACAATACTCCACCATAGGCATATTATCAGCATTCATGCTTCCATCACTAATTTGGAACTTTTCATTATTAGAAAATGACTTATTGATAAGGTTTGACATTAATGATAACATATCAATTATTCCAATTGTAGTTTCCAATAATCTCCCTCTTTGGCATTGATGGAAATACCTTTAGTTACCATGAAATGGAAAAACATTTCTCTTGATGATGCATCTCTATCAACTTCATTTGTGATATGTATCAGAACTT
Organism: Cupressus sempervirens; assembly: GCA_028749045.1. Lineage (NCBI taxonomy): Eukaryota > Viridiplantae > Streptophyta > Pinopsida > Cupressales > Cupressaceae > Cupressus > Cupressus sempervirens. Next base: position 735,424,971 of record CM053784.1, read on the forward strand.
CATTAATATTCTTAGTTTCATTATGATTCTCATCCTTGCAATATCCAATACGCTATGTCTTTTCCTCTTTACACTTCTCCCTCTATGATACCATGATGTAAGGACAAGTCTTTCTCCTTAACCCTACCTTCTCCTAGGGTATCTTCTAGTTCAATTCTCTATCCTATTAGGGTTCTTTAACTAACCCTAACTGAGAAGGATGACAATCCCAATATACCTTTCTTTCAACTTGCCCACACCAATGTAGAACTCAACTCCATCCAATCAACACTCCCTAATTGTCTTGTTAGCTCACCCATGTGAAATGACCACACATGATCACAAACTACCCAAAAAGGAGAGAGAATTTTTCTTGGGACATTGGGACCATTCAAATGCACATTAACCAAAAATTCATAGAAATCTCTATTGATTTCAAGAAATTGCTCCAAACTAGGCCTAATAGGGCTAAGGAATTGGGCTTCCAAACTCACCAAATGACATATAACTTGAAAAACTTCTTAACAAGGTGGAAAATAGACTTCATATCCTGATTTTTTTTTTGAAGACCTTTAATATTTACTTGGTCTCACTTTTTGAACCTATCTGTATAGTGGGATGTTGATTTTAAGCCTAAAATTAAGGGTTTGCCAATTTGCTGACAAAAATCATGATGGTTTTCTCAAATATCCATTAAAACATGTCACCAAGAATTATCCTTGGCATAGGACTTCTCCACCCTCATATTCTTTTCTCCATTCACTTAGATTGAAGCAACCAATGTATTCAATCCCATCAAGTGTTGTTTCAATCATTGTGATCCCTAACCCTGCTCACTTGACTTCCTTAGGGCATCATTGTAAAAATGCCAAAAATGATTTCTAGGTCCGAAGAAATTTCATGCCTATAGTAAAAGGATCCTTCTCACACATTCCAAGAGACTACATAGATGTCAAGGTGGAAAGGTGAGTTAAGACTCCATCTTCCAAAATTGCTAGTTCAGACCAACAATAATGCAAAAACCAAAATATTTACAAAAGGAAAAGGAATGAAAGAAAAAAACCTATCTAACACACAAAAAACTTAGTAAACACATCTAATTTCTCATACATGTGCTTTAGTACAAATATCAATCCATTAAGTATTCTAATGAAGTAAAAATGCTCAGACTATGGTAAAATTATTTAGCAAATTTCTTTTTCATTAACCAAAATTTCATCAAAATGTCATCCAACCCCTATCATAGGTCGAGGGAGGAATTATATGGGTCTAATACACCCATTCCAACTACTTAGAAGTGGTTATTCCACTTAGTGCTCGAAAATGCACTTTTTGCAATAAAAGTTGTCATGACAACTTTTGCAATTTTGCAAAGTTGTCGTGCAACTTGACAACCTTTTGCCTAGTTAGAATAGACTTTGTCAAAACCCTATCAAACTCTAATAAATGCTTTGATATGTCACTAATGAAATGAAATCATTATTCCATACTACATTTTTCCAATCCAGCCCTCTAAATGCATATTTCCACCTTTTACAATGATGACACCAAGTTGCACATCACCTAGAAACTTTGGACAAACAAGTAGTATGAAGGAAAAAATTAGACCTCATAATGGCTAATAAAAACTCTTAGACTCATTATCCCCTTTGTTACACTAGTAGCTTGGCTAAGGCTACTACAAGCCAAAACTAGACTAGGAACCCTAGGTTACCAATTAGCCTTACCTATGTGTTCCTACACCATGCTCCCCATAAGAGTAAATCATGTCACTCCTATAGACAATATGTCATCAAAAATTCCTAGTGTTTTGAAATATGTAGCTATAACCCATGTTTCCTTTGACTTTGGTTTAGCTTTCCACTTGATGAGGTGTTCCATGTACACCTTATATCTAGTAGTCTTATTGACACTTCAATCCAATACTATCTCTACCTCTAGTTCCAACTTATGAGGTAAAACATCAGGTGTTACATCCTTGCCAACCTTTTATTGTTCATGTCTAATTTTTTTAGAGGTCCCTTAAACTTGGTTAGGTCTTCTACATTGAATACATCTAAGATATTCAAATCACTAGGTAGATCCATCTTGTATTCATTGGCTCCATATTTAGCTATGATCTTATAGGATTCCACTTTCTTCATCTGTAGCTTGGTGGGTACTCCTTTCTACAACCTTGACTTATTCAAGTGTACCATGACATAGTTGCCTACTGCAAACTAGACATCATTCCTCTTCTCATCCACTTTAGCCTTCAATATTTGTGTAGTCTCTTTTATAGTTTTCTTCACCTAATCTTGAACCTCCTTCATGGTTTGAGTGAAGTCTTCAATTTGACCACTCCTATACTCCATAGCTCCAAGGTCTCTAAGTTCACATATACCCCTTGGAAGCATCCCATAAATAATCTCAAATGGACTTCTACCTATTGTTTGTGTTGACATTTCATTATATTCATACTCTACTTGAGGAATAATCGCATCCCATGTCTAACCATACTCTTTAGTCAGGCACCTTAACAAGTTACCCAAAACCCTATTAACCACCTCATTTTGGCCATCAATCTGATAATGGTAAGCTAGTCAAAAAGATAGGTTAGTTCCTAACCTACTCCACAAGGTTTTCCAAAAATGTCTCATAAATTTTACATTCCTTTATGACACAATTCTTAGGGGTAGTCCATGGATCCTCACAATCTCTATAAATAATAGATGTGCAATGTGGCTAGCATCATGGGTAGTTTTACAAGGTATAAAATGACCCATTTTACTAAATCCATCCACCACAACATAGATGCTATCATATCCCTATTTTTTTTTTGGTAACTCTACAATTAAGTCCATGCTAACACACTCCCGTGACCTATTAGGGATTGATAAAGGTTGGTATAAACCTACATTGCTAGCTCCTCCTTTTTCTTTCATGCATACTACACGTTGCTCCACATATCTTGTTACATCCCTTTACAATTTTGGCCAATAGTAGAACCTTTGAACTAGTTCTAAGGTCTTGTTGATGATCAAATTCCCACTTAGGCTTCCATTTTCTTTCCTTGGATAAGGTTCTCTCTCATGGAACCCTTTGGAACACACAACCAATTTCCCTTCAACAATAGCCCAATTTGCAAGGTATAATCAACAAAAGAACTATGAAAATAGTTTTGAAATTCAAAGCATACCCTATAAGCTCTAGCAAAGTCTTCATCATCCTTGTAGAGGTTCTTGAAACCCTCTATGCCAATGCTAAGTTGTTGGACTTCTTGAATGGTCAACATCCTCTTATTTAGTGCATTTGAAACCTTATTCAATTGCCCCTTCTTGTGCTTGATGGTGAATGTGAATGCTTGAAGATATTTCATCCACTTCAAATGTGTATTGCTCAACTTTTCTTGGGTGTTGATATAGCTAAGGGCTTGGTTATAAGTAAATACCACAAACTCCTTATGTAGAAGGTAATGCTTCCACTTCCTAAGAGACTAAACCAAATCATACAATTCCAAGTCATAAGAAGAATAATTGTTCTTGGCTTCATTTAGGTTCTCACTCAAGAATACTATTGCCCTAATTTCTTGACTTAACACACCCCCTACTACCATCCCACTTGCATCACACTTTAGCGTAAATAGTTTGTCAAAACTAGACATTTTGAGGATAGGTTGTGTGGCTACTTGTTCTTTCAACTTTTCAAATGCATTTTCTTCTTCAGAAGTCCACCTAAACTTTGTCTTCATCCCACCCTTAATGGTGTCTAGTAATGGTGCACAAATACCACTGAAATTCCTAATGAATTTCTTATTAAGTTAAGCTAACCCATGGAATTTTCTTACCTATATTGTTGTAGTAGGTGGTGGCTAGCTTAAGATGGCTAAAATGTTTTCTAGGTCCATCTTCAAAGACCCCTTAGATACTACAAATCCCAAGTGTATAAGCTCTTGCTTAATGAATTCATATTTTTCCAAGCTGATTGCCAAATTCTCTTCATGTGACTTCCTTAGAACCATCTCCATATGTTCAAGATGTGCTTCTCTTGTCTTACTAAAAATGAGTATATCATCAAGATATAACACCATAAACCTTCCAATGTAATCCTTCGGTACCTCATTCATGAGCCTTGTGAATGTGCTACGAGAATTTGAGAGCCCAAATTGTTGGAAGCATGAATGTTGATGATATTCCTATGGGGGAGTATTGTAGAAACATTATTAGATCATTATCATGATGATATGTTAAATTCATGATTGTGTTTTTCATTGATGTCAACACAACTATTTTTTTGTAGTATCTAGCAGAAGAATAGTGGCAAGATTGAGTTGGAATGGATAGACAATTGAGTACTTTCACTAAGAGAGGTTAAAGGGAGATAGTCTATGCAACTAACCTTAGAAGCATAAGATATTAAGTCTGGAAGAAGTTATGCAAGTTTCAGTTGAGTCTATTTTAAGATAGAGTTTATAGAGGCGTGTTCTAGTAAACTTGTTATATCTCTTAGTAGAATTGTTATTCTGAGAAGCCAAAGTTAAATATGTGAAGAAAACATGTTGGTGATAATGTGGCTAAGATTTTTCATCATAATATTATGTGTGTGGGCAGTTATTCAAGTTGCAAGGAGAAAGATTAGTGTTATCACTAAGTGTAATGTATTATTAAGTGGTCCTATAATAATTAATTAATAAAGTGTAACAACTGACTGAAGGAATTTTTTTATGGATTTGGTATAAAGGAAGGATATTTTCCTTTATCATGATGTATGGATGAAGAGAGGAATGCAAATTATTGTAAGCAACACAAGAGAGGAATGCGAAGATAAGAAAAGCAGAGTGGAAGTGAAGGAAACTTCATTGTTGAGGTTTTATTGTTTGATCTAAAGTTAGATACTTGGATCTAAGATTCATGACCTAGTCTACAAGGTCTGATAGTGATTGGTCTAGTTGACAGGATAGAGGAAAGAAGTTAAAGTATAGTACATAAAATTATTCTACAAGGAATAGTTGAGAAATTAGTTGGACCATGAGTTTGGTGATCTTGCCCTAGAAGCTATTTGGGGTCCTATCTTTTACAACTCCTAATAGGGTTGGAATATTCTAACAAGGATTCAAAGTCTCCTAACAGGGTTTCATATGTACTAAATGTTGTAATAGACTCCTAACAAGGTCCATCCTCTAACAAGGAATATTTATATCAGTACATCATATTGTGGGCATCGTTCCCACTAGATTTTTCCCTTTGATCAAAGGTTTCCTTAGTTAACATATCTTTTGTAATTGTCTATGTGTATTTTGTTATGGTTGTTGTTTACTTTGGTTGAATGGATAAGATTGTTTATCATTGATAAATGTTTTAATTATTGCATAATTGATTCACCCCTCCCCCTCAGTTATCTTGGGTGTGTAGACACCTAAATTTAATTAGACCGCTTTGGTAATCCTATTTAGTTATCTCTGAAGGCATCATTAATTAAATTCTTATTTAATTAATCCTTTTCCATCCCGTAGCTAATTAATTTAATTAATCATCTATAGTCCTAATTGATAAATCAAATAACCTATTATTTATCAATTAAATCCTATTCTTCTATCTAATTCCAAAATCCCCATTTATTAAATAAATCTATTTGATAAATAAAACCCCCAAGTCTAATAACCCCTAACCTATCCCTAACCCTTCATCTAGCCTAATCCACCCCATCCACCCATACTAACCAAGCTTAGCCACTAACTCACCCACCCTCATGAATGCCATCCACTTGCACATCTGTAACATCCCTAATCTAATCCTAATCCCAAGCCTAATCCCCCCCTAACCTTGTCACATTCCCTAAGTGAGCTTAAGACTTTCCTAAGCCAAGCAAAGTCAACAATCTCAACTCCCTCTAAAATATCCCAACCATAAGCCATAAAGACTCTTACAAGCCCATTCATTGCTCTTACAAGCCATTTATGAAGGGTCTTTATGAAGATATTATCCCTTGAGCCTCCTTTGTTGACTTATCCTTGCCCCTTCCTCCACCCACTCACTCTGTGACATGTGTCACTCCCTGATTGGCTGTAAGGAAGCACAATCCATGTGCTCTCCTCTCATGCAATCTGAGCCCTCCATGAGCTTTTCCCCATCCTTGCATCTTAGCCCTCAAACCCTCAAGCCCTTAGCCTATAAATTGAATCCCCTCCCAAGCCATATCATCACAACCTTTAAGCTAAAGTTATAATGCCATTTTAAGACCAAGTTTTACAACAAAGCCATCATCCACACCCAAATCCAAATCCTCCATTGAAGCCATTTTGAGCATTTGAGAATACATATCAAACCTATCAAATAGACTCATCCCTAAAACAAGAGAACAATCTCATTGAGAGAGCCCCTTAGTGGCTCACATTCTCATTTGAGTTGTTTCCTCTTTGTCTCACTTTATGTTATGTTTAACAAGTTTGTAAATGCTTTTGATTTCTTAGTTTAGTATTTCTTGCATGCTTATTTCTCATATACAGGGTGGACTATTGTTTCTAACACAAATGGCATCACAAGCCACTCACACAATTCATCTGTGGTCTTAAGAGATGTCTTTCGCTCATCACCTTCCTTTATCCTTATTTGATGGCAGCCACTTTTAAGGTCCAACTTTGTGAAGCATTAATCAAGTCTTCAATTCAAGTATGGGAAACCTATACCTTATAGTTATCTTATTTATTGCCCTTGAATCTATACAAAACCTCCATTTTCCTCCCTTCTTAGATGCCAAAACTATTGGCACTATACAAGTGGTGATGTTATTCTTTATGAGACCCCAATCTAAAAGCTCTTGTACTTACCTAGATACCTCTTTGTTCTGCTCTGGGGTAAGCTTATATGCTTCTTTATTTGGCAATGATGCACTAGGTAAAAAGTTAATTCTATGACTTATCACTCTCATTGGGGGTAAAGTTCTAGGTGTCCCATCACTGACAATGTCCTTATACTCCACACACATCTCTTGGGCTATGACTCATCTTCCTTAAATAAGGATCGAATTTTGAATGTTCTCCCATCTTTCTTGAAAGAAATGGAATTTTCCTTCCTATCATTGATAACATCTTTTTCATATTGCTAAGGTCTTCACAATAGTAGATGACATGCATCCATAGGCAATATATCACAAAGTAATTTGTCTTTATAGCCTGCAATTGAGAACTCAACCCAAGTTTGCTCATTTACCAACACACTTTTCCCTTTATTCAACCATGTCACCTTGTAAGGGTTAACATGAGGTACCTTTACCAACTTGAGCTTATCCATTACTTCCTATAATATGATGTCATCTATGGAACCTGAATCCACAATAACCTTACACATCTTGCCTAAAATCTTACATCTAATTCTAAACAAGTCCCTTTTATGCTTGGGTTCATCCTTGACTAGTTGCTTAATCAACACCCACTTCAACATCAATTTATCTCCCTTTCTAACTCAATATGATCTACCTTAGCTACCTTAGAACTCATTGTATCCTCATGAGCATATGCAACTCTCTCTTATCATTGTTTGAAGAAGTAGGCTTTTTAGGACATCTATACATAGGGTGACCCAACTAAAAATAAGTGTAGCACTTCATACTTACAAATTATGAATTACTCCTACCTATACCTCTCCCTCTATTTGAGCCTCCTTGAGTGCCCCTTCTTCTTGTATAACCTCCTCTTGAATTACTTTCACTATCCTTCTCAGCAATTTTAGATTCACCTTGTTTTCTTTGATCATCACCTCTACCTTAATATTCACCTCTATGCCATGTTTGGTTTCTTCCTCTACCTCTACCTTTGAAGTTTGAATCTCCCTTCTTCCTATTCTTCTCTTCCACCTTAAGGTCCAATTGATGACACTTTTGAATAGTGGTAGGGGTCCATAAGCATAGTTCTTCTTGGATGTTCCATTTTAGTCCACCCAAATACATTGCCACTTTAATAGGTTCATCTTCTTGAATCTTGGACCTTAGGCATATTTTTTGAAATTCCTTTATATAAGAGGCCACATCTAAGTCTTTTTGCTTTAGACCTTACCTCTTTCTATGCAATTTCACTTCATAGTCCTTTGGTAGATAATTCTCCTTCACTTTAATCACCATGGCATTCCAATTAGCTATAGGCTTCTTTCCCACACTGACCCTTTCATCATGCATGCATTTCCACCATGCCAATGTTGAACCTCTGAGTCTTGATTTAGCAAATTTTACCTTTTGTGCCTCTATGATACCTTTACACTCAAAATAATTCTCCATTCCATCACTAAATCAATTTCCATCTTTCCACTAAAAAATGAAATTCCTTCTATGGATTTTCCTCCTAGTGCCTTGATGGCCTTCAAGAATGGTTCTTCATTAAATGGAGGTTCTAGTTCAGGTATGATGTCTTCCTCATCAATCTTTTCGTTATCTCTATCATTGTTTTCACCTTATTTGTCTTTATCCTTGGTTTCTTCTACAAATTCTTCTAGCTTAGTCTTCATTTATTCTGGGGCTTCTTCAAGGATTCAATTTTTCTTATTTTTATCACCCATCTCTTTGACTAACTCTACATTAGTCACTATTATTGTTTCACCTACTAACTGTTCAGCAATCTGAAACATCTATCCACAATCCCAAATCTTTTGGGTCTATAATACCACCTTGATGTAAGGACAAGTGTCTCTCCTTAACCCTACCTTATCCTAGGGTCTCTTCTAGGCCACTTCTCTAACCTATTAGGGTTCTTTCACTAACCCTAACTTATAAGGATTACAACCCCAATCCTTCCTTATATCAACTTGACCACACCAATTTAGACCTCAACTCCATCCAATCAACACTCCCTAATTGTTCTATTGGCTCACCCACATCAAATGACCACACATGATCACAACCTACCCAAAATGGAGAGAGAGAGAGAGAGAGAGAGAGAGAGAGAGAGAGAGAGAGAGAGAGAGAGAGAGAGAGAGAGAGAGAGAGAGAGAGAGAGAGAGAGATAGAGAGAGAGAGAGAGAGAATTATTCCTAGGACATTGGGACCATTCCAATGCACATTAACCAAAAATTCATCTAAATTTCTATCGATTTCAAGAAATTGCTCCAAACTAGACATAATAGGGCTATAAGGAATTAGACCTCAAAACTCACCAAATGACATATAACTTGGAAAAAGGATTAACAAGGTGGAAAAAAAACTTCATATCCTAATACCCTTTTGGAATACCTTTGAGATTCACCTAGTCTCACTTCCTCAACCTATTTGTATAATGAGATGTTGATTTTAAGCCTAAAATTAAGGGTTTACCAATCTGCTAACAGAAATCACAAGGGTTTGCTCAAATCCCCATTAAAACATGTCACCAAGAAATTTCCTTGGGAAAATTACTTCTCCACCCTCATATCCTTATCTCCATTCACTTTTTATTTAAGAAACTAATGTACTCAATCCCATCAAGTGTTGTTTTAATCACTGTGGTCACTAACCATGCTCACTTGGCTTGCCTAGGGCATCATTGTAAAAATTCCAAACATTATTTCCAAGGCCCAATAACTTTCATACATATAGTACAAGGATCCTTCTCACACATTCCAAGATACCATATAGATGCCATGGAGGAAAGGTGAGTTAAGACTTCATCTTCCAAAAGTGCCTGCTTCAAACCAACAATTACGTACAAACCAAAATATTTAAAAAAGGAAAAGGAATGAAATTAAAATACCTATCTAACCACACATATAAATTAGTAGTCACATCTAATTTATCATACATAGGCCATAGTAAAAATTTCAATCCATTCAATAGTCCACTAAAGGGAAAATGCTCAGACTATGGTGAATTGCTTAGCAAAATGCTTGTTCATTAACCAAACTTTCATTAAAATGTTATCCAACCTCTATCACAGGTCTAAGGAGGCCTTATATAGGTCTAATGAACTTGTTCCAATTTCTTAGAAGTGGTTATACCACTTAGTGCTCAAAAATTCATTTTTTGCAATAAAAGTTGTCATGAAAACTTTTACAATTTTGCAAAGTGGTCATGCAACTTGACAACTTTTTGCCTAGTTAGACTAGACTTGGTCACAACCTTGTAAAACACTACGAAATGCTTAGATATGTCACCTATAGAATGAAATCATCATTCTATCCTACATTTTTTCAATCCAGCCCTCTAAATGCACATTTTCCACCTTTTACAATGATGATACCAAGTTGTACATAACCTAGAAACTTTGGACAAACAAGTAGTATTAAGGATCTATTTAAACCTCCTAATGGCCAAGATATACTATAGGACTCATTAGACCCTTTATTACACTAGTGAGTTGGCCAAGGCTACTACAAGCCAAAACTAGACTAGGAACCCTTTGTTACCATATAGCCTTACCTAGGTGCTCTTGCACCATACCAATCCTAATTCATTTTGGTAACACCAGTTGTATCAGCTACCTCTCTAACATATTTCATATATTTTTCCTCATACATCTATAACTTGATAACATATCATCCCTCTTCTTGTGACTAGATGGTAATTTTCATACTTCTCCCTCTTTGAGAAAAATGCCAAAGACATCATCCACTTCATACACATCATCCTCTTGTCACTGATTGATCTTTGAAATATCACTACCTCTTTCATCTTCTATGTGTAGCTTCATCTACTCATACAAATAACTTTCTTTTCACAACCTTAGGAAGCTCCTAAAGAGTGACCTCTTGCATCAATCTGTAAAATATTCTAATCATAACAATTGATGCGATGTTGCATCTCTTCTTAGTTTTCTTTAGATAGGGGAATGTCCCCTAACTTACCTCTTAGCTAAAAAAATGCATCCTTAGGTAATGCCTTAGTGAATATAGTAATTATATTTTTCTTTTGTATTCACATATTCTAGTCTTACTTCTTTATCTTGCACTAATTCCCTCAAGTAATAATACATAATAGAAACATGCTTGGTCTTTGTATGCATCATAGGATTCTTATATATGTTTATAGCTCTTATGTTATTAAAATATATCACCATATGTTCAATAATCTCTTCCTTCATACCTTTCAACAATTGTTTGATCCACATAATATTTGAGTAATCAACTATTGCAACAACATACTCAGTCATTGTTATGGATTGAGAAATACAATTTTTCTTCTTACTTGTCCATGAAATCAACTTCTTTCCTAAAAAGAAAGTATGTCCACTTGTACTCTTTATGTCATCAATGTTTTTAGCCCAATCAACATTTGTTTAAACTCTCAGATCAAACTTGTCAATTCTCTTATACTATAATCCATAGTTTTGTATTCCTTTTAGATATCTCAATATCCTTTTCACAACCATCATGTGATTTTTCTTAGGATTAGTAGAAAATCTTGTAACAATACCAACAACTAATGCAATTTTTCAATCATAGACCTATATAGTGTCTAGTTCACTTCAAAAGAATCATCATTCTTTGAAATTTTATGTCTAGTAGCCACAGGTGTTCCAAATAGTCTTGAATCTTTTAGTCCAAAGGTCTTCAATATACTTTTATTTTGTAATGTATATACCTCCTTTCATTTGATAGACTTGCAAACCAACAAAGAATTTAATCTCTCCAAACATTAATATCAAAATTATTTCTTCATCTCCTTAGCAAATAATTTGCACAATATATCATGTCCTCCAAATATGATATCATCAAAACAAAAATCAGCAAGCAATATCTTGTTCTCATATTCACTCTTTAAATATAGATTGTTATTGTCTTTAATTTTGCAAAGCCAATTTTCATCAAATATGTTTATAACCTTTCATATATTCATTCTATAAGGGATTATTTCAAACCACACAATTCTTTTTGCAACTTATATACCATGTTCTTTTTGCTACAATCAAAAAATCCTTTAGGTTGTTCAATGTAAACTTCTTCTTCCAAGAAAAATGCAGATTTGAAATCCATTTGTTATACCCTAAATCATTTTTAAGTAGCATATGCAAGTAATTTTATTACTCCTTCCAACCTTGCAATTGTGAAAAATGTCTTTCTATAACCAATTCCTTCCTCTTATGCATATCCCTTACAAAATAATATTGCTTTGTTCCTTGTGACTTCACCTTTCTTATTCATCTTGTTCCTGAATACCCATTTTTTCCCAATTACATTCTTTTCCTTTATCCTTGGTATGAATGTTCATGTATTATTCTTCTCTATCTAATCAATCTCCTCATTCATTTCTTTAATCCAATCTTTATTCTCTAATGCATCTTTGACTATTCTTGTCTCAAACTCACATAGCAAACATTTATCATTCTTCAATTTGTTTCTTGTCATGACTCCTCAATCTTTGTCTCTAATTATTTAATTAGGTTCATGGTTTCTCTTCACATACTTTTCTATGATAGGTTCATAAAATTATTTCTCCTTGTGGTAATTCCATCTCGTCTAGATGTCACCTGATTTAATTTGGCTTTCTCTGTCTAATGTTTAGTCTCCTCTCTGTGCAACTCAACTCCTATAGCCCGATGCTCAATTGAACTTATTTGTTGATGGTCTATAGTGCCTATTTTTTGATACTAAACAATCTCCTTTTCTAGTTTCTAGGTATGGTACTTGGTTCTTCTTCATAGATGTAGACAAAGTTTTTGTAATCCTCAAGCTCCTTCTTGCATTCCTCTTCATTCTTTTATGAAAATTCATCAACTCTAACATTTTCACTTTCCATAATTTTTTTAGTGAGAATTCAAACACTTTTATGCCTTGTATTTAGTGGAATATACTAGGAATATACCTTCATCACTCTTTACATCTTGTTTCTCTTTCCTTGCATCTTTTAATATGCAACACTTGCTTCCAAAAACTTTGAAATACTTAGCATTAGGTGCATAACCATATCATAGTTCAAAAGGGGTTATATTTTTACCTTTCTTGAATTGAACTCAGTTCAATGTATAAACAACAATACTTACAAATTCTCTATGATACTTTTGTGAAACATTTTTCTCTATCATCAATGTTCCTACACAATTTATGATTGATCTATTTTTTTTCTTTCAGGTATCCCATTTTGTAGTGGAGTCCTTGGTGCTGACATTTTTCTCTTGATTCCCTTGTCATTATAGAATTTATTGAACTCCTTATATATGAATTCACCTCCTTTGTTTCATCTCAAGCCCTATTTCATTTTCAACTCTAGCCAAATACCACTTAAACATTTGAAAAACATCATATTTTTCTTTTAGAAATATCACATTCATCATTCTAGAGAAATCATCAATAAATATAATAAAGCACTTGTCACCATAATAGCTTTGCACTCCATTAGGACCATAGAAATAAATATGAACCAACTCCAAAATATCATCAAAAGAATAACTCTTTCTCTTAAAATTAGACTTTTTCAATTTCTCCATTTGACATTGTTTGCACATCACTTTATTAGGTTTTCTCAATCTTGGTAATCCTATTACACTTCCCATTTTACTAGTGCTTGCCAAATTATCAAAATTCAAATGACATAGCCTCTTATGCCATAACAAAAAATATTCAAATTGTGCAAATAAACATCTATCATCAAATAGGTCTAGATAGAATAAGCTACCTCTTGTTTTCTCTTACTTTCAATTAGTTCACTAATAGCATAGATCTTTACCTTCTTATTTTGAAATTCAACTTGGTCGCTTGAACTATTCAATTGTGCAATACTCAATATATTATATTTAAATCGATCAACCCAATATGCATTGTCACATCTGATCTTGTTATTTAATATAATTGATCATTTACCTATTGTGTCTCTCCCATTTGATTTCTATAAGTCATATTGATGGATGAAACCTTGATGATCTTTCTTTGTGAGTGATCATGATTGGGACCATGAGTCATCTACACCCTTGGGGTGATTAGATTTATGTTATTTTATTAGTTGGATTGATTATTCTTATGGTTGATTTATGAGATTATGATGTGTTAGATGGTTTCACCAAGATTGATATGGTATCATGATGTTGTTTCATGATTACCCTAAGAAGCGTGCAAAGATTACATTGTCTATTATTATCCTACTATACTGGACTAGGTTCTTGTAGCAGTGATTAGTCATATATTTGACCATGTTCACTTATGTGTTTTAAGTTCCTTTTTATGATATTTAACAACCATTATTAATTCCATTATTAAATGCTTAAATAATTACAAATGAACTGTCCATATTGGGTTCATTGGTTGTGTGCTATGAAGATTTACCTTGTTCATTTTGGTAATTTATGCAAATTGGGCTTTTTAAATGATTGTTCAAACAAAATTAATTAGATGCTTTAATTATGTAATTTCATGAAATTGTGACTTCGGCTATTATTGTTGTGTATCTACACTTGATTGTGTTCATTTATTGTGCAGGAATTATATCCCCAGTAGTGGCACATGCAGTTGGTGATTAGACCTTTCATGTTGAGCCAATATTGTCCCTATATGGGTGACTTATCTTTATTGTCATTTTGATCCTCCTATAAATGGTAAATCTGGATTCATAATGTATTATGTGATTAGACCTGTGAGCATGTCTATACATTTAGGATTTTAGAATGGTCTCGGAAAAGATTAAATTAAATGGCATTCATTGGGTTGAAGGGTCTAATTATTTGATTTAATCTTATTTTACTGTTGGCTAATTTGTCGTAATTGGATTCCAATTCAATTTGAATCACCTAATTTAATTTGGGTTAAGAGATCCAATTAGATTATTTAATTGAAATAACCTAATTAATATGTCACTTTGCATATATATTGGCTAAAAGTGAGTTTACTCTCACTTCTCACTTTGTTATTTAAGGATTTTGGAGAGAATTACTCCAAACCCTCTTGTGAGAAATCAATGTTTTACTTGTTGCAAGAGTTTGTCTTGGCAAATTTTTGCAAGGTCAATCTTGTTGGAGTCATATTAGGATTTTCTGTTATACAGATGCTTTCATCTAATTCAACATTCCTGTTATTTGATGGTGGTATTTCTCATTTTGCCCTCTTGGCTACAAGGTAGGGATTTTGGGTTTTATTGGTTTTACTCTATTTCAAATTTTGTTTCATGTTCCTAAATGTTAGGGAGTGGAGAACTAGTGTTCCCCTCCATTTTTATGCATTCATATTGCCTAGATGGATAGGGGTGAGCATTTCTATTTCATAGTAAATTAGAAATGCAAGTTTAGGCATTGTTATGTTGTTGGATTTCCATGAAGTGTCTGAGTCCATCATTTTATTTAACAAGTGTGATGTTGGGTAGATTTGATAAGTGGGTTTTAAATTCTATCAAATTCCAAGATGTTTTAGTTTTGGGTGTTTTGACATTGTCTCATTTTGTGTGCCATCAAGGTTTTTGTCCATTTCTTTGTTTTGCTTATTTAGAGTTTTGATCTTGTATCTGTTTCCCTAATGATTAGGATCATAGAATTAGAATGGTTATAAGACATTCTAGACTATTTTATTTCTCAATTTGCTCTTGTATTTCCATAGTGGATTTTGTGGACTTGTGTCTTTTGCCAAATTTTCCAGTTTATCTGAGTCTATTTGGTGAGTTTTATTGGACCCTTGGTCTTGTGATCCTATTTTTGATTTGAGGTTTTAGTTTTATTTTTATTTGAGAACTTTGAGTTTTGAGCTTTTTATTATTGCATTGATTTGCATATCATCCATATTTTATTGGAATTTTGGCATTATTTCCTTGGATAGTGGAGATGGATTGCATTCCATGTTTCCATGTATGTTATGTTTACCCTTCATGGACATTGGAATTTGTGTAGAATCCATACTCCCAAATTTAAGTTGGTTGAGTGAGTTCATGATGCTTTATGATTTATTGGTCATCAAGATTCATGTAGAATTTGTACTCTTGAATATAGGCCAATTGAGTGATCTTGTTTTACTTGGTATTTACATTGTTTCTCATCCATCCCTTATTTTTAATGATCATCGTGTAGTTGGTGTGCCCACACATGAGCATGTGAGTGTGCATTTTTTGGGTTCTTGTGAGACCCAAACTCCAGGTTTCTTTTGGTTGAGTTATGTTCATCAAGGTTGGGTTGAGAAATTGCATTGCCTATAGACACTCATCATGTGATGAGCATGGGTATGTAGGGTAGACTAGTAGAGGGGCTTCTCTCATAACCTTGGGTCATATTCCCAACAAGGTATACATGAAGAAGTTTCTACTAAGAGATAACTAAATAAATTCATGGATAATTAACTAAGCTAAAAAAATACTATGTACCTATACGACTCACCTAAAGGTATGTGCTTGTAAGTTTATCTGAGGACCTAATGTTTTTGTGGTTCATCTAGGGACATAGCACCATGGCCTCCTAAGGGAGTGGTTCCATTGGTTGTTTAGCTTGGGCTTTGCAATGCCAAGATCTACTCTCCACTAGATTCCTTACATATTAGACCCATAGAGTGTCTGACCATGACCTGTTGTATTGCATTGTCTCATGATCTTGGTTTTAGTCCTTTGTGTTGTTTGGTGTGAGTGTTAGCCATGGATTATTGTGTTGTGTAATTGTGGTCAAATCATTATCTCTATTAGTTCAGATCATTATCTCCATTAGTACAGCAAGAGTGGGCCTGTGGGTACCACGTGGTTGTGAGGCATAGCTACTTATACCATTGTTGGGGACTGGTGTATAGAGATGGTCATGTTCCATTTTGAGGTCAATGTTGGATATTCTCTTGGTACTTGGTGTATCATAGAGTATGTTCTCTAGTGATTTATTTTTTTACTTTAGATGCATTTGCTATCATGTTTAGATGATGATTAGTATGTTACTTGATGCATTGTTTTATCATGATATTTTATCATATTGCTAGATGATGTTTCTTACCACTACTTTGGATTAGCGATGCTATTACTAGATTGGCATGTTGGATGTACTTATTCTTGTGATGTTAGTTGATTATTATTGGTAAGAATGATCTCATGACACAACTCCAACTATTTTGTTGGCAATTTGAGATTCATGCTTGGGGGATGGCTAGGGCCTTTGAGGTCTCATGATGCTATTATGGTTGGGAGGAAACAAGCACAATTGTTTTTAGTTTGGTGCTTCATTGCTTGTGCTTTCCTTCCTGTAATATTTGATGTATGCTCATGTATGTTCATTTGATGTTGTTTTCCACATGATTACATTAGATGCTATGGATTAGATGTTAGAGAAATTTGATCTCCTTTATGCTTTTGAGTATTTGTGCCTCAACTAAAGTGGCTTTGGTACTCCCTGGAGTGGCGGTTCTAACTCTATCTTCCTTCTAGAATTGTCATTGAGTGTTTTCCTTGTAAATATGGGCAACATTGGCTCAACTTTGGGTGATACTAGAAAAGTATCAGACGACTATAGGGAGAAATATTGTGTGATATTGGAAATTATCACATGATAGTAGCAAGTTCTATCATACAATACTAGTAAAGTATTGCACGGTAATAGTAAAGCATATTGTGTGATATTGGAAAGTATCACACTGTAGTAGTAAGAAGTATTGTGTGATACTACAAAAGTATCGCCTAGTAGTAGTGAAGAATATCACACAATACTAGAAAAGTATCATAGGGGTTCTATGAGAAAACCTGCTCAAGAAGACAATGAGCATTTTCAGACATGTCAGATGATTTTCAAAGGGTGTTTTAGATACCCTATTGGATAAAGCCCCTTCCTAGGTCTTGATAGTTCTATGATTAAGTGTTTCTAATTTTTTAATTTTCTTAGGTAGTTATTCTTGTGTTTTTAAGTAGTGGTGTTTTGAGATCATTAGTTGATTGGATTATTGTTTGGTTGAGTCTTTTGTTGTGATCTTTGTGACTAGATGCATGTTGAAGTTGCAAGTATCCATGATTAATACCTTTTTAAAAATGTATTGGCTTTTATTTGTCCTTGTTCCAAGGATCTCTAGGTGGGGCATTACATTACCTTTCACATAACATTGTGCATCATTTCCAAACTTAACACAACTACCATTATAATGTTCTAGCTTCTCAAACTTACTTGTATCACCAGTCATATGATGTGAGCATCCATTATCAATTATCCATTTTTCATTCTAACTCACATGTGAGATTTGAGAAATTTTCTCTAGTTTTTCATCTTCGTCATATTCATCTTTCATTGGAACATACACAACTTCTTCACCATGTTCATCAGAATCACTATCAAAACAATCTTCTTTAGCAGTGTAACAAGATTTCTTAAATTTTTCATTATAGTCTTTGTTACCTCAGTTGTCTCTATTGTCACTCCTTCCTTGGTATTTGGTGTCTTTCCTTTTGTCCTTCTCATCTCTATCATGAAACTTTTCAACAATATGACTAAATTTGTTATGTGTAAAACATATAATAGGAAGTTTATCTTTATATTTTCCTTTTCCTCTTGGTAACCTTCTCACCAATAATGCCTCTAGATCATCAAGGTAGTCATATGATTCATTGTCATTGTCCACAGGTTTACTCTTTGAACTTTTCTTTCTTTTGGATATGTCAAGGGTTAGTTAAGACGTCAAAGCACATTCAATAGTAGAAAATGTATAATTATCAAAGTTTTATAATTCAAATGCAATGAGTCTACAAATTGGACTATCCAAGGTTAGATCATTACTAGATGTAAATCTCAGTTCTTGTATTGTAGATACTCTAATTACATAGTAAAGTCTTCAAAATCTTACATATCATAGTCCCATAAGATATATTTTCTCCAACTCCTCTAATTGAAATCACCACTTCTTTGATTTGACCACAGTACTGTGTAATAATTTCTCCTTTCATTCTTGTATCATCAAACTTTCTTCTTTATCCCTTAACACATTTTTTCTCCTCCATGAATTTGTGCCAAATTATCCCACATTTTCTTTACAGTAGTACAATCCTTCACATCATCAAACTCATCATGCCTCAAAGAAGATGCCATGTAATGCCCCACTTGGAGATCCCTGGAACAAGGATGAAATACAAGCCAAGATTTTTTAAAAAAATTAAAAGTATGAGTGTACACAACAATGTCATATAGGGATCACAAAGACCACAATAGAAGACTTAACCACAATCTCAATAACCAATGAATCTCCAAATACCACTACTCGAACTGAAAATCACAAACAAAGAATAGAAACCTAAGACAGCAACAAAATGAAGAATATAAGATCTATCAAAGCATAAAAAATTAAGCAAAACCAAAGGTTACTTAAAACACCAAAAATTAATCCCCAAAAATTAGTGCAGATACCCCTTATTTTCCATGTAAGGACCAATAGCAGACATAAATCTCATGTGAGTAAGTACAACACACCATGTGAGAAACTATCTTTCACATGAGGAAGTGCACCAAATGATGCAAGGAAGTACTTGGCCTAGTAGTCAAAATACACAAAATTTGTGTGGGGTTTCATGCAAAAATGTGCCAAAAGCCATGCAAAAAAAGCCAACACACCACAAGAACTTTTGCATTCTTGTGCAAGAATGTACAATTTGATGTAAGAATCCAAAATAGCATGCCAGAAGATAAAAAGGTAAAAAGCTAAGAAATAAAATTCCTCCACACCAAGGAGTACCAGATCCACATTTCAAGGCAAGGACACTTGAACAAAATTGAAAGATAGAAAGATGAATATTGAATCTAAACATCTAACAAAGCAGTGAAGGGGACTAACTGAAAGCAACATCACAGAGAATTGAAAGAATGAACTAAGTGTGTAGTTCCTCCCAACTATAATAGCATCATGAAACCTCAAAGGTCCTCGCCATCCCCCATGTGTAACATCCCAAACTACCAACTCAATAGTCAGAACTATCTTATAATGACGTCACTACTAAAGCATAATAACATCATAAGAATAAGAAATCTAACATGCTAAACCAAAAGCAATAGATACTCCAACTAAGAAGATAATATCATCTAGATCGTATGCTAAACATCAAATAAGGAAATGTGTCAATAAACTAACATGATATACAAGAATTCCAATGAAAGCATACTTTGGAACCCAAAGTACCAAATGAAAACATCCAACAATGGTCGCACTAGGCTAATAAATCATCTTTGTACACCAGTCCCTTGTAGTGGTGAAGGTAGCTATGCCTCCCAACCACATAAACCTGTAGTTCCACTCCCACCATGCTGATGGAGATAAAGATCCAACCACAAACGCACATAAAGTAAACACCCATGGCTAACACTCATGCCAAATAGTATGATGACTAAAGCCAAGATCAAAGACAATGCATAAACTATAGGTTCTGGTCAGACACTCAATGGACTACTAAGTAGGGGATGACATCATGGAGAGTCACTTGGCATCCAAAAGCCCAAGCCAGTTTGGTAGCTACACTCCACAATGGAAGGAGCACAATCTGAGCAACAACACTTCCCAACAAAAGGTGTACAATTCTCACTTTTTAATTATCTTATATTAATTACCACTTAGTATTTTGATTTAGCTATCACATATATAAAACATTCTCTACAAACCAACAAGTGATAATCACCAAGTTGCGAGATAGAATCTCCTTCATGTGCTACCCTACCCTACCCATTCTCATCCAATGATGAGTGCATATAGGCATGCATATTCCCAATCATCATAACTTCCAAAAGTACCACAAAAGATCATGCCTTGCAAGTCACCTGACAAATGTACATGTACATACTCGTGTGTGGTGCACCACCATTATGAAGATCATAACACAAAGATTGGATGAGAACACCAGAAAAATAACACTCAACTAAAACAACTTAGGAGAACAGATGTGGCATGCATCCCAATACAACATAAAAGTGCAATAATGGTCTAACTAAAATCCAAATGGATGATCTAGGTCCACAGCCAACATCATGCTAAGAAGACTCAAGAAAATAGGGTGGCATGAAAAATGAGGTAAAAATCCTAAAAACTAGAAAACTTTGAAATTAAAACCCATTTGTTCTTTGGGCACAAAAGCCTCAAAAATCCAATAAAATTTGAGTTCAAACACTGTATGCAAAAATGACAAGCATAACAACATGAAACCCCAAACCCTAATCCCAAAAATAGCAAAAATGTTCATACCTAATGGACTAGGTAAAACCATAAATAGAAATAGAGGGGAACTCTAGTTCTCAACCTCCAGACAAACAACTACCGAAAATAGATACAAAATCTGAGCTGAAACAAGCAAATGAGGGAGCCTTACCTGAAAACAAAAGGGGTGGAAATTGAAAATAACACAATAAAATCACCCATTAAAACTACTGAAAATCACAGCAATGCAAGGTCTACTTGAGTCAGATCCAATGAGACTAACCTTGTGAAGATCCCACACCCATAGCTCTCACAATGAACAAAAATGTGATCCTCCAAAAGAGGATTCTCAAGAAGCTCTCAATTTTGTGTTTTTCAAAAGTGAGATGTGAGGAATTAAATTCCTCTTTTCATACTTATTCACTTTTTGAGTCAATAATTGATTAGAGAAAATAGCCTATTAGACTAGCTAAACTCCAAATTGACCCAAATGAAAATAGGTTATTCCTAGAAATAGGAATTCATCTATGGCAAAGCCGCTAGAAATTAAATTCTATAAAATTTAAAGCCTAAAATCTCAAAATCACATAAATTTTCTTAATGACTTTCACAACAATATGAACCTCTAAATGCAAAAAAACACTCCCTAGTCTAATCATATGATGCAAATGAGTTTGGATTTAATAATCACTGAAAGGTTTAATTAGAAAATTAAAATAAGGATACATCGACCATACAGGGATGACATTGGTAAAATATGAATAGATAAATCATTAACTCCATGTGCCACTACCAGGGATATAATTCTTGCACACTAAAACACAAGATTAAGTGCAATTGTATATAATATCATAGTCAAAGTAATAAATGCATTAAATAACTAATTTAATCATTTACATCACTCATGTTTCCATAAAGCATAATGAAACAAGAATGAATTAAATGTTCATAGCATAAAATATATCACATAACAGAATCAGAGATATGTCCATAGCATAAAATCTATCACATAATAGAATCAGAGATATGTCCAAAATATCAAATGTCATCATAGACCTACTATCATCTCAAAATAGCAACAACATGTAGAATGGGTGGAAATTGAAAATAACACAATAAAATCACCCATTGAAACTATTGAAAATCATAGCAAAGCAAGGTCTACTTGAGTCGGATCTAATGAGACTGACCTCATGAAGATCACACACCCATAGCTCTCACAACAAACAAAAATGTAATCCTCCAGAAGAGGATTCTCAAGAAGCTCTCAATTTTGTGTTTTTCAAAAGTGATATGTGAGGAATTAAATTCCTCTTTTCATACTTATTCACTTTTTGAGTGAATAATTGATTAGGGAAAATAGCCTATTAGACTAGCTAAACTCCAAATTGACCGAAATGAAAATAGGTTATTCCTAGAAATAGGAATTCATCTATGGCAAAGCTGCCAGAAATTAAATTCAATAAAATTTAAAGCCTAAAATCTCAAAATCACATAAATTTCCTTGATGACTTTCACAACAATGTGAACCTCTAAATGCAAAAACATGCTCCCTAGTCTAATCATATGATGCAAATGAGTTTGGATTTAATAATCACTGAAAGGTTTAATTAGAAAATTAAAATAAGGATACATCGACCATACATGGATGACATTATTAAAATATGAATAGCTAAATCACTAACTCCATGTGCCACTACCAGGGATATAATTCATGTACACTAAAACACAAGATTAAGTGCAATTGTATATAATATCATAGTCAAAGCAATAAATGTATTAAATAACTAATTTAACCATTTACATCACTCACATTTGCATAAAGCATAATGAAACAAGAATGAAGTAAATGTTCATAGCATAAAATCTATCACATAATAGAATCAGAGATATGTCCATAGCATAAAATCTATCACATAAAAGAATCAGAGATATGTCCAAAATATCAAATGTCATCATAGACCTATTGTCATCTCAAAATAGTAACAACATGCAAATATGATCAACTAAATTGCATAGCAGTATAGCATCTATGATACTCAATCAGAATATAACATCTAACCCTTAGGTCATCTCAAAGTACATATAAAAAGAGTATCAAATATCTCTCAAATCAAAATAAACAAGGTACAAACTGAAAACACAAGAGGAACTACATCCTCCCCCACTAGCATAGGCTTACTCCTAGAAGCCAACAAACAGATAGGGGTACAATCCCCTCAATCATGTGGCATTTTTCCAAGTCGTAGAGGTCTCATTGGACCCTTACCTATTTGATGTCTTGACCTCATAAAGTTAGCCTCTAATGATGTAAGATGTGAATAGGCTCCAAAGTAAGTTTCTTGTTTGCTACCTATAAAGTATCCCAATCAAGAACATAGGTCACATCGGAAATATACTGTCCCAAAATAGAAACATGAAAAATATTGTGGATGTGCAATAGGCTAGGTGGCAATGCTAGTTGATAAGAAATAGGACCAATCCTCTCAAGGATCTCAAATGGACCAACAAAATGTGGTGCCAACTTAGAGTCTTTCCCATAACGGATGGGGCTCTTCCTCGGCTGCACTCTCAAAAACATCCTATCACCAACAACAAAGTGATGATCCAACCTATGGGCATTTGCATACTTCTTCTGCCTATCTTAAGCAGTAACCAAATGCTCCCTACTACTAACAACTTGCTACTCCATATCCTGAAGCATCTCTGGACGCAAAAGAATTCGGTCCTCTAAATGATCCCAACTCAAAGGGATGTGGCATGGTCTACCATATAAAGCCTAAAAAGGTTACATGTCAAGAGAACTATGATACCCATTGTTGTAGAAAAACTCAACAAGGTATAAGTACTCCTTCGACTTCACCTGCCTCTCCATCACATACATGTGAAGCATATCCTCCAAAACTTGATTCACTCTCTCAGTCTGACCACTGATCTCTAGGAGATAAGACAAACTAAAATTGAGTTGCATGCCCAAAGTATGTTGGAGAGACATCTAAAGTGTAGAAGTCAGCATTGGATCTCTATCTATAATAATTTGATGAGTGATCCATGCAAATGAACAATATCCTCCAAGAAAACATGTGCTATAGAAGAAGTTGTGTAGGATGCTCTCATGGGTGAAAAATGTGCTACATTGGACAACTTGTCCACTATCACCATAATACAATCATGTCATCATGATGACATAGGAAACCCTATGATGATATCAATACATATCGTATCCTATTTCCACTCTAAAATGGTACGCAGCTGTAAAAGACCTACCAGATGTTGATAATGTTCCTTCACTCTATTGCACTCAAGACATGAGAAACAAAATCATCAATATCATGCCTCATCCCTTCCTAAAAGTACATTTGTTTAATATCAACATGCATCTTCTTGACATTGGGATGTGTGGAATATGGTGCATGATGTGCTTCTATTAAAACCAAGGCACACAAATCACTCAACATAGGTACATAGATACACCCTAAGTGTCACAATAGTCTATCAGACTCAAGAAAATAGCCTCAAAACCTCCCCTCAAGGGTACATCCAGACTCGATCTCCACCCTAACCTCTTGATACCAAGTGTCACTAGGCAAAGCCTCTAAGATATGACCTCACAAATCCACCCCTAATGACATCACTAATACCTCATGTTGGCTCCTACTAAAGGCATCTACAATGACATTCTCCTTCCCTTTAATATAATGAACATCAAAGTCATTCTCACGCAAGAACTCCATCTAGTGATGTTGTTGTGCATTTAGGTTTAGTTGAATAAATATATACTACAAGCTCCTATGATCGCTATGCAATGAAAAATTGTGTCCCAAAAGGAAATGTTTATAATGAATTAGAGCATGCACCACAGTTGCAAGTTCCAAATCTTGAGTGGGGTAGTTGAGCTCATGGTCCTTGAGCTTCCTAGACTCATATACAATCACTCAACCATCCTGCATCTGTATGCATGAAAATGCGGCCTATGCTAACACACACACTTCAACACGGTCCTTATTTGTGGATTCATCGCGGAATGAACATTGAATTGTTCATTTGAAATTTGCCCTGCAAAGCGACCTGTTGTCTTCTATCTAAAGGGATTTTGCCTGTTAATATCCTCAGAATTGAGGTGTAGGCAACCAGACCCTCTAAGAATGAAGGATTTGACAATGGAATTAAGCTAAGAATGAGTATACAGAGTAATCTAAGAAATGAAAGATGCAATATAATCTAAGAACAAATGAAGCAAACTAGATTAAGCATATGCATGATTAAACTAAAATGAGATTAAACTAAAACATGAGAATGTATGCAAGAAATGTAAGTAAATATGAGCATGAATTTCAACAGCAATTCAATAGAAAATCAATTCATCCTCCCCAAATGAAGAGATGAGGGTCTCTTAAATAGAGTTTCCTGGAATCCATCAACGGTTGAGATCGATTCAGATCAACGGTTAGGATTGAAGATGAGTTTCAGTCATAAAGGGAGATTCCCAAATTAAAGGGAGTTAACAGACTTAATTTGAGATAAATAAGGAGTTAACTATTTTAATTTGAGTAGAAAAAGGAGTTAACTATGTTAACTCATTTTTGATCAATAGTGAACTAGAAATTCCCCTTTTTGAACTAAAGAGAGATTTTGTTGAGATATTTAATTTAATAAAAAGAAATATGCTCTCATAATTACTTTTTCTATTTAATTAAATAATCTTTAATTAATTAGAGACACTTTTGTTTAATTAAATAACTTTATTTAATTAATTAGGAATGTCTTCCCATTTAATTAAATAACTTTGTTTAATTATTTAGAAGTAAGTACTCCATTTAATTAAATAATTTCTTTTAATTAATTAGAATTACCTTTCCCAATTAATTAAATAATTACATTTAATTAATTAAGATAGGCATATTTATTAAATTAAATAAATTTAATTCCATAGTACATTAGCCTTAGGATATAATTTAATTTAATTAAAGTATAAATACTTAATAATTAAATTAAATATTAATCAAGTAGGCTTAATGTAACTAATATGAGTACGTACTATAGGAATTAAATAAGAAATATGATGAATGCAGATTAGGGTTTTTCTACATCTGACAATTAAGTCAAATAGCGAATAGCAGAATGAGAATTGCCTATTAGAATAAGACTTTGAAATTATCAGAAATAGACTAGAATTGGTATAATGGCAATGAGCCAATTTTGGGGTATTACAGCATCAACACTAGACCCACACCTTCCAACAAAGCATCTATGCAAACTATAAAGTCACTTACAAAATTAGGCACTACAAGGACTGGTGCATTAGACAAACACTCCTTAAGAGAATTAAACTTTGTCTCACACTGATCTAACCAAACATACTTCTTCCCTTTCTATTGAAGAGAAGTGAAGGGATGAGCCACTCATGAGAAATCCTTCATGAAGTGATGGTAATAATTGGCCAGTCCCATGAAACTACAAACTTTTGAGACATTAATGGGTATCGACTAATCCATGATAGCATGAATTTTCTTCAAATCCACTGCAATTCTATCACTAGTGATGTTGTGTCCCAAATACCTCACCTCTGACTAGAAGAACTCACATTTACTCAAGTTTCCATACAACTGATGGTCTCTCAAGCACTGCAATACTTGATGTAAATGGACTTTATGCTCCTTAACAATCTTTGAATAAATCAATATGTTATCCAAGAATACAATGACACACTAATTGAGGTAAGTGTAAAATAATCCATTCATCAAACTCATAAATAGTGATGGTGCATTGGTCAACCCAAAGGGTATAACTGTGAACTCATAATGCCCATACCATGCACGCAAAGTTGTTCGATGAATGTCAACCTCTTAGATATGAAGCTAATGGTATCTTCACTTAAGATCAATCTTTAAAATCACTCGTGCTCCCTTTATCTGATTGACCAAGTCATCAATCCTTGGCAAAGGATATTGGTTCTTCACTGTCACCCTATTCAACTATTGGTATTCAATGCACAAATGCAATGAACCATCCTTCTTCTTTATGAAGATGACTAGTGCATCCCATAGGGATACACTAGGACAAATGTGGCCCTTGGCCAACAATTCCTCCAACTTTAATCTGAGCTCACTCAACTCCTAAGTAGTCATACAATAAGGAGCTTGTAAAATCAGCTCCATTCCTGGTACAAGATCAATCCAAAAATCAATGTCACATTATGGTGGCATACCTAGAATCTCATCAAGAAACACATTTGCATACTCATTAAGGAGTGGGTGATCATCAAGTGTCACCATATGGCTCTCAGCTTCCTCGAGATCACTAACATAAACAAGAAACAACTGACAACCTTTCCATACAATCTGCTTCAACTAATTAGCTAAGATCATTTGAAGTTAGACTGGTCTCTAAACTCCCAAAAGTTCCACCTACCCATCTATTTCATCAACATATTGTACTAACTTACAATAGTAATCTATATTCATTTGATGGGCAGCTAACTAATCACTGCCCAACACAATGTCGTACAATCCAAAAGGTAGGATACGAAGATCTATTGTGGTGGTGAAGGTTCCCAAGTTCAAACTACAACCATTGACCAAAGAATCTATAACCACTTTGGAACATGTGGCTAACTCAACCTACCACCTATTGACCTAATGTACTACCACTAGCCCACATCATTGAACAAAAGATGATGAAATGAAAGAGTTTGAAGTACCAAAATCAAAAAAAACTGAAGACAAAATGCCATGTAATGTACTTGTAGCCTCAACCACTATACCTTGATGCTCGGCTTGATGGTTGTCAACTGCCACAAAGACTTGATGATTCCTAATGGCATCTCCCATTGTAGGCTTAGATCTAGCTACACTCTTACTAGGTCCTATAGATGGTTGGGTAGAACACTCAAAAGATCTATGGTCGAGTTGACCACAAGAATAATAATTCCTTGCAAATTTGAAACCTATTCTATGACCACCCTAAGTAGTGTTAGGGTATGGTGTACTACCCCTGCTAAAGTTTTGCTGGCCACCTTAAGGAGAAAAATGTTGCTAAGATTTTTGCCCACAATTCTAGTCTCGCTGCTTTCCTCTTGTGGCAACTAAACTCTATCCACCCTTGGTCCAAGACCCGTTATAATTCCTATGATGTTGTCCACCTTAGGGGGTACTAACTAGGTTTGGCCCTTTCCCAAGGACTGAGTAAACTATGCATCTTGCCCAGAGTTTCATGCACTTTTGTTCTAAGAACCATATTCGCTACTGAGACCTCTAGCTAGATTTTCCTCTACAATATGTGTCTTCTCAACAATGAGAACTAGAGTCCTAGGTTGATGCACATGGACTTCTCCAATAAGGCCATCCTTAAGGCCTCAAATGAAATGATGAGTCAGGAGTAAATCATCATGGTTGTAAAAAGAGTATTGCCTAAGCTCAAAGAATTAGATCTCATACTAGTTTATTGTCATGTTACCTTGTCTTATCTCATGGAAGTCATTAGTATGTGCCTCTTGGAACAGAGGAGATAAGAATCTCTTTTGAAACCTCTCCTCAAAGATCTCCTAGTTGAGATCTAAAATGTTGATCTAGAGCTTCTACCCCTCAATATTCCACCATATGGATGCATGGTCCCTCAACTACATAATCGCACAATGTGCCTTCATATTGGTTGCATATGCGTACATGATGAAACAATGCTCCATGTCCAATAACCAAGTTTCTACCTTGAGGCCACCTCCATTACCATCATACAATGGTAGTTTGGATTGTTGAAGAGATTAGATGATATCTAAATGGATGGAATCTTCACTATTGCAATCCCTACCATCCTGATGGTGCCCTCAGCCACCCAATGGAGAATGGGAACATTCATGTTCAAGATCCTCCTATCTATGCTCTAACTGATGGGAATCCCCATGACGGGATCCCTCTTCTTGGTCATGATCTTGTTGGCATTCCTCTTCATGAGGGCCCAACCGAGCAAGAATCTCTTGAAGCATCGATGAGTACCTTAATGCCACCCTGATTGTTATTACATTGTTCTCCTTCTCCATTTTGACATTACTCTTCTTGGTGTTCTTCTTCACATTTATTACAACGGGTACCACCTTGACCACCAGGTCTATAAGGAGGCATCACTATGGAAGCAACAAGGAAAGCTTAGAATAACAAGTCACAAGCATAGGAGTCATAGAAAGATATAAAAATAATAACCAGTAACTAATGATATATATACAAAAAAAAACCATAGTGGAAGCATAACACAAAGATCCCAATGTTGTAACATGGGCTCTAATACCAAATGTAATGCTCTACCCAAATATCCTTGGAACAAGGATGAAATACAACCCAAGATTTAAAAAAAAAAATTACAAGTATGAGTGTACACAACAACATCATACAACCACAAAGATCGCAATGGAAGACTAAACCACGATCCTAGTAACCAATAAATCTCCAAATTCCACTACCTAAACTAAAACACAAATAGAGAACAAAAGCCCAAGATGACAATAGAACGAAGAAGCTAAGATCTATCAAATCATGGAAAATTAAGCAAACCCAAAGGGTACTTAAAACACCAAAAATTGATCCCTAAAAACTAGTGGAGATGCCCTTTTTTTTTCACATGAGGACCAACAATAGATAGAAATCTCCCACGAGGAAGCACAACATGCCATGCAAGAAACTGTCTTTTGTGTAAGGAAGTGCACCAAATGGTGCAAGGAAGTACTTGGCCCAACAACCAAAATACCCAAAACTAGTGTGGGGTTTTGTGCAAGAAAGTGCCAAAAGCCACATGAGAAAACCCAACAGACCACACAAGCTTTTGCATTCTCATGCAAGAATGTACAATTTTCTATGAGAATCTAAAAGAGTGGGCTAGAAGGTAAAAAGGTAAAAAGATAAGAAATAAAGTTCCACCATGCCAAGGAGTACCAAATACACATTTTGAGGCAAGGACACTCAAACAAACCTGAAATACGAAAAGGTGAATACTAAATCTAAACATCTAACAAAGCAGTGAAGGGGAATAAGAGAATTGAAATAACAAACTAAGTGTGTGATTCCTCCCAATTGTAATAGCATCATGAAACCTCAAAGGTCCTAGCCATCCCCCACTTGTAACATCCTAAATTGCCACCTAGATAGTTGTAGTTATCTTATAAGGGCATCACTACTAAATCATAATAACATCATAAGAAAAGGAAATATAATATGTTAAACCAAAAGCAATAGATACTCCAACTAAGCAGATAACATCATCTATCATATGCTAAACATCAAATAGGGGAATGCATCAATAAAATAACATCATTCTAAACATGATATACAAGCATTCCGATGAAAGCATAAATCACAAGAAAGCATACCTTGGAACTCGAAGTACTAAGTGAAAACATCCAGCAACGGTTGTACTTGGATAAAAAATCATCTTTGTACACTGGTCCCTAGCAGTGGTGAAGGTAGCTATGCCTCCCAACCATGTGAACCTATAGGTCTACTCTCGTGTCGATGGAGATAAAGATCTAACCACAAACACAAATAAAGAAAATGTCCATGGCTAATATTCATGCTAGATAGTATGATGACTGAAACTAAGATTAGAGACAATGCATAAACTACAAGTCCTAGTCAGACAGTCAATGGGCTACTAAGTAGGGGCTAACATCATGGAGAGTCATTTGGCATCCAAAAGCCCAAGCCAGTTTGGCAGCTACACTCCACAATAGAAGGAGCACAATCCGAGCAGCAACACTCCCCAATAGAAGGTGCACAATTCCCACTTTTTAATTATCTTATATTTATTACCACCTAGTATTTTAATTTACTTATCACTTATATAAAACTTCCTTTGCCAACCAATGACAAATAGTCACCAGGTTGCAAGATAGAAACCCCTCCATGTGTTACCCTACCCTACCCATGCACATCCTATGATGAGTGCCTATAGGCATGCATATTCACAACCCAACCCCAATGATCATAACTTCTAAAAGTACCATGGAAGATTGGGCCTCGCAAGTCACCTGACAAATGTATGTGCATGTACTCTTGTGTGGCACACCACCATCATGAAGCTTATAACACAAGGGCTGGATGAGAACACAAGAAAAATAACACTCAACCAAAATTGCTCGAAATAACATATGTAACACTCATCCCAATGCAACATAAAAGTGCAAAAATAGTCTGACTGACATCCAAATGGATGATCCAGGTCCACAACCAACATCATGGCAAGAAAACCCAAGAAAACATGGTTGTATGAAAAATGAGGTAAAAAACCCAAAAACTATAAATCTTTGAAATTAAAACCCATTTGGTCTTTAGGAACAAAAGCCTCAAAAATCCAATAAAATTTGGGTTCAGACACCATATGCAAAAATGACCAGCATAACAATTTGAAACCCCAAACCTACATCCCAAAAATAAGGGAAATGTTCATACGTAACCAACCGGGCAGAACCAATAAACAAAAATGGAGGGGAACTCTAGTTCTTGGCCTCCAAACAAAAAACTACTAAAAATAGATACAAAATCTAAGTTGAAACAAGAAAAAAAGAGAGCCCTACTTGATAGTAAAAGGGGCTGAAAATAAAAACAACACAATAAAATAAATTGTCTACTGAAATTGCCAAAAATCATGACAAAGCAAGGTCTACCCGAACCAGATCCAATGAGACTGAACTTGCAAAGATCCCACACCAATAGCTCTCACAATGAATAGAAACATGATCTTCTAAAAGAGGATTCTCAAAAAAGCTCTCAATTTTGTGTTTTTCAAAAGTGAGAAATGAGGAATTCAATTCCTCTTTTAATACTTATTCACTTTTTCAGTTAATAATCAATTAGGGCAAATAGCCAGTTAGACTAGCTAAACTTTAAATAGCCCCAAATGAAAATAGGTTATTCCTAGAAATAGGAATTCATCTATGGAAAAGCTGCCAAAAATTAAATTCAATAAAATTTAAAGCCCGAAAACTCAAAATCACAGAAATTTTCTTAATGACTTTTGCGACAATGCGAACCTCTAAATGCATAGACACACTCACTGATTTAATCATATAATGTAGATGAGTTTGGATTTAATAATCACCGAAAGGTTTAATTAAATAATTAAAATAAGGATACATTGACCATATAGGGATGACATTGGTAAAATATGAATAGTTGAATCACTAACTCCATGTGCCACTACCAGGGATATAATTCGTGCGCACTCAAAACACATGATCAAGTGAAATTGCATATAATATCATAGTCAAAGCAATAAATGCATTAAATAATTAATTTAACCATTTGCATCACTCATATTCACATAAAGCATAATGAAACAAGAATAAAGTAAATGCCCATAGCATAAAATCCATCACATAACAGAACTAGAGATATGTCCAAAATACCATATATCATCATAGACATATTGTCACCTCAAAATAGCATCAACATGTAAATATGATAAACTGAATAGCATAGCAGTATAGCATCTATGATACTAAAACCAAAGTATAACATCTGACCCTCAAATCATCTCAAAGTATATATAAAAAGAGTATCAAGTATCTCTCAAATTAAAATAAATAAGGTACAAACTACAAACATAAGAGGCACTACATGCCAGATCTATCATCACTTGATTGTGCTCCTACTTCTTATTTTTCTCAATAGTCATGGGTATAGGCACTTCAATGTATTCATTTTCCAAGTAGTACAATGCAAAATATTCAACTCCAAATAGATGCAATCTCATCAATTGTTTCCATGTAGGAAAGTTCTCTTTGTTTGGTTCAGGTACCTCTCTCTTGTACATCTTGATCTTTAGCTTATGATCCTTTAAAAATTCCTTATAAGCATTGAAGTTCTGATATCTATTGCTACAATGATAGAATAACTGAGAGGGGGGAGGGAGTGAATCAGTTATCCTCAGGTCCAGATGTACCAATTCAACTTTTAACAACTTAATCAACTCATCCAATATAATAACTCATCAATAAGCCAACTTATTCATCTCATCATTAGTTCTCTATGTAGTATATTTCGAATCAAAGAAATAAATAACATGCATCATTAAAACAACATTCATACAATTATGACACCAAGATTTAATGTGGAAACTCAATTTGGGAAAAATGACCAAGTAAAATGCTACCACTTTTCACTCTTTTGAAGTGAGCTTGTTTAAGAGCCAACCCTATTAAAGATTACAAAACACATTATTAGGTGTTACCCTGCTAAAGGATTTAACCACCTTGTTAGGAGTGGTCTTGTTAGAGGTCTTTAAATCATTCCATTAGAATGTCACCTTGATTAAAGGATTTACAATGACTCTTAGAATAACCTTGATTAAAGGATTTTACTGCCACAATGGTTAGAAATTAACAACTAGGTTTGATATGATTAAATACAACTCACTTTGCAAATTCAAATCTCTATTCAGCTCATTCCTAATTCATTGATTGAACCTCATCATATACTCCATCATTGATCTACTTGAGAACCCTTTAAGAAATCACTCTTCACCAACTTCTCACTTTTTTTTTTACTACTTTATTCTTCATAGATTCTTCACAAATTTGCCAATCAACAACCATAAAACATCTCTTATTCCTCCTCAAATAGGTAGCTTTGATCTTCTGTCACTTCAACATCATTGTAGATCTTAGCATTTGATCAAATTCATTGGATCTAGCCATTATTTTTTCCTTATTCTCCTTTCTTCAAACTTCTAGAAACTTCTCTTCAAATCCTTGCCTTAGATCAGTTAGGAAACTCAATTCATGCATTAAATACACCAACTCATCAATATTTATCATTTATGCATTTTGACCAATTCATAAATTCAACCATGTCTACCTCACAACTTGATTCTTTTACTAACTATTAAAATGCTAACACTCATTCATCACTATGTAGCTTGGTCTCTAATGATTTGTCTCGCTCAACTTATACTTTCTTGCTCAGCCTTCTCTGCGCATGGTTGCTTCTTTAGTTTCTCCTTCACCTTGCTCAACCATAACTATCACTTGACTAATACTATTTTCTCGGCTATCTCATAAGTTTCTTAATATTTTGCTTCAACTTCTTCATTGACCTAGTAAATTTTCACTTGGTCAATCTTAGTGTTTTACTCAAAAATTCTTCTACACTTCAACTCATCTTTCTTGTTCACTTCATACAATAATCAAACAACACATTATCTTGTCAAAGACTAATTGATCAAATGCCCACTATAATTCCAACATACTTACTACTCTTTACTCAACAACTTTACTAGTTCACCTTGTTATCTTCTCTTTTCAAGAACTCTTCATCAATCAACTGATATGACACTCTATACTATTAGCAAATGTCTTACTAGTAAGGTTTGACATCAATAACAATATAACAATTGTTCCAATTGTAGTTTCCAAAAATCCTAAGAAACTCTCATTGAAAGGAAAATCCCAAACTCCAAAACCATCCATGATTAGCTATAAATCAACAAAAATGTCATTGCAATACAACGGTGGAAAGCTTTAAAGCCATAGCCACAACCAAGCAATCTATGTGAACAAACATGATTCCATATATCTCATGCCATGCTTCCAACCTCACAAATGCTCCCTTGGCTAACTCATCTCTTTTGTCTTACATCAATGACTACCTTTGTGGTTTATTTTATAGAAGTAATCTCCCACAAAACCACCAAGTGGTATTACATAGACCAGATGTTAAAATATGTGCTACCAAACACCTATTTACCCACATTTAATAGTGAGAATTTAATTTATTTTTCCCTAATATAAAATAGTTATATCAAATATTATCACAATGTGTCAATACAACTAATCAAGAACATTCCACAACAATCTTTCCTTATTGCATGTCCATCTAGGTGCTCCTAGGTGCAACATTACATAATAAAATAGAAAAAAGACAATATAAACAATATTATACAATGTATCCAACACATATAATCTCAACAATCTCCTTCTTTCTTAATAAAAAATAAGGGTTGTAGTTTGTTTATTTATTTTTATTTCCAAGAATATTATCTTATAATCTAAGCCATAGATATTTTAGTTCCATTTTCTTCAATCTAAATTAGAAATAAGGACTTATTTGTTTGATGAATTCAACTATTTGACAATTTAGGAAGTTTTAAATTTGGAAAATAATTTTTGGAATATGGTTGTAACCGTTTGACTCACTTGAGTTCACTTGAAATTAATAGAAATAAGATGCATTTCCTACATTTGGTTGCACAAAACTAGAATTAGAGTACCACAAAATCAATTTTGTACAAATTATGCAATTAATTTGTTTCATGCGATGACATCTCATTAAGACTATTTGTTTGTTCAACATACACAACTATAACATTTCATGACCAAATTTGTTTAGAATTCATTGCCACACAAAAAAGGAGTATGGATAAGGTCAAAAAAGTTGGATTTGCGTTCATTTTCCATTCTATCAATCACCTCATGCTACAAGTTAGTAGTTCTTTAAGTTTGTTAGAATCTTTAACCATGAATTTTCTAATATAAAGTGTAGATAAACAATTTAATTACAAACCCAAAATTAAATTGCTAAAAAATTCTATAGATGGCTAAATAAAGTTTGTGGGGCTTATTTTTTAAAATTAGAATAGGAGTTATACATTTTTGCCATTGTAATGTTGACAAAACCTTAATGCCATATAGTATCATTGTATGCATGTAATACTTCTGGAGCAACAATTTGGAGTAATTCAACTATTTCTAAACATTTGGTAAAACATCCAAGAGGGAAAATATGAATGACTCTATGTTCCAAGATCTAGAGTCACTAACATTAAAAGTTTCATAGTTGTAAAGCATTGCATAGCCTCCCTTGTAGATCGGATGACTTAAATATCACACACTAAGACTTGATTCATAGATCAAAACTATTAGATAGACAAAGTTAACTTGCTTTTTCCAAGCTTATTTTTTTCCTTGACTATTTAAAAGTGGCCATACCAGACGTGTCCCACAAGCTGTAATAGTTGAAGCACATCAGATTAACCTAGTCCATATTATCAGTGATGGAGGCCACTAGATAAATTATTTTCTTGCCCCATAAGAAGAGTCTTTGTACAAAATACATGGCTGTAGTTAGAAGAAGTAGAGGTTGCCTTGACCAAGTTCTCTCTAGATTTATCGTATGTCTCCACTTAGAGAACAATCTCCCCAAATTATCCATTTGAATAGTATTATTGGAAAACTTCTAATCGAGCTCAAGGTTGTGGATGGTGTGTGTAAAGACTACCCCTACAAAACCAATTCCACATCAACAATCTCCATAAAATGTGGAAAGTCTACAAGAGTCAAGGTCATTTGAATAATTGACCAGTCAACGATAATTTCTAACTACTATTTAACTATATATATAGGAAATAAAATAAAATGTTCTAAACAATCAACTAATCAGTCATTGGAATATCATCATGTACCAAACCTATCGACCAAGCTATTAAAGGCTCTAGAACTTGTCCAAGGATATGAGAGGGTGGGAATATTGTAGGAGTGCTTTACCACCCTACTAGGAAGTTGTTAAGCTTCCTTAGAATCTTTCCTAACATGAAAGATACCCAACCTGACATCAAGAAAGTCTAAACAAGTAAAACTAAGAGGTGTAATGGAATTGTGCTACATAATATATCCACGTCTAATTTTAAATATAACATCATTATGAATATATCCATTCCTACATCTTACCATTTTATTCCACTTCATACACATGAAAACACAAAATAGATAACACAAAAGTACATTCACAAGGGAAGATAATGAAAATGCACCACCACATATAACAACAATAGAAAATACATCCATTATTTTGATCAATGAAAGAATATAAATGAATACATCTTTTTCTTGAAACCCTTTTTAAATAGTTCTAAAAATCACTCATACATGAATTAACGAAGCATATACTTAATCATTAGGAGTAGTTTCCCTATGGTTTGAGTATGTAAGGATTATATCTCCTATCATTTTGCTATATCAGTAAAAAAAAACACACTTCATTCTAACAACTATATTCTATGTGGAAACAAAAATAAAACAATCAAACCAATTTTAATATTCTCTAATTTTTGATATAAATAAAACATAGCAATTTTAATTAAAGAACTTAATGCATTCTAGGCTATTCAACATTTTTAATGAATACATAATTCTTTGAAAATAACATACATAACTATATGCACCAATACGATCATGGACATTGTCCTATATGTTCAATTTTTATTTCAGATTCTACCTTCATAGGATTTGGTACTAAAAGTACAAGTAATACTCCTAAATTTAAGAGGGTAGATATCCAAATATCTGTTGACTACACTTTTCCATTGTTGATTTTCAATTTACTTTCTACAATAATGTGGTTAGCAGGTATATGCCATGCCAGCATTTAATCAAAACACTACTCAATATATTGCAACAAATTTCATGAGAGTAAAAATGTGACATCCCTTACAACAACATAGTAAAAATGATGAACACTCACCAAACCATGTTTACATGGTTCTAATTATAATAGTGAAGTATTTTAAGCAACATCTTTGTTCACATGAAATGCAATACAATGAATCTATTTGATTGGTACATATTTTAAGTTGGATCTTTGTTTGCAACTTAGGTTATAATGAATCTAGTTGGTTAATACATATCTTATGGTTGTCCTTAAGTCTCAGAGATTTACTCGCAAGATGAGCCAAAAAGTTTTAATGCAAATCTATTATCATCTTTCATTCCATAATCTATTGTAATCTTCAATATTTTCAATCAATCTAAACTCAACAACATTTTGTTCACCTTGCATAGTAGCCATAACTAATTAGGTGTTATACTATTTTCCTACTCTAACTAAGTTTTTTTCTTCTTTCAACTCCATAAAGAATATACTTTGATTTGGACTTAGAATGAACTTCACCGACTTCATATATAGGTGTCATTGGGAAAGGGGAAAGATTCTCCATAAGAGTTTGTCCCGACACAAGACAATCAAATACAAAAAAGAATAACTAATTCTGATACTGTTACTTGAAGTTGAGATGCACATTAAAATTATTTTTGACATTCTCCATTGAGAAAATTTACCACTACCACATTTTGTATCTAGTGAATTCACTATTTTATACTTGAAATTAAACACATTGTAATTGGGATTTATTATTAATGGCTAACTTTGAGCCCAACTTATATGTGCATGTGGTGGACTTGAAATAGAAAATCCCACCCCACTCATAAAATTGTCTCCTATAAGAATTAAATTATTTGGAGGAACCAACTTTCTAATTTGTGACTAATCACTTTAGGTGTTATCATTATCACAGAGAAAGTAAATAAATCTCAAACAAAATTTCATATTTTAAGTGGTGAAATAATCATAGCCAAAGATATCCTATGTGCTTGGTTTTCTACCACTAGGCAAGGTCTATGCATACACAATGCATTATCATCACCAAATATGTAAGATATGTCATCCACTCCCAATTCCAAAAATTGGTTAATGAAGGAAAAAATAATAACACACATTAATGTCATTTGATTTCCACAATCCATTAGTAATATCATGAGAAGATTTTTTGGAGCTTGATTGTGTCACAATTTTTTAAGCATCAATGTTTCAGATTACACATAGTGATCCATCATCAAGATGAGGAGTGCACGAGAATAGAGAAAAAAAGTGTGTGATATGAAATGTTGATGCTTAAAAAATTGTGACACAATCGAGCTCTAGAAAATCTTCTCATGAAAATAACACACATGTTAAAAAATCAACGATGACATTAACAAGTGGTTGGTCATATAGAGGAAACACTGGAAAGCCATCCATTTCAAAACACAAATAATGTTCATGCCACAATTTAAGACAATCTCTATCGATGTCTACCAGCATTCTTTTCATATTGAATAAACATTGAAAACATGTGAATTATGAAACAATACAAAAGAAAAGGGAACCTGATATAACTAATTGTTGCCAAAGCCCCTTTCCCCCAATCTTTTTTCCAATCTTTCTAGCTCTCTAGTCAATTGTGTCTGTTGTTTTCCCTGAGATTCATAACAGTGAATATATATATAATTCTCTAAATGCATAACAAACCCAAATCCCCCTTATCCATTCAAAATGAAATCACAATTTCTATCTACTTAATTGTACTATCAAGTAGTTAGTTTTCCCAACCATGTGGCAATAAAATTGCCATTTTATTTGGGTTATAGGGAGGTAGGTTGTGACATCATGGCATCTAGCAAGGGAAATTGTTGATTTTATGAACATTGCACACCAAATTAGATTGCTTTCCATGATAACAAAGTAGTGGAGTTCAATCCTCCACCTCCAATAGAGATGAGTGTCTTTACACATATTTTTATGTTGTACTATTGTGGAGAATTGGGCCATCATTTTTTGCTCCTCCAATTGAAACGGTTGATTATTCATATTGGCAAAGGCATAAAAGATGTGAGAGTATAGTGTTGCATTAATGGAGGTAGGAAATACAAATGAGGTCATCAAAGACAACCAATAAACAACGTTAACATTTGATGAAACACAACCTCTTGTTAATATTGCCTTTATCGAGCAAAAGAGTAAATGTACAACTAGAAGTAGTATAGTCATGTATTTTGAGGCTTCATTATGGAGATGGAAAAGAAATTACTGGGAGTGAATGGTATGATAAGATACACATTTTGGTTGACCCTTCTACTGTAAAACGATTGATGAATCTTTGATTTTGAACCTATAAATATTAGGATTAAACCTCAAACAAAAATAATAATTACATACAAATATAAACAATATCAGAAAAAAAAACAAGACACCAAGATTTAATGTGGTTCACCCAAACCCTAGGCTACATCCACCAAACAAAAAGTCCAATATTTTAAGATTACGGTAAAAATAGGTTTTGAAGGGACCCCGAAACCATTTCACATCCTCAAAAAGGAAAAATAAAGACAGCCATCAAGAAAAGAGTCCTTAACCTACTAGAAGCAGCATCAAACTTAGGTTTTACAGGGACCTAAAACCACAAACATAGTCCAAATAAAGTACCTAGGTTTTACAAGGAACTGGAACCTCCAATACAGTTTAAAACTAAAACCCAAAAATCATGACCAAACACAAGAACTGGATGTAACAACCAGTAAAAAGGACCTTAACAACAACCCAACTAGAGAAGAAGACCCCAAGAAACTATTATAGCTCTATGATCCTCTTTATTCCCTCCTTACCAATCTTAGTCGTATCCTGGATGGAGTTGGCAGCTGAAGAAGCAGCAACAATCAAGGCTTTTTTCCTCAAACTTTGTCTTGTCCTCTTGCTAGGACCCTCGACAGATATGGTTTCTTCATTTTCTATTTTTCCTAGGCTCGCCGCAGCAACACATATGCTTGAAGTTACCTACTCCATTTTTGTTCCACTTTCCTTGATAAGCATTATAAGATTCTGCTCATAATCCTTAAGTTTTTTTGGGATGTCTCCCATTTGCACCTCCAAGTGTTTGATGATAGCCCGGTTAGCCTCCTAGTTATGTTGCAAGGTTTCCACTTTCTTCTTCAACCCCATTATTTCATTATAAATCCAAGAATCAACTTTAAGTTTGGCAGAATGCAGGAAGGAGAGCTTGGTTTCCCTCTTTGGGAAGTCATCTGTGTCTTCAACAATGGCCTATGGCAGGGACCCAACTTTATCAATTTGTTCCTCCCCGTCCATCAGCTCCTCCTCACCAGTCTCCATAGGGCCATGTTGACTAGGGACCTCCTTATCTTATTCCTTAGTCTCCTTTGCAGGAGTGGAAGCCTTCCACTCCAATATTATTACGATCTAGTGATTATTATTTGTAATCCCTTACAGCTCAATACTATGCCATAACCAATTTTTTCATCACACCTTATGAAACAATCCCTAACCCTAAGCCCTTTTATACAAGTATTTTTTCCACTTTAGGGTTAAAACTAGTTACAAAATGTCAGCCATAAATTAGCGAATTTAAGCAATAGCCAATTGGCGAATATTAGCCATTGGCAAATATTAGCCCACCATTGGTGAATAGTAGCCCAAAAAATAATTTATGAAGTATGTATAGTACTTCCCTGATCAGTCACCACAAACTAACATAAAATGCCTCTCTTTCTAGTTTAACGGTTAACTTTAAAAAGTTAAAATTTTAATTTATTTCTAATTTGTATTTTAGTAGAATTAAAATTGATTTTCCAATTGCACCTACATAGAGGGTCTATTTTTTTGCTGTAAATGAATGGATATTTTTCATGTCCCCTTTTTCAAATAATTAAAAATAATAACTTTTGCTAAGGCAAGCAGGCTCAAAAAGTGAAGTTTCGGCAAAAGGAGCTAATTTTTTGAAACCAATGGATTAATAAATAAAAATTATTATTAAAATATGTATTATTGACCCCTCTTGGTCATGAGTTAGGGTAATTCCCTCTTTTTAAGGGATTGGGAGGCATTTCGAGCTCATTCTAGAACTTGATTTTTGCTCATTGCTTTGTTGTTCTTTAGAGGCTACCAAACCTGTGGAGAAGGAGACCTAAGGATGAGAATTTTTAGGTTTTTAGGGAGGCTAAGGATGGTAGTTTGAGGCCATTGCATGTGCAATCTCATGTAGAGTTTTCCCTTGTGTTGAATAGTGCAAATTTGTGAGTTTTCGGGTGTGTTTGTTGTAAGAGTTTGGTGTTTCCAGTTGAGTATTTCATATCAGTTTGGTTTTCTACTGTATTGAAAATATGTAGATCTTAAAATAGAGCTGAATACATGTATTGGGTCATGGTTATACTTCTGTGATAGATTATTAGTGTTTTGTAGTGTTTCTAGGCTATTTTGTGTTGTCTTCGGGAGCCCAATGAGCATTGTTTTTGTCTTCCGTTTGGGAGTTGTTGTGTAAACTCTATACAGATCTAGAAATATCATTTTTTGAGCCATTATGTTAGAAAAAATTTCTTTAAAATGTCTACTTTCAGATTTATTAATAATATGTGAAGCTGTGAAGTTTTTGGCACTATTTCGGGCATACCCAATTTGGGTTTTATTGAGAAATTGGTTGATCTTTTAAAATATTGGTTGTTTGATTTTTAAAATTTGATTAGAGGCTTTAAATATCATATAAAAATTAGAAAGGGGACATTACAGTGGTATTAGAGCTATGATCTTGCTAGCCTCAGGGTTTGTAGAAGTTTGTATGCAACTAAGTGAAAGAGAAAAGAGATATTTGCAACGAGAAAAGAATAAAGAAAATTTGATCAAACCTTTAGTTAAAAGTAAAAGTACAAAATCTAAGGAAGGAAAAAGTATGGATAACCCAAATGAGATGGCAAAGAAATTATTCCATGACATCCAAAATACTCAGAAGCAAACAGTGGATAGTTTGGCAGAAACTAGAGAGGCTTTGCAGATATTGATAGAAAAACTTCAAGGAGTTGCATCTACTAATGAGAAAGGGAGCACTTTAGAGGAGCCAACAAATCTAAAAGCCACACCCTCTAAATCAACAAAAAATTATTTTCCTACCTACAGATGAGCCATCGGTACGAAATCCAACTCTTAGTCCTATGGAAGCGGTTACAAGTAACTTGATTGCATTAAGAGCTACTTACAATGGCTTAGATTATGACTTTCGTAGTTCAATTCATTTTAGAGAATATGTGAATATGATGAACACTTTGATGCCCAAGAAAGAGTACATGAGGGAGCATGACATAAGTGGAAGAGAGCTCAAAAATAAAATAAGCAAGTTTATAGCACCTACTTTTGATGGAACAAATAAAATTTCAGCTAGAGCATGGCTACAAAAATTACAAACCTTCTTTAGAATTAACCCCATGAAGGAGAGTGATGTTGTTCAATTCAGAAGTCTACACTTGGAAGATGTAGCCTATGATTGGTTGTATCATGGAATGACTACTCAAGGTCATGATCAGGTAACTACATTTGATGATTTCAGTCAAAGAGTGATAGATAGATTTGACCTCAAGGATGATGAAGAGTATTTTAAAGAATTTTCAAAGTTGAAGCAAACCAAATCAGTTAATGAGTATATAGAAGAGTTTCAAAAACTAGCTATTATGGTACCTGATATGAGTGAAAAGAGGATTGTTTATCTTTTTCTTGATGGTTTGGAAGATTTTATTAAGGATCTGGTTAAGGCTTTCTCATCCTCAACCTTACAAGAAGCTATCAAAAGAAACTTGAAACTTGTGTGCCTATGAAACCATTCACTAATCAAAAGCCCCCAAATCTTTGGCAACATAAGGGGAATTTTCACAAAAAAACTTTTCCAACACTACCATCAAAGAATGTGATAAATGTAGCAAAAAAGAAGGTAGATAAAGAGACTACGAGTGAATTATGAAGGAAAAAGCTTTGTTTCACTTGTAGAGAACCATGGGTTCCAAGACATAGATGTTTGGAGAAAGGTCAAGTGCACTATATTGAAGTTTCTTCAAAATCTAATTCAGATGAGCATGAGGAATTTCATCACATTAAGGAGGAGGAAGAAGAAGAGAAGGAAAAAGAAATCAGCAAGGATGGTACTTT
Source organism: Cupressus sempervirens (assembly GCA_028749045.1). NCBI lineage: Eukaryota > Viridiplantae > Streptophyta > Pinopsida > Cupressales > Cupressaceae > Cupressus > Cupressus sempervirens. The sequence continues at coordinate 735,468,472 of CM053784.1, forward strand.
AGCAGCATTATCAAGAGTCCCAAGATACCATCCCTTTCAAGTTCGAGGGGTACTAGCAGGGCAAAGGTTGACAGTTCTTATTGATGGTAGGGAAACTCACAATTTTATTGATGAGGGATTCATCATGAAAAGAGGGCTTAAAGCAAAAGATTTTGAAGGATTCAATGTTACTGTAGCTAATGGATTCACTATGCCTTGCACACGAGTGGTGAAACAACTCAAGATGACCTTAGAAGATTATGAGTTATGTGATGACTTCTATGTTGTTAGCATTGGGGAGACAGATCTTGTATTGGGTGTTTAATGGTTGCACTCTATTGGAGGCTATTACATGAACCATCAAACTATGGAGTTTAAATTTCATTCCGATGGGAAAGAAGTCTTATTGAGAGGCTTATCAAATGGAGCACTTAAGGTGGTCACTACAAAGAGGATGGAGAGGACTTTTCAAAGAGGACAAGTAGCATCGACAGTAGAAGTCACAATCCATCCAACAAGCTCTCCAAAGAATCAAGGTAATTTCCATTTTGAAATTCAAAATACTCTTGATAAGCATAGTACAATTTTCAATGATTTTCCTCTGAGATTACCACTAGATAGAGGTTTTGAGCATGTTATATAGTTAGAACAGGGTACCAAACCAATTATAACAACTCCACACCACCATCCAAGAGGTTATAAGGAAGAAATAGAAAAAAATATTAAGGAACTCCTGGACATGGGATTAGCTCTAGTCCATTTGCATCATTTGTAGTACTTGTCAAGAAAAAGGATGGTACAATGAGAATGTGTATAGACTACAGGGCTCTAAACAAGAAGACCATAAAAAATAGGTATCCCATACCACACATAGATGAACTCATTGATGAATTACATGGTGTTGTATAATTCTCAAAAATTGACTTAAGATCAGGGTACCATCAAATTTGAATGAGGGAAGATGTGTAAAAGACCACTTTCAAATCTCACTATGGGCACTTTAAATTTCTTGTTATGCCATTTGGCCTCACTAATGCACCAGCAACATTCCAATCCTGCATGAATAAGGTATTCAGTAAGCATCTTCACAAAAAAAATTTGGTATTTTTTGATGATATCTTGATTTACAGTAAAACATGGGAAGAGCATCTAAAGCACATAGACACTATTTTGGGAATCTTGGAGCAGCAATCCTTCTATGCTAAGCTATCTAAATGTGAGTTTGGTTTGATAGAGATCCTATATTTGGGACACATTATAAGTTCTAAAGGATTACAAGTTGATCAACAAAAAATCTAGGCAATTTTGGATTGGCCTCCACCCACTAATCTTGCATAGTTGAGAGGTTTATTCGAGTTGTGTAGCTACTATAAGAGATTTTCCAAAGGGTTTTCTTAGCTTGCTACCCCCTTGACTGATTTGACAAAGAAAGGAGCTTTTTTTTGGACAAAAGAGGCACAAAAAACATTTGATAAGCTTAAGGAGGTAATGAGTTCATACCCTGTGCTTGCAATTTCAGATTTCTCTTTACCTTTTGTTGTTGAATGTGTTGCTTTTGGAGAAGGTATAGGGGTTGTCCTAACTCAAAGGGGACATACAATAGTATTTGAGAGTAGAAAATTAAATCAATCACAGAAAGGTTACTCCATCTATGATAAGGAAATGTTGGCAATCATGCATGCACTTCATAAGTTTAGACAATTTTTGGTATGTGAGAGATTCATTGTAAAGACAGACCATAATCGCCTCAGGTTCTTCTTGAATCAAAGGGATTTGAATGATTGTCAACAAAAATAGCTAAGAAAATTGAAAGCTTATGGTTTTGATATTGAATACATGAAAGAAAAGAATAAAGTGGTTGTTGATGCTCTCTCAAGAAAGCCCACTTTGTGTTCCTTAACATCTATCTTTGCTGATTGGAAAGTCTTCATAATTTCAGAGTATGCTAAAGATTCATTTGCCACTAAGATTTTGGATAAGTTTGTGGATGATAATAAGTACAAGGTTGTTGATGAATTGATTTATTACAAGAATAGGATCTTTTTAGTGCTAGGATCAAAAATTAAGGAGAAGATATTGAGGGCCTTTCATAACACACCTTTGGTTGGTCATCAAGGATACTTCAAGACATATAAGCAACTTCAAGAGTGGTTTGCATGGAAGGGTATGTAGGAGGATTCCTTAAACACATTAAGGAATGTATGGTATACCAACAAAACAAGAGTGAGCAAATTTTTCCTCTAGGCTTGTTGCAGCCACTTCCTATTCCTGAACAAAAATGGGAAAGTATTTCCATGGACTTCATCATTTGGTTGCCCAAGGTTCAAGGTAAAGATTTCATATATGTGGTGGTAGATAGACTAACTAAGTATGCACATTTCTTTTCCATCACATCTAATTTCAAGGCATCACAAGTGGCCGAATTGTTCTTCAAGGAAATTTTTAGATTACATGGCTTGCCTAGAAACATTGTCAGTGACTGAGACAATAGATTCATCAACTCTTTTTGGAAGGAGCTCTTTCATTTGGCAGGAACTAAACTCACTCCCAATACTAGCTATCACCCTTAAATAGATGGACAAACAGAGATAGTTAATAAATGGATAGAGGGATATTTGAAGAACTATGTTTCAAATCAACAACATGCTTGGGTAAAATGGTTACACTTAGGGTGTTAGGAATAAGGTGTCTTAACCTTGTCTAATTCCTATTCTTATTATTTGTTTTGTAAAATGTATTTTTTGCAAATAATGTTGATGTGTCAACATCTTGAATTGTGTGTAAGGAGATCATGGCAAAAATGGCTATGACGGATTCCTATGACACGTAAGAGCTATGTTAGGAAGATTCAATGACAGGTGAAGACATGTGGCAACTAAGATATTTGAGTACTGTACACTCTACCCCAATAGTGGGAAAAAAATTTTGGGGTTCTTATTTTCTCGGAGAATGGTAAAACCCTAATACAGTTTACCTTTGGGAGTAGCCCTAAAGTGAAGCGCATGTTATAAGCATTTTTAGGGTTGCAAAGAGAGATGATGTGAAAAAGGTGTATTGTTGGTACTGCAAGTTGCTACTGGAGTCTTATGTTGTCTATGTTGAACTTGCATTGCAAGTGTATTGTAACCTTGTATTGAAGATAATACATTGTGCAGGTTCTGAAGGGGTGGGGTTTTTTTACCAAAGGTTTTTCCCCACCAGCAAATCTTTGTGTTATGTGTTTCTTTCTTTGTCTATTTTCTGTATGCATGGTTGGCTGCAATATTGTTCTTTACATGATATTGAATCTATAAGTGTAGAAGATTTTAATAGGATTTGCATCATACTTTCCTTATGAGATTAGTGTAGGAAGTTGTTTCCGCACCTGAGTTTCCTTACATAGGGGAGTATTGTTACAATACATCTCATCACATGTCTATTGGTATGCATCATTTTTATGCTCTTTATGGTTATGATGCCCTTTCCTTTGTTGATCTAGTACTTTTAGATAGCAAAGTACCTGCAACAAGTGATTTTATCAAGCAAAGCCAAGACATAATAAGGTTCCTCAAGGATAATCTACAACATGCATAGAACCAACAGAAGTTGTATGTTGATAAGGAAAGGATTAAAAGATCTTTTGAGGTGGGAGATTTGGTATTTTCTAGGTTGCAACCATATAAGAAAAGCTTGTAGCCATATAAGCAAAGCACCTTGAAGAGGCGTGGAGTAGAGAAGCTCAAACCAAGGTTCTATGGGCCTTATAGGTGGGAGAGGTAGATTATGAATTGGAGCTCCCACCAAACAACAAAATACATAATATTTTCCATGTCTCTTTCCTGAAGAAGGTTCTAGGCTAGCAAACCATAGTATCTCTAGAATTACCACCTCTTGATGATGAAGGAAAATTAGTTTTGATATCAGAAGAGGTTTTGGATACAAGAGAGAAAAGATTGAGAAATAGGAGCATCATAGAGCATTTGGTCACATGGAAAGAATTACCATTGGAGGATGCAACTTGGGAAGGAGCACATATTCTTGGGCATCCCAACCTTCATTTCTTGAGGACAAGCGATATTTGGGAGGGGAGGACTTGTCATGTCCCCTTTTTAAAATAATTAAAAATAATAACTTTTACTAAGGCAAGCAAGCTCAAAAAGTGAAGTTTCGGAAAAAGGGGCTAATTTTTGGAAACCAATGGATTAATAAATAAAAATTATTATTAAAATATGTATTATTGACCCCTTTTGGTCTTAATTCAGCGTTATGCCCTCTTTTTAAGGGATTGGGAGGCATTTCGAGCTCATTCTAGAACTTGATTTTTGCTCATTGCTTTGTTGTTCTTTAGAGGCTGCCAAACATGTGGAGAAGGAGACCCAAGGACAAGAGTTTGTAGGTTTCTAGAGAGGCTAAGGATGAGAGTTTGAAGCCATTCCATGTGCAAGCTCAGGCAGAGTTTTCCCTTGTGTTGAATAGTGCAAATTTGTGAGTTTTCGGGTGTGTTTCTTGTAAGAGTTTAGTGTTTCCAGTTGAGTATTTCATATCAGTTTGGTTTGCTATTGTATTATAGACATTTATATGTTAAAATAGAGTTGAATACATATATTGGATTGTGGTTATACTTTTGTGATGGATTATTAGTGTTTTGTGGTGTTTCCAGGCTATTTTGTGTTATTTTTGAGAGCCTGATGAGCATTGTTTTTGTCCTCCATTTAGGAGCTGTTGTGTAATGCCCCACCTAAAAATCCTTGGAAAAAAGGATGAAATGCAAGCAAGATATTTTTTTAAAAATCAAGTGTAAGTGTAAATGATAACAACATACATAGATCACAAGATCACAACGGAAGACTGACAATCATCCAAACACCAATGAATCTCCAAACACCACTACTAACCAAAAACATAAACAAGAAAACATCAAAGATCAACCAAGCTAAAAGACCAAAGCTGACTCCTAAAAATTGGCTAAGTCTAAAATCTTGAAGCCCTGAAATTTTGTAGAATCTTTATCTTAGCCCGTAGAGGTCTGGAACCTATCTCAAATGAATTGTCACATATATTAACATATATCTTAAGGATACATCAACTTATACTTAAATGATATATTTTAAACCCCAAAGGACTGACTACGGAAACACACACAACCGAAATCAAAATGCGACACCATAGGGTTGAAGAACACCGAAGAGGGTATCCGAATCAACTCCCAAAAAGTGCCCAATACCCACCCACACAGGTTTTTACAAAACTCGGGTGATACTTTAATACAACATAGGAAAGTATTACACAACATTTCTAAAGGAGAAAGGTGGCATTTTTAGGGACTAGGTGATACTTCTCCCGAAGGAGTGCGATACTTTAAGGATATTGTATGACATTTCTTACAAAGAGGTGCGATACTGGAAAGTATCACACGACATTTCTCCAAGAGGCATGCGATAGAATCAAGGGATGCATGATAAAGTTTCAATGGGCAAGCGATACATTTTTGTGTTGCACCATGCTGATAAAAGGTCACCCATAGAAACAAAATAACACTAAAGGAAAACACAAAAGGGGAAAAACAAAGTAAAACTAAGTTCAGAACCTCCACACCGGGGAGTACTGGATCCACATCTCGAGGCAAGAACACTCAAATAGACTAAGGAAATACAGAAAGATCAACATCTAACCATCTAACAGATAAGAGTGAAAATATAGAAGGAACATTGTAGTGAACTAAAGCAACATCACAATAACTAAAATAACATCATAATGAACAAAACAAAAAAACCAAGTATGTCATTCCTCCCAATCGTCAATGGCATCATAAGGCCATCGTGGGCCCTAGCCATCCCCCATGTGTAACATCCCAAGCCACCGATTAGATCATCAGTACTATTGTAATAGGGATATCACTACTAAAACATGCTAAAATCAAAAGCATAAGGAAATCTTACATGCTAGTAGTAAAGCAAAAGATAATCATACAAAGTAGATAACATTACCTACCACATGCTAATCACCATAATAAGGAATGCGTTACAACTAACATCATCTAAACATGATAAACAACATCCCAATGAAAGCATAAACCACAAGGAAGCATAATCCTTAAACCAAAGTACTAAGTGAACACATCCAGCAACGGTTGCTCTAGGATAAAAGACCATCTCTATACATCGGTCCCTAGCAATGGTGAAGGTAGCTATGCCTCCCAACCACGTGGCACCCATGGGTCCATACTCGCCATGCTGATGGAGATAAAGATCCAACCACAAACACACAAAAAAAATCCATGGCCAACACACACGCCAAGCAGTATGATGACTGAACCCAAGACATAGACAATGCATAAACTACAAGTCCTAGTCAGACATCTCAATGGGCTACTATGTAGGGGCTGACATCATGGAGAATTGCTTAGCATCGAAAAGCCCAAGCTCAGATCATGCAGATTCAACATCCCTCAATAGAATGGCTTGGCACAAGCATTTTATTATCTTTAGTTTTATTACCACCCAATATTTTCTTTAGTTATCACTTAATTAAAGCTCACTCTACCATACTTGTGGCGTCATTATCGTCAGGTTGCAAGATAGAAGCCCCCTCCATATGCTACCCTACCCTACCCATGCTCATCCAACAATGAGTGCCCGTAGGCATGCAAACTCCCAACCCAACTCCAATTATCACAACTTGCGAAAGTACCACGAAAGATCGAGCCCCACAGGTCACCCGATAGATGTATTCATGTGTGGCGCACCACCATCATGAAGATCAACACAAGGACTGGATGAGAACAAAATTAGAAAGTCAATCAACCAAAAACAAAATTGAGATGATGGATGCTACATGCATCCTAATGCAACATAAGGTGCAAAAGTGGTCTGACAGATATCCAAACGGATCATCCAAGTCCACGACCCACATTGTGCCAAGAAAACTTGAGAAATTAAGGCGACATGCAAAATGAGGCAAAACCCCCAAATTTTGGGAAAATTTTGAAATTAAAACCCATTTGGCCTTTGGGTGCAAAAACCCTCCAAAATCCAAAAATAAATAAAATCGAACATCGTATGCAAAAATGACTAGCATAATGGCTCAAATTCACAAACCCCTATTTCAAAAACAAGAAAAATGTTCGTACTCAACCAACTGGGCAGAACCGACATACAAAAACAGAGGGGAACACTAGATCTCAACCTCCTAACATACTGCTACAAGAAATGGAAGCTGAAATGGAGCGAAAACAATAAAATGAGAAAGCCCTACCTAACAGAAAAAGGGGCAGAAACAGTAACTCGCACAATAAAAAAATCACCCACCAAATCTGTTGAAAATGACGAGAAAGCATGAACTCCCCGAGCTGAATCCAACAAGACCAACCTCGCGCAGATCCCACACTCACAGCTCCCAGAACGAACAAAACAAGAATCCTTTAGAAGAGGATTTCCAAATTTGCTCTCCATATTCTATTTCTAAAATGTGAGAAGTGAATAATGGATTCACTTTTCCAATACTTATTCACTCTTCAAGTGAATAGTCGATTATGGCAAAAAGCTAGTTGGAGTAGCTAAACTCTGAATCAACCCAAACAAAAATAGATTATTATCCGTAATGGAAATTCACCTAAGGCAAAGCTACTAGAAATTAAATCTGAAAAGATTTAAAGCTTGAAAACTCAAAATCACAGAAAATCACTTAACATTTTTGCGACAATGCAAATGTCTAAATGCACAGACACGCTCAATGGTCAAATCACATAATGCAGATGAATTCAAATTTACTAATTATCGAAAGGTTTTAATTAAAAATAACTAAATAAGGATATGTCGACCATACAGGGGCTACATTGGTAAAATATGAACAACTAAATTACTATCTCCATGTGCCATTGCCAAGGATATATAATTCCTGCACACTAAAACACATGATCAAGTGCAATTGCATATAATATCATAGCCGAAGCAACATGTATTAAAATACTTATTTAATCCATTTACATCACTCATGTTTGCAGAAAGTGTCAAGATACAAAAATGAAGTAAATCACCATAGCATAAAATCCATTACATAACATAACCAACAATATGTCCAAATAAACCATATAACTAGATATCATCGTAGATCTACTGTCATCTCAAAATAGCATCAACATGCAAAATGATAAACTGAACAACGTAGCAGTATAGCATCTATGGTACTAGATCAGGGTATAACATTCGACCCTTCGGTCATCACAAGGTACAAAATAAGAGTATCAAGTATCTCTCGAATCAAAATGGACAAGGTACAAACTGCAAACACGAGAGGCACTACATGTTGTGTAAACTCTATACAGATCTGAAATGTCATTTTGTGTGCCGTTATGCTGGCAAAATTTTTGTAAAAAAATCTACTTTCATATTTATTAATAATATGTGAAGCTGTGAAGTTTTTGGCACTATTTCGGGCATACCCGATTTGGGTTTTATTGAGAAATTGGTTGATCTTTTGAAATATTGGTTGTTTGATTTTTAAAATTTGATTGGAGGCTTTAAATATCATATAAAATCAAAAAATGGACATTACAATATTGGTAGGAACAAATTTTAGAAATTTTTAATCTTCAGTTTTGGATGCGTGAAGTAGGAATTGATATATGAGTTTCTAATTCTCATTTTTGTTCAAAATGAGGATTTGTTAATTTCACCTCAAGAGGTGAAATTGGAATTGCCAATTGGAATTGGAATGAAATTAAATCAAAATTTCATTTTCATTTATTTCTGCTCAACAAAACCTAATTCCAAATTAACAAATCCAACATATGACAAATTCCAAATATAAATAAATGCAACATTAGCTAATGCCAGTAGCCTAATGAACCCAATAGAAGACTCAAATCCAGATTTTAGAGGTAAATGAAAATTAACAAATCCCTATTCTATTTTTATATTTTGAAAATAAACTTAGAAGATGCCAATTTCATGCCAATTCCACCAAACAAATAGGCCCTAAGGGTTATGGTTTGTTAGTTTATTGTAATTCTCAATGAGACTCTTCCTAGATTTTTTTGGTCATAGCTCATTAATCTAGTCCTATTTTCTTGTCTCCCAATTAAAAAATAAGGTTATGATTTTTTGACTAGAACTTTTATTAAAGCCAACATAATTCAACTCCTAATTATCAAAACTATTTATTAGTAAAAATATGACTAATTTATTTTTATGTTATTTGATTTCAATCACCACTTTTTTCCAAATAGATGAAGTTTTTAGTAAACCTTTGATCTTATAATGAAATTGAATCAGTCCAATTAAACCCTTTAAGGATCATATATTGCCAAATGCAAAACTTGAACTTAATGAAATATTATTCTACTTGATAAAATAGATACCTCTTAATTGAATTCGCTCGTAACAAGAGATGCAATGCGTCATAGTTTCTGCCTAATGCATAATGGTTGTAGAGGTGTAAATGAGTGAGAATAAGGTTAAATAGTTCTAAATTAGCATTGTGAATGCATTAATTTTTTTCCTAGAAATGCACTTGCGATCTAATAGGATGGCTCATATTTTGTTGTTAAATTCTCGTCTTAGAAATGCACTTGTGATCTGATAGGATGACTCATATTTTGTAGTTTAGTTCTCGTGTTATATTATTATATCTTTGGGTATTGAAGCCCAAGAATAAGAGGCCAAAGTCCCCAATATGGCACTAAGTACTTAATATCATACTGCAATCAATACATTTGCTTTAGACAAATTTGCACCGTCTACATTGACAACTTAAAATATGTACAATGTGGAAAGATGTCCATACCAATATTTGAATTATAGAACTTGAAGAAGCCATAAAGCATTTGGAGTATCACATTATATGTTTAAGCATGTTATGCATGCTAGTAGAGAACCATAAGTAGTTGGAAAAACTCCCCCAGCTATGTATTATTCTCATCTTGATTATCAAATGGAAGTCACACTATTTTTAATCATTAGATAGAGATAAAGAGCAGTATAGAACAATAACAACATAAACATATATGCAAAGGAAAAAATGATAGATAATATAGAGGAGGAAGAGGAAGAGAGATAAAATAGTAAGAGTGATACCAACATAAGTTGTGTGTATGAGTGTGTGTGTGTGTGAGAGAGAGAGAGAGAGAGAATTAAATATAATTATTTTTCTTAATAAAACAAATAGTCAAAATAATATCATGGTTATATATATATATATATATAATTTAATTTTTATATCAAAACTCACATTTGTATAAGAAAAAATGAAATGTATTGAAATATAAAAATATTTTATAAATAAAACTAATTATTTAATTTTACACAATTAGAGAAGGTTTACTATTTAATGTTTTGTAATTCTAAATTTTTCATAAAACTAAATAATTTTTAATTATGAAATAATATCTATATAATTTAATACGTACATTTGTAAATAATAAATAGATGCAATACATATAAATATGATGTTGATGAATAAATATGATGTAATAAATATAATTAAAAATAATAGTAATAATTTAACTACTTTTATTAAAAAATCAAAGTTTTAAAAAAATTAGAAATTCAAATGCATAGATATAACATATTGAAATTTTGCTATTGAGAATTAATATTGATTAGACATGTTGTGTGAGGTGGAAGATGCAATGATTGAAAACAAAAAAATCTTATCAACTTGTCACAAATGTGGAAAAGATAAAGTTGAAATTAATGCATGATGAAGTTGTTTGAAAAAATATTTGTATTTTTGTTATAAAAAAAAAAAATCTCCCCACCAAAAATAGTATGGATTAATAAGATGAATGAAAAATGTGATTTATAAAATAATGAAAAATTTAAAAAAAATAAACATTTGAAGTTTCATATAAGCTTTTAAATTCTTTGATTTGATTGATCAATATTAACGTGATGTTAGCACTGACATGAATGCATAAGTATTCCTGGCCCATGGCAGGACTAATAACATCATGTTCTCCGCAATAACTAAATTATTTTGTGAAAATCTGATTTCATGCCCCTAAACTTCCATTATTGCGATCTCACAAATTACAAAGTGAAACCATCGCAAGGTCACATTGAGAGAAAACTGAATTCAAGCTGTTGAAGCAAGTGTTACCATCAATGGTCCAGTAGACTATGTGGTTTCGTGGACGTAACTCCCTGAGATATCTCATTTCTACACTTTTCGAGTCCATTCCTCTGTCTCCATTGGCTATGATAATGCATCTCGTTTAAGTGTCGTGGAAATTTACCAGTCGAAGATAATGAATGGCAGCCTTCAGTCCTCCCTTTGAGGTCCCAATCCTTCCACGTGTCCTCCAAACAATTCACTACCGTGGCACAGGGATAGTGTCTCAACCAAGCGAGCCAAACTTAAACCCAAAATTTGATAAATTTTTCAACAGAGAACAGACATTCGGATCCAAAGCTCATTTTCCAAACAAGCGATGGCGGCAACAAATCTACTTCTTTCTACACCCATTAAAACCCAATTCGTCAGCAACCGGCTGAAATTCTCTCCCCCTACACCAAAATTCCTCCACCACCATCGCCCCAGCCAAATCCTCAACCCCCGCGCCTCACTACAGAAGAATCTCCCTGCTGCGCTCATAGCAATTCCACTTCTCTCCACATCGCCATTGTGGCTCCTCCCGGCCTCCGCCGCTCCTGAGCTTGCCCCTGCGCCTCCTCCTCCAACGGGGGCAGAAGCCCTCCGCCCAAACGCCCTCCAATCTGCCGCTCCCTCTCCATTTTCCGGCGCGGCCGTCTCCGCCCCTGAACCCCGCTCGTCGGACCTTCCGGAGGGTTCGCAATGGCGTTACAGCGACTTCCTCAATGCTGTGAAGAAGGGCAAAGTGGAGCGCGTGCGATTCAGCCGCGATGGTGCCTCGCTTCAGCTCTCTGCCGTGGACGGGCGGCGCGCCACCGTGACGCTGCCCAATGACCCTGACCTCGTGGATATTCTTGCCATGAATGGTGTAGATATTTCTGTATCGGAGGGGGATAATAATAACAATCTGTTTAATGTGATTGGGAATTTGCTTTTTCCGATTCTGGCATTTGGAGGGCTATTCTTTCTTTTCAGGCGTGCCCAGGGTGGGCCTGGGGGACCTGGCGGCCTTGGCGGTCCTATGGACTTCGGCCGCTCCAAGTCTAAGTTTCAGGTACGCTACATTCTTTTTGTGCATCTATTTCTTCGTCTACTTCAAATTATGTTCAATTCAATAGCTTTGAAATTCTTATCTTGTTTTTACATGCTTCCAATTGTGTACATTAGGTTACAATCCATAAGCTCACTAACAGGATAATTGTGAATGAAAATATATCGAATGATTGATGTAAACAAAAATAAAACTTGTTTTTGTAGGAGCCTATATAAGGTAGATGATTTCAAATGGTGAACATTATGCAGTAGATAATAGTTGGAGGCTCTGGTAAAAATTGGTAATGTTTTGTTCACATTAATTTCACTAGAACACCAGCTACAGGAAGTCAATGGTGATAGGCCATAAGTTTACTCAACTCTAATGAGAACACTTAGCACTTATCGCATCTGGGTGGTGCGAGTACCAGGATGGATGACCTCCCGGTAGTTGCCTCATCCTTAAGAGGCTTTTTGTAGTGAGTGCTAAGTATTCCATTCATTTTTATAAGAGATGGGTTCTTGTGAGCCTCTGCTCATGAACATGGGTCAATGAGTTTGAGTCAAATTATACAGTTGAATCTTGATAGCATATTACAATTGTGAACCATTATTTATGGAACATGGGTTGATGAACTCAAATTATACAGTGGAATCTTGAAAGCAAAATCTTAATTATACAGTTTTTCCAGACTCTTGCTATTATCCTTCCGATTAATTACATAAAAAACTGTGAAAAATTATATATGTTCATAGAATAGTACTCTACATGAAGCACAGTTGGCTGGGGGAAAACCTGATCAGAGCTATGGTATTACCCGAGTCACAAGCTCAGTCAGTTGCTCAGTCTATAACCTGGTCTATCCAAACAGAATACACAAATAATATTTATCACAAGTATTTGCTACAATGAAAAAAAACACCTTGTCAACCTTCACAACAGGCTCCGCATGTTGTAGTTTGTAGGATCGCTGCAAATGCACTGCATGTATGGTATTTTTGTTCCAAATGCAACATCCTCTTAGATTTATATAGAGATTAGGCTATGAGTAGACATGTACCTCTATAGGACATGTCTATTCATTAATCATATAATTTATATAACAAGTATAATCATTATATATATAAAATATTATTTTTTCTCATATAACAATAACCTTATATCTTAAATATAAAGAACTCGTGTGTATGCATGCACACATATTATATCTTATATATAATACATCTATCGTACTGAAGCTATCATACATCAACACTCCCTCTTAGCTTAGAATGATAACCACATAAGAATAAATATTTACTTCAACATGATATTACAAATGACAATTTTAAGGATATCTTGTTTGATATCTCAGAAGATTTCCACCATTTGATAATGCATTCAATATCATGAGTATTGGTCTTCCAAAATACCAGCACATGAAACTCACCAAGTACCCAAATAAGGTTTGATATCATATCTGATATCAAGTGTATTGGTCTCCCAAAATATAGATGTTCGATAATCACAAAGTATTCAAAAGGTTTTGATATCAAGAGTATTGGTATCCCAGAATGTCAATGATATTCAACAAGTACTCAAAATAAGGTTTGATATCACATCTGATATCATGAGTATTGGTCTCTCAGAATATCAACGATATTCACTAAATACTCTTTGAGTAATGGCCTTCCAGAATGTTGACATGCAAGACATTCACCATATACTCAATTTGTTTGATCTTATAATACAAGTTATTGTAAGTTTGTCACCTTACAATAACTTCTGCAAATACAAGTGACATCATTTGGAAGTCGCCACTTCCTCTTTACACAAGGGGTAGGCCCATTAAAATTACACAATCACGAGGTATATTCATGAATCTCATTCCGCTTGATTGATATGATTTATTGATCATTGAAGAATCCATCTCAACATGGTTTATTCCCTTTGAATCAATAAGACTAAGATCATCGAAGGTTGTTTAAATCACATCCTCTGTCTTCTCCCTCTCTTCAAGGTTGCCTCTAGTGAAATGTTAAGCTCTCTCTAAATCTCAATCTCTCTCTTCTTGCAATAACATTTTGAGAAAGAAAGGAAAATATCAAGGTAAATAAATCTTATAGTATAATAGATATACAAATAAGAGATTAACTATATTATGAATACAATACTTATTTCATATAGTGAATGGATAATGCCCTTTAGATGCCTTCTTTTCCACTGCTCACATTTCTTCAACTAATGACTTTATATTTTAATATATGTGTATTAAATTATAAATCTCAATATATATAATTATCTTTTCAATCACTTGTATTGAGTTCACTCAGTGGTTAATGTATTTTATTTTTCCTTGTTTAATGATATAAAGACCCCCTGATCACCTTGTATATAGGGATATGTGGTACCTACTCTTCCTTTCTGCTTTACTCCTGGGTTCCATAGGTGTCAAATCTATCTTTGATTATTTTCTTTACCCCTTAACTAGCACACATCATTACTTTTATGTGATCACTTATTATTATTTTATTTTTTCAATGTTTTCATATTAATTAATTACTGTCCTATTTGTCCATCGACCTTTGGATCATTCCTTAGACGCTACTTTGTTTGTGGTGGGACCGTTTTGTTTAATTCACCTGTTGCCATGTCATATATTTATCTATCTCCAGGGCTATCTATTTTTCTTTTTGTCAGTCGGTAGGTGTTCTTGGTCATGTCAAGGAATAATGTTCAAGTGGCTACACTGTAAGGAGTGTAGTGGAGTAGCCAGAGTGTGTAGATGAAATCAACTGAATTTCAAGTTGCTTCTCTACTTTAAACATCCACCATGTTGAGCCAATCTTCCGATGAGGGTTGATGCTCTTAAAAGGGATGCCAGTCTCTTTCATCATTGGAATGGAACTTTGGTGCAAAAAAGAAGACCATTTGGTCTCTTTCTTACTTCATTAGTTGTTCGCTCTGGATTGTCTCATAAATATATACTCTTATCCTTGAGGCCGTAAGATTCTATGATCCCTAGGTCCATGTAACTTGTGTATGTATCAGAATTCTACATATTCACTGTCATAATTGCACAAGTGACTAGAACAATATCCTTAGAGATCTGAGTGATCTTCAGATTGTCTGCACTAATACATCACTAGACTAGACCTTTTGTGAGAGTCTCAGTGACGTATCTCCTCATGTTGTCCAGTTGTAGCTCAACATAAATTATTGATGGCTTCCATTGTTTAAACTGTCTGGTGAAGCCTAATTTATTTCAGCTTCAACCTGATAAACTCATTTGTGAAAATTTTCAACATGGTATCTTCTATCTTGGCCTTTTTAGCCTTCTGATCAGCACCAGTCTTCTGGTGCTTATCAGTGTACGGCTGGAATTGCACTATAGCACTTTCAGATGTCGTGGTAGGTTCTTTATGCTTCTTTGGCTATTTTGCATCAATGGGTACCATTTCAGTGTCCATATCTAACACAATTGTCTGATTGTGAGACCTGTCAAATACCAATTAAGATTAATCTATGATTCTATATAGTCTCTAATACCATGTTTTTAAACACTTTATTACATTTGCAACCTGTCTTTGATACTATGTTGTAGTTTGTAGGATCGCTGCAAATGTATAGCACTGCATGTATGGTTTGTGTTCCAAATGCATCATCCTTTTAGATTTATATAGAGAATAGGCAATGAATAGACATGTACCTCCATAGGACACATCTATTCATTAATCATATAATTAATATAACAAGTATAACCATTATATATATAATATTATTTTTTCTCATATAACAATAACCTTATATCTTAAATATAAAGAACACATGCGTGTATATTATATCTTATATATAATAGGTTTATCCAATTGAAGCTATCAAACATCATCACCGCTGAAAGATTTTATGCTCAGATACTGCGCAGGTGATTCTAGAAGATTAGCTTGAATTCATTATATACTATTATACAAAAACATTGACTACTTTTCAGTCTTTTTTTGCCCAGGTTTTTCAGGGAAGCTCAAAATCAGCTTATCAACTTTTTTGCCACATCCTTTGGTGGATTTTTGTGCAACCAAGGGGTTTTCATTTTGCTTAAAACACATTTTTAAATTTTTTTTAATGACATTCTTAACCACTCTTTTTTGTTCATGCATCCTTATAAACAATATTGCATAATTCAAGTGACTTTAATGAATCATATTTTTGAACATTTATTTGTCGATTGATCAGATCTACAAGAAACCATCAACCTAATCTGAACACAATTATCATGTCTTCAAATTTTGTGTTTGTTAATTAGATCATTTAGAAAGTATGTAACTTCACTTTTTCTGTTGTTTGTATTTGAATATTGGTTAATTCTTTGCAATATCGCAATTTGACTTGCTGTGCAAAATATCTCCTACTTATCAATTGATGAACGTAAGAGGCTTTCTAATGAATGGTTCATAAGACACAACACTTGGTGAAGGTTTTGCAAATGGGGTTGCAAGTAGAGTGGGTTTAACCATGGAGGAAACTTAGTAGTTAAGCACACTCAAGCTGGAGTAGTACTGAGATGGGTGACCTTTCAGGAAGTCTTAATGCTTCACCTCTATGAGCATCACCTAGATCAAATGAGTGCTAAGTGTTCCATTAATCCTCATGAGTGATGGATTCATTTGTGAATCACTACTCATGATACATTAGTCAATGAGTTTGAATCAAAAGCTACATTGTTAAATTCTAATAGCAATATCACAATTTGACTTGCTGTGGAAAATATCTCCTACTTATCACTTGTTGAGCTTAAGGGGCATTCTAATGAATGGCTTATAAGGCACGACACTTGGTGAAGGTTTTGCAAATGGGGTTGCAAGCAAAGTGGGTTTAACCATGGAGGAAACTTAGTAGTTAAGCACGCTTGAGCTGGAGTAGTAATGAGATGGGTGACCTTTTGGGAAGTCCCAATGCTTCACCTCTATGAGCATCACCTAGATGAAATGAGTGCTAAGTGTTCCATTAATCCTCATGAGAGATGGATTCATTTGTGAATCACTACTCATGATACATTAGTCAATGAGTTTGAATCAAAAGCTACATTGTTAAATTCTAATAGCAATATCACAATTTGACTTGCTGTGGAAAATATCTCCTACTTATCACTTGATGAGCATAAGGGGCTTTCTAATGAATGGTTCATAAGGCACGACACTTGGTGAAGGTTTTGCAAATGGGGTTGCAAGCAGAGTGGGTTTAACCATTGAGGAAAGTGCGTAGTTAAGCATGCTTGAGCTGGAGTAGTACTAGGATGGGTGACCTCCCAGGAAGTCCCCTTGCTTCATCTCAATGAGTATCACCTAGATCCAATGAGTGCTATGTGTTCCATTAATTCTCATGAGAGATGGATTCATTTGTGAATCACTACTCATGATACATTGGTCAATGAGTTTGATTAAAAAACTACACAGTTAAGTCCTGACAGCAATATCACAATTAAAAAAATGCTAAATCTGGCTGATGAATGGGTTGAAATAGCCCAGGTACATTTTAATTTTACCATCTCTATTGCATTATCATTGTGGGTCTCTATTGTGGTAATTGTTTTGCCTTACCACCCAGTCATATCCACATAGCCAAAACTTACAGTTTCTGTTACAATTAACTCATTTATGTTTAAGTCATTCAAGGTGACCTCAATGAGCAAGATGACATTTTTTCCCCCTTAAATTGTAAGGTGAGGGAACCTGCGTAGCATGCATGGAAAGCAGTTGTTATCAATGTGTAGGACAACAAGTGCTGGCAATAAGGTAAGTATTTGTTAGTAGAGAGGAGGAATTATAAATGCAATCCACAACTTTGGTATTCACCCTTGAAATTCTATGTCCATTGGCAATGCTTTTCTAACTTGTCCTAGAAGTCACTCGTCTCACTAGCCTGATTGGTGTGGACTAACCTAGTATGACCCGATCATGTATTTGTGTGAGGTAATTGTAAATTTAAATTGGCATTATCAATTACATTTGTAACTTCTGTGGGATTTGACCCAGGCATAATGACCTGCACAGTCGAAAGCCTGCAAAAGTAAAAAATTCCAACTAATAATGCCTGTGCAACAGTTAAATTACTTCAGAGACTAGGCTTGCTGATTAACTTAATGATAAATTGGACACAGTGTTACCAAACTTACCAAAACCAAAAACATGAAAGGAGTTGGTGACTGCTGTTGAAATTTATGGCATTGAGGATTTTCGTATTTATATCTATGCATTTTCAATATCATTATAAATGACCAGTGCTTTGTTTGGTTATCTTGATTTAAGCTTTATGGCTGTTCTAATAATTTTCCTAACATTGTTATATAAGTGCTGACTGGTACAAGTGCTCAATTCTGAAAGGAATCCACCTAGGTCTCTGTTATTCTATAGATTGAATATGTACCAGATTATTATTGCACATCTACTCTTGAATACCTGTACGTAACTGTTTCTCAGTTCCAAAATAATTTTTGAAAGGGTGTACTGACTTATGAACACACTTTAGCAGTAATATACCGATAGATGACTGCTAGCAGTAATATATACATAGTTTAAAAGTTAAAACTAATTCCCCAAGATCCATTTGATTATCCTGATTGAATATACCTGTGTGTATTGTGTACATCGTTGCATGGGAGGCAGGTTAGAAGATTTTCTTCTTTTGCTACCACTATTAATAAAATCATATTTCTTATGTGTTAAATAAATCGAAGCCCTATGATTTACATGTTGTCTGGAAACTTAATTGAAAACTCCTTAAAATTTTCCCTGGTTGCAGGAGGTGCCTGAGACTGGCATAACCTTTGCTGATGTGGCTGGTGCTGACCAAGCCAAGCTGGAGCTGCAGGAGGTGGTAGATTTTTTAAAAAACCCTGACAAGTATACAGCCTTGGGTGCAAAGATACCTAAGGGTTGTTTATTGGTTGGACCACCTGGCACAGGAAAGACCCTACTTGCCCGAGCTGTTTCTGGTGAAGCTGGTGTGCCATTTTTCTCATGTGCCGCCTCAGAATTTGTGGAGCTTTTTGTTGGTGTTGGTGCCTCAAGGGTGAGGGATCTGTTTGAAAAGGCCAAGTCCAAGGCACCTTGTATTGTTTTTATTGATGAAATTGATGCAGTGGGAAGGCAGAGAGGGGCTGGGCTTGGGGGTGGTAATGATGAGAGGGAGCAAACCATCAATCAACTACTGACGGAGATGGATGGGTTTTCAGGTAACAGTGGGGTAATTGTTCTTGCTGCTACAAATCGGCCAGATGTTTTAGATTCAGCACTTCTGCGTCCAGGGAGATTTGATCGACAGGTTACTGTTGACAGGCCAGATGTTGCTGGGAGAGTGAAGATTCTTGAGGTAGGGATTCAATTTTAATTTAACTGTTTGTTGCAAGTCCCTTTTGTTAATAACTGAAAGAGATACAGTAGCTTGCTATTTTATTTTCTCAATCATCTCCACATGATTCGGTAGGTTCATTCCAGAGGGAAAGCATTGGGAAAAGATGTAGATTTTGAAAAAATTGCAAGGAGGACGCCTGGCTTCACTGGTGCGGATTTACAAAATTTGATGAATGAAGCTGCCATTCTTGCTGCTCGAAGAGACCTGAAAGAGATTAGCAAAGATGAAATTTCTGATGCTCTGGAAAGAATTATTGCTGGCCCAGAGAAGAAGAATGCTGTTGTCTCAGAGGAGAAGAGGAGGCTAGTTGCGTATCATGGTAGATTGCAACATACTTATACAGTCAATTATGATTATAACATGGTGTCTTTCTATATGTAAAAAAATTACCCTGGGTTGTGCAGATTTTGTTTTCATGAGATGGTTAAAGCTTTAATCGTGTGATTGCACGATTCTAAGTTTGGTGAGATGCCTACTGTAGGTGCAAGTAGTTTTCCCCTGGGAGCATTTTAAACAAGTCTTCTTTGTCCCCCTCCTAATTTCTTTGTTGCAGCAACAATTTGTGTACGTGTTATACGTTCCTCACCTGATCATTTGCTTAGATCCTCATCGTGTCGGTGTCAATGTTCCTTTGTCTTCCCTTCTGACTTACCATTTTGTTTTTGTGTCATTTCTTAAGCTGCACTTTGGATTGCTGTTCTCCCCTGAACAATATTTCTCCCTTGTCTATGGACACTAATTTGAAGCAAATGATGAACGTTTCTTGTTCCTGAACACTAAGCTCTTCACTGGAAAGTTTACTAATAAATACAACTGGGACATATGCACAGTATTGGTTGTTCCATGTCTATATTTTATGTTTAACATAGAGTAAAAACAGAAGATGATGAATTTGTTTGTTGAAATTGGTTGGGATTGATTCCATTGTGTACAGAGCAAGTTAAAATTGTATATGGTGATATGAATCTGTATACTCTACTGCAAATGGTATGCTTTTAGTGAGACTTGACACAGCGAGTTGCCCATATGATTCCATTGTGTACAAAACAAGTTAAAATCGTATATGGTGATCTGAGTCTGTATACTCTACTGCAAATACTATGCTTTTAGTGAGACTTGGCATAGTGAGTTGCCCATGTCAAGGTTTGAATGGTTTGGTTTGTCATCATCTGTATGCTTATCTGTGCATGCAGGTTTGTATGTAAACCTGTGAAAAACCTTCATACAACATATACCCACCTTAACTTTCCATTGCCTTATTTCTCAACCCTGAACCCTCAAAGATCTTCATACAATGTATTCCACTCCTTAACTTTCCATTGCTTTATTTCTCAACCCTGACCAATGCTAATGTTTCTTGCTGCAGAAAACTGGTGTTATAAAACTCTGACTCAGCTTTGTTCTCACTGGTTCTTTTGCCTAAATTTGCCTTTTTGTAGTGGATATGAACAAGTTTTCTGCTCACATGGAACCCATCCAAGATCTGTCATCACATTGTAGCAAATTAGTAAGATCTGTCTTCATGTTGTAGAAAATCAGTAATCAGCTTGCTATTTTCCATTCTTTCACCTCTCCATGCAGATCCAGTGTGGAAGTATGGACCTTGGTATCTTTAAATCCAAATCTGTTAACCATCAAGATTGTTATTCAACAGATGTTTCCTAATGTGACGCCAAAGAGTAGAATATGTGATCCACAACTAATAATCCCAATGCAAGTAATTTCTTTCGTGAGATATATGGGGTGTTACCTTTGAGGATATTAATCTACCTTATTACATGGACTGCCACGTACCATGTCCTGTTCACCTTTGTTTATTCCTAACAATTTTAGGTCTTATTTGACTTTTGCTGCATGATGTTTGGTGGGCCTTAATGTGCCCTCAATTTTGTTTGAAAAGCTGCAATCATCTTAAAATGCTCTTCTTATCTATCTTGTCCTTATATTTATATGGCTTTAGCCTCTGAGGCTTCAAAATATATCTTGCTTAACATGCTACCGCCCTATGTGACCATTTTGGTGTTTAAACTGCAGTATGATTTCCAGTTTTCTTAAGTTTAATTAACGTGCTAGCTTGTACTTTATAGTATCTACCATAGCATTTGAGAGAATAGTTGTTTATTAATGCTTTTTTCGGGTACTGATGTAGAGGCTGGCCATGCCCTTGTTGGTGCACTTATGCCGGAGTATGATCCTGTTGCAAAAATTTCGATCATTCCACGTGGTCAAGCTGGAGGTCTGACATTTTTTGCTCCTAGTGAAGAGAGATTGGAGTCTGGCCTATATAGCAGAAGCTACCTAGAGAATCAAATGGCAGTTGCACTTGGTGGAAGGTTAGGCTGACATAGTATTAGTGATCTCTTTGAACAGCTGTTGTACATTTGAAGCAACAATAATATATAAATTAATATCAACTAATGATATCTTTTTTTTGGCATACAGGGTTGCAGAAGAAGTTATTTTTGGCAAGGAAAATGTTACAACAGGAGCCTCAAATGACTTCCAACAAGTTTCTCGTGTTGCACGCCAGATGGTTGAAAGGCTCGGTTTTAGCAAAAAAATTGGACAAATATCTCTTGGAGGAGGTGGTGGAAATCCATTTTTGGGACAACAGGTAATTTTCTAATGTCATACCATATTCACTTTCCCATGCAGATTTTCATATCCCTTAATTACAGAGATATCTTATCTATGTACATGGAGCCTGACTATAGTCTTCTACAGATGTCCACACAAAAGGATTACTCTATGGCAACAGCAGACATTGTTGATTCGGAAGTCAGAGAGCTTGTCGAGAAGGCATATTCCAGAGCCGTCAACATAATCACAACACAAATTGACATTCTTCACAAATTAGCAGAGCTTCTAATCGAGAAAGAAACTGTTGATGGAGAGGAGTTCATGAGCTTGTTTATAGATGGAAAGGCTGAACTCTATGTTGCTTAGAATTTGAAGACTACATTTAGATGTTCAACAGCTGATACAATATGTATTTTTTTTGCTGATCCATTATGTAATGTAAGATGAGGTCTTTGTCAAAGATATTGGAGGAAATGTAACACATTGTAGGATAAATACCAAGAAATGCAGTTCAAATATTGAAGTTTGTGAGAAGTAGTATTGTTCTCACTTCTCAATTGTGTATCAATATTTGGCACAATTTTCATTGATGCAACACTATAGGAAGAAAGATTACTGTAAGTTATAGTCCGAAGGCCCTTGATAAATATCCAGTTCCAAGGACACTTTTTGGTCCTTTAAAGCGTACATTGGATTAGAGTCACCTTAGTTTTCCTATCATGGAAAATTCTATTGTAATTGCTTGTGGATTTCATTAATAGGTTTGAGTCTCTGACGGGCATGATCATCATTCTTAATTAATAGACTGAAAATCATTTACAAAACAAAGTTGCAGAAAATTCTTTCAACTCTCTTTGTAGGTAAAGAAGTATGATAATGATATGGGGGTAAAGCTCAAGAGTTACTGATAGAAATAGTAAACGAGTCCCAACCTTTTGCAATTACTAGCATATGGTTCCAAAGTAGAAGCTAGCAGATGAAACACATAGAGAAATGCACAATAACATGACATAGCTGAGAAAAACTGTCAGTTGCCAATTTAGCATTTGCACATGGAAGGGACCTTGACTTCACATAAATTCCGATAATTCCTGGAGTTCTGTGATTTATACTACATTCCATTGTGGCCGTCACATAGGATTAAGAGGAAGAAGAGATAGAAGCCTCTCTTGAAATTCTTGCTACATGCTCTCTGTTACCTATCCACTTGCAACAAACATTTTTACTTCATTACTTTTTCTGGAGCATGCCTAGTTGTTTTATTTAACTCACAGGATAGATGTTTGTGGAGGCATATACATGGCGTACGCATAAAACATTCAGGATTCAAAGTCGGCACCCTCTACTGACAATGAACAAGAACGATGAAACCTGATCAGTTCTTTTCAGTATTACAACATATTGTCTTGAAGTGAGGATGTGATAAAGGTTTAAGCTTTATATACGATATACTATCTGTAGGTCTCCGAGTGTTGGCACTCCCCCAACTTCCTTTGACAAATGCTCAACGTACCAAGAATCCAGTGCACCTCAAGAATTGGGTTTCCTCAACTCTTGAGCAAAGTGATGATATTTTGATTTCTCAATTTGAGGGCAATCATCTACCACCATTTCATTTTCTAGGATAGATTCTTATCCCTCATTTCTAGGGATTATTTTGAGGTGTCACATCAGGATTCACAGGCCTCTAAAGTAGTAGACTTACATCAATAACACGTCTAACCATTTTGGAGACACCAAACCAATCCAAATGTCCCGTAGCATTGCAAGAGCCCTCTTCCGTTGGACCACATAATCTTCAAATCTTAGGCAGTACATCCTTAGAAGCATATGTTGAATGAAAGTTTTGAAGTCTACCTCTGACCTAATTCAGCAAACTGGGTTGGACCTCAACCCCTCTTTTCCTTGCTCCTATTACTAACATTGAAATTTACAGCTATTATGTAAGGTTATGCAACTGCTAACGACTGAGCTCAAATAATATCAACTTTTTAAATTTCCTTTCTCTGATTGAGTTTTTGATGTGTGATACATGGAACACTACAGATATTCACTTGAAAAGTAGTAGAACTTGCACGCTATACGGTTTTCTCCTTCATCAACCATCAAATGATGGACGGTACTTAAAATTTTCTTCATAGGATCTTGCAACTCTATAACTAAAATTTTTGTTTCCTAGATAGGCAACATTATCTAGATTACGCATCTAAAACTGAACTTTCACCGATCTCCCCATGTTAGAAAATATTTTTATTCATGATACCATTGTCACTTTCCCCTTATAATTCTTGAGTTGGTTGTGATATACAGGCAATACTTAGTAAACATTCCTTAACCTTGAAACAAATAACTCTCGAGTTGGCTGTGATATATATTAGAGTCAATACTTCCTTAGTAAACATTCTCAATGATAGAATGGTTCTCAAGAACCATTTCTTTTGAGCACAAATAGTCTATACGGCGCTTTTTGGCTTTTAGGTTTTTCTTATGTGACTATCAAATATCAAGATATATCAGAAGGCAACTTCCACATTACCATAGGTTTTGATGTTTCAATTGTGTGAGCCAGGCCTGGAATTTGACGGTCACCCCTGCCTGTCATATGATTTTTCTATGACGGCTGAAAAAAATTCATGTCTTTCATTCTACGTTTTGATAAAAAAATTGGTTGTCAATTTTCATTTTAATTTTAAATATTCTATAAATTAGAAAATAATAATATTAATTAGTAATATGTGCAAAAATCTCTATGAATAACTTTTAATTATAAATTAGTACTATATACAATATCATAAAAGAAGCAAGTTTCTAAATTTATGTATGTTACTTTAAGAGATTTTTTAATTTTATGGTTTTAAAAATAAATTTTAAAGTTTATTATATTGTATTTTAATAAGATTCTAAATTAATATAAATACATATTCACCAAAATAGAAACATCTATAATATAAAATAATATATTTGTCATACATATATATTATACAGATTATGAAATCACATTTATGTATAATACTAAATTATCTATAACACATATTGACGATTTAGTAATAGATTTACTTGTCATATTGACGGTTCTCTAAAAAATTAGCCTATCAAACCATACGGTCTTATAATTTTTTACCCTGTCATATACGGTTAAAAAGTGCAAAAGCGGCCAATATGGCCATCAAATTCCAAGCTTGGTGTGAGACCGTCTATATTTAATGGATTTTAAGTCGATAATCGTGTCTATGGGAGGTGAGTTATTATGAATTGCTACTTATCTATTTGATTTAAAAACAAACCGCTGAAATTTTGTAAACCGACAGACATTCTCAATCTTCCTATTTTATATATTTTAATCATTTTTCTATTTTATTAAGGTACTTTATTGTATAAGTTTGCCCCTATGCTTGAGGTATGACTCAAGCAACCTTGAGAAACATTGAAACCTCCCAAGTGTGAGACTTGTGCAGAGAGGTTGAATCTCTATTTAACATTGCCCAAACAAAGCCAAACACTAGCATATAAAAAATTAGGTAACACTGCAGGATTGTGGGGTAACCACTGGGAAAGATAACTAGACCTGGTAGCTATAATACCTCAAATAACATGACATGTTGGTCCTAGTAGTTTTTAGACCATTTATCCACTGGGAAAGATAACTAGACCTGGTAGCTGTAATACCTCAAAAATAGCCAACATTTTTTGTGACATAGCGGGGATGATTAACTCATAAGCCTATGATCACTGGTCTCTAAGCTATCCATTGGACATGGAGGCATGAGCGCTAGAAATAGGACGAATTGGCTGCTTGCATCATGAAATTTGTGACCTTTGTGACCTCACAAAAAAACCAAAATTTGCTCTCTATAGAAGGGAAATAGCTTGTGCTAGTGCTCTTCTTGGAAAGCAAAATCTAGCCTACTATGTAAAAATATCTACAAATAAAAATATATATTGTGATAAAATATTTTGCAAGCAATCCTTGACAAGATTTCAAGGTGTACTTGTGAAAGAAGTGTAAACCATATCTAGAGATTATTTTTTAAAGAATTAAATTGACAGGGAGATAACTATTTGATGAAATGTTGAGAAATCCGAAAGTTAGGCCCATCATGAAGATTCTTGGGCTAAGAACAATGGGTGAGTCAAGTGAAAAAATATTGTAAAGAATCTAGTGACTACATATGAGAGAGTGGACTCTACACCACACACCAAAGATAGTAATGTCACAGGATGCATAGTTATATCAACACTAGTAAGCACCAAATTGAAGAAATGTCCACTCATTAGAAAGATAAGCAAAACATTGAAAATAAGTAGAAAGTCTCTAATAAGAGCCATCAAAAGGCATGAAAGAGTGGAAGATCCCAATAAAATAGACATTTTGTGGTAGACTACTACAAAATGATAAAGTAGTTGGGGAAGCCTTAAACTTGTTGATTGAAATATTTGGAAGAATAACACACGAGTCAAAGAGATGTTGTAAAGAGGATTGGTAGCTGAATTCACGATCCACATTCAAAATATTTTTTGGATTCAACTCAGATACAATTCTTTGCAAAATCTATAGGAGCGTATCCTCAAATTTAAAATTAGCCAACGATGTTTTGAAATGGGTAAAACTTTTTATGTGAAGGTAAATCATACATGCACAACTTGTTATTGTAGGGTACATGTTGAATTTTCTAACTATTTTGATGTTTATAAGCACATATGTGTGATTTTGAATTCTAACAATATTTTGCATGATTGTAACATAAATGAGCCACCTAGATCTTCAAGGGCATTCATATCTACCATAATCTATGAAAGAGTGGGAGATAACTTTGTATATAAGTTGTCATGCTTTAATGATATATGCATAATATGTGGTGGTTCACAATTTTTAACAAACTGTCAACATATGGATAGTAAACATGCAATTGAGAATGAAATAATAAATTTTGGGAAATATTGTTGAAGTTGATGAAAGATCAACCTCATAGTTTTTAAGAATCACTTGCATGAAAACACTTGTCACGGAAAGAGGGAAGCAAAAAGCTATGGAGGTTGGAATTGTCAGATCCATAGATGAGACATTCTTGATGAGCAAAAAAGAGAGATTCCTATAATCAAAAGTAAATTGGTCAATATTACAAAGAGATCAATCCTTATAAAATGAGATCAAAATCCTAACAGGGAAAACCTAGGGTGCATGATAATAATTAATAAGAGAATTAATTATTACATGTCGAAAGTTTAGCTTAAGTAAACTAGAGGTAACAAGTGACTTAATAATTAAATAATAAGAAAATACTTTATTACTCTAACAAATATAACATAATTACATATGCTCTAAAAGATGGAAAATATGGAAAACAATGTGATTTAGTTATTGAAAAGATTTTAATGTATTAGCTTATGACCATTTTTTCGTGAAAAAAATATTCATGAGCATGCAAGGCATACACATAGGGTCATGATGGCTGAATTTGCAATTCAAGTTGTGGAAAGACACATTTCCACTGGATACCATTGTTTCAATTGTGGACTTTGTAGAGAACTACACACTACAACCACAAAATGAGGTGCAAGAAAAGTATTGTACTTCTCAATAGGTTGCTATATTTGTTCTTATAACATTCATGCATGCACTTGTATGTATAGAGGACAATAAGGTATTGAGGGAGTATCATTTTTACATTCATGATGATCGCTCCCATCCTACAAAGTTTGTACATGGTTGTTTTCAATATTTTATGGTGATTTGGCTAACATATGCATATCATATCATTCACACATCATATGGTCAGGCAATTATGCATCACAATTCAAGAATGCTCTAATGTTGTAATGGTTGAGAATGATGCATAAGATATATAATATTCACTATATGTGGAATTTTGCAAAGGTTGGTCATTGAAAGGGAGAGAACAATGATGTAGGTGTATGTATCAAAAGAGCCTTAGCTCATGAAGAATTAAAGTACAAAGATGCAATAACATTGTCAGATGGGAGAAGTATCATCTAGCGGTGTAACGTTACAATGGGTTAAAGTAATGAAGGTGATTCTATGGTTTGTAGATTTTTTTGATTGATAGATCAAAGTAACATTGTGTCATATGAAGATTATTGTACAGTGACAAGATTGAGTAAGCTACACTCTTTTAGATGCTTTGATGTAGGTTCATGGAATATCCACACATTATTTATGGCACACCTCTATCCATCATGTGTAGATGAATATTGGGATGGGTGTGAGCCGACTGAATGGGTTGACAAATGATATACATGGGTTTTGATCCCATTTGACTCTTATCATCCCCCAACAATACTACAAATGGTAGAGATGAAGTCATCCATTGACTTTGACTACTTGTATGATCTAGTGCAACCCGATAAAATACACACACACACACACACACACACACACAGTTTTAACTTTAAGATAACTATTTGGTACATTAATGGGCACATTATGTTTCTATCACTACAAGCCATGCTTTTGTTGTTACTACACCTAAAGATAATGAAGAAGGGATAGATTATTATTTTTGTCATTTCAAGGGAAAGAATAAACTAAATCACTTAGTTATAGACGGTGAATGATTAGAATACATTATAGGAGTAGTGGTTGTAAGTGGTACATGGTTTAGATGTTGTGGTATGAGGAACCCTATGTTGTGGTTATTCGAGGATTGGTAGAGAAACGTGAATATTCTTCATTATTCTAACCTTGTCATTACATCAAATGTCCACTTGATCTAAGATAGAGGAAAACCACACAATATGACTCTTTGGAAGGTTTGTGAGTCAAACCACGAGGCACTATTTGAGACAATAAAGGGTGGAGGAGATCCAACTAGTTCATTTGATTGCATGTAATTACAAATAGACTTGATATAACTTTTAAATTTCTGTGTGTGTGTGTGTGTGTGTGTGTGTGTGTGGGGCAAGATTGAAGGTTTTCTCTCCTTTTGCACTCTTCCCTACCAGTGTCCCTAAGTGCTAAGTTGTAAATATAAATTAATATCACTAATATAAAGAGATGAATATTACCATCTAATATAGTGATTTATTAGTTTTATTACATTAAATTCAAGTGTAAATGTATGCAATTAAGGCTACAAGCCTTAAGACTTAATAGGCTTTCCACCTCACAAGGCTACACCAAACCAATCCACATTATTCACAACTTCAATGATTATTCCAACACCTTGTAGGGTTTCAAAATACTCTAAACAACATGAATTGAAGGTATGTATTCACCTTTCCAATTGGTAACACCAAATTTTACAAACTAGTACCAAATTAGGCCAAAATAGCCTAAATTTACAAAGAAACTATACACAATGCTTATTACCAAAACCCCAAACTATGGGGTAGCGATGAGTTATGATTCCAAACCAATTATTTTTGAGGTTTCGATTTCTAATATGCTCGTTTATTTTCACAATTTGCATGCCTTCACTTCTAGGCCTTAAAACATAAGACTTTCTCAAAATGATCTCTACCTACAATTCTAGATTCAAACCAAAGTTGATTTGCTATCCATTCAACATATCTAAGCATATTCCAACATAAAAACATACCCTTGTCAAGTCAATTGTATCAGACCATCACCATGCAGTCTCAAGTTAGACCAAATTAGCTCAAATTTACAAAGAAACTATACAAATTATTTATTACAAAAATCCTAAACCGCAAGGAAATCATGAGTTATGATCCCAAACCAAGAATTCTCCAGGCTTTGATGTCTAATATTCTCATTTATTTTCAAGACTCGCATGCCTTCACTTCTAAGCTTTAAAACATAGGGCTTTCTCAAAATGGACTCTACGTACACTTCCAGATTTAAACTAAAGTTGATTCTCTATTCATTAAAATATCTAAACATATTACAACATAAAAACATACCTTTGTTAAGTTAGATCTGTAACACCTTCACTATGCTCTATCAAATTAAGCTATTATAGTTCAAATTTACAAAGCAACTATACAAAATACTTACTTTGAAAATCCCAAACCATGCAGCAGTGATGAGTTATGATCCCAAACCAAGGATTTTCTAGATTTTGATGTCTTATATGCTCATTTATTTTCACAACTCATGTATCTTCACTTCTAGGCCTTCAAACCTAGGGCTTTCTCAAAATGGACTCTACCTACATTTCTACATTCAAATCAAAGTTTATTCACCATCCATTCAACATATCTAAACATAATTCAACATAAAACTACACCTTTGTTAATTCAAATCTCTTAGACCTTCACAATAGCACCCTTCATGCACCATTTTCATCAACCAACTTAATGGTGCATCTTTCAAATAGTTCGTTGTGGCACAAAATCATCGACTCCATCAGCTTCAATTAGCTGGGTAAATGCTAGTGAATACCTCATTTTATTAGCATAGCATCAAGAATATTTCGCTGTCAAACCTAAGTGTTCCAAAGGTGCACTAATTCAAATTGGGTCATTTAATTATTGGAGTGTGATGTTTTGGACCTTGTGAGGGGAATTGAAGAACTATGAGGTGCATAAGGACCATATTAAGAACACCTACAAGAATACATCTTAGTTTTTGGATATTCCATTTAGTTTTCATTTGGCGACCCGATCTCAGTTGGTGCAAAAAGATATATTATTGCTCAGTTAAAAGTTGTTCAATGGCTCAACTTTCAAATGGTTTTTCATGGCACCAAACCATCAATTTGATTGGCTTTGGTTCACTAGGTATATGCTAGTGGAGACCTTGTTTCACCTGTATAGCATCAAGAATGTTTTGGTGTTCTTAAGGTGCACTAGGTCAAATCATGCATCAATTTTTAGAGGGTGATATGTTACACCTTGTGAGAGGTATCAAAGAATTGTGAAGTGCATAAGGACCATCTTGGGAATGCATACAAGCATGTGGCTTGGTTTTGAGATATTCCACATGGTTTCCATTTGGTAACCTAATCTCGGTTGGTACAAAAAGATGCATTATTGCCCAAATAAAAGTTGGTCAATCGTACATTTTTCAAATATTCATTGTGGCACCAAACCATCAGCTCCATTAGCTCGGGTTGTCCAACTAAACATTAGTAGAGACCTTGTTTTGGTTGCATAGCATAAAAAATGTTTTGGCACATGTTGGACCTGTGTGTTCCCAAGGTTCATTAAGTCAAATTGGGAAATGATTTTTAGAGGGTGATACCTCATACCTCATGAGGGGTATTGGAGAATTGTGAAGTGCACAAGGATTGTCTTGGGAAGGCCTACAAACATGTGGCTCAGTTTTGAAATATTCCACTTGTATTCTATTTGGTGACCTAATATTGGTGCAAAAAAGATGCATTGTTGCTTAGTTGAAAGTTTCTCAATGGTTAATCTTTCAAAAAATTCATTGTGGCACAAAATTGTTAGCTCCATCAACATTCGTTGGTCGATTAAACACTAGTGGAGACCTCATTTCACCTGTGTAGTATCAATAATGTTCCACCACATGTCGGACCTAAGTGTTCCAAAGATGCAATTGAGTGGCAATTTTTGGAGGGCAATACCTCAGACCTCGTTAGGATATCAAAGAACTATGATATGCACAAGAACCATCAAAAGAAAGCCTACAAGCATGTAGCTCAATTTTGGGATATTCCACTTGGTTTCTATTTGGTGACTTGATCTCTATTGGTGCAAAAAGATGCATTATTTCTCAGTTGAAAATTTATCAATGGTCCATCTTTTAAATGGTTTATTGTGGAACCAAACTATCAGCTCCATTAGCTTCAATTGGCTAGGTAAACACTACTAGAGAACTCATTTCACCTACATAGCATTAAGAATGCTCTAGCACATGTTAGACCTAAGTGTTCCCAAGGTGGACTAAGTCAAATCGGGTAGAGATTTTTTGGAGAGAAATATCCCAGAGCTTGTGATGGGCATGAGAGAATCGTGAGGTGCACAAGGACCATCTAGGGAAGGACTATTAGCATGCAACTCAATTCTAAGATATTTCACTTAGTCATTATTTGGTGACTCCATGTCAATTGGTGTGGAAAGATGCATTATTGCTTAGCTAAAAAGTTTCTCAATGGTGCATCTTTCAAACATGTCATCATGAAACTAAACCATTAGCTCCATCATCTCCAATTGGCCCAATAAATGCTAGTGGAGAGCTCATTTCACCCAAGTAGCATCAAGAATGTTTAAACACATTCTGCACCTAAGTGTTCCCAATGTCAAATCAGACAATAATGTTCATTCTTACACAATTAGTTGTAACTCCTATAAAGGGACACAATTTTTCCAATTTGAGTAGATTTTGTTGAGAGTGTTGGGACTAAGAAGACCTAGTTAATGTTGTTAACATTTGTGTTGGTTTCTTAAGATATGACATAACTACAACCTGTGATGAATGAAACACCTGCAACAACAAAAAACTATCATGCCAAATTTATTCATTAAACATAAATTTAGATTCTTTAGAAAACTTTACCAGTTTATTCCAAATTCAACCTTGAGTAAACAAAAATCATAAATCGAAGACACATACAAGTTAATTGGTAAGATAATCTTTGATGGTGTATATAAGACAATCTTAATTGATGAGATAACATTCATCCACCTGACACATGAATTACATACATCAATACTTAAAACACAAAATAGATATATATTTGAAGCATGAAATTATATATATATATATATATATATATATGTCACGTAGTTTCATACATCAACTATATGTTCAATAATGTCATACATCAACTATATCCAATATAATAATTTAAAAAAAATCCACTAACACCATATAGGCATATAATGTATATCCCTAATCTACTCATTTTGCATGAGAGAAAGAAAAAAAATGCCAAGATGTCTTTGATCGTCACATAGAGGAAGATGTTGTCGATGATGTAGTCTTTTGAGTGTGCTCACTAGTCCTCTTGTCAAGACTCAACTGTAACATAAGCTGATAAAATGAAAATTATAAACATCAATAACTAGTATACATCAAAATGGAATAAGAAGTAGACATAAAATGGAATATTTACTTACCACTAGCATATAGTTACTATGTAAATTGGCCTCGGGGTCATACAAACGATTTGGGGTAATAAGGTCATACAACAATTATCAAAAGAATAACTAAAATGTATACATGAATATCATTTCAAATTTCAATATAAAAATTAAAATTAAGCAAACTCTTTCATACCTTAGTCAATGCTTCTAAACTAGCTTTTGCAGCAACTGTTAGGATTAACCTCAAATAGAAATAATATTTACATGCAAATATAACCAATACCAATCATTGTTGTGGAGTCTAATCAGTCTCCAAGTGGGACATTGTTGTGATATGGAGCCTAATCAGACTTAGAGGTTTATTCAGTGTGGTTTTCTCCCCATATTATTTCTACGAGGGTTTGAGGGCAGCACCCTAAGACGATGTCTTGGGGTAGCGCTCCCTATCATAGTACAAGGTGGGGTCAAGGGGCAACACCCCTATTGAGGTTTTTGGGGGTAGCAGCCCTGAAGCCAAAAATGCCCTTATATTGTAAAAGGTGTCAACTGCTATTTTTCCTATTGGATGACTTACTCTAGCCCTAATTTCTTCATCAAAATTGATAGCCACAGAAGATAACTAACTAGTAAGAGTATTGAACTCGTTTAAATGGTCTGCAACAGATCCACCTTCTGCCATTTTCATATTAAATAATTGCTTCATGAAAAATACCTTATTTGAAGTGAAGGGCTTTGCATACAGTTTCACTAGGGTTTGCATCAACTCTTCTGTCATCTTCGTTTTTGTAATATTAAATGCCATTGATGGTGCTAGGCATAATCAAATGCTTCCAAGTGCCTTTTTGTCTAAAAGATCCCAATCATCATTTGTCATAGATCCTTGATTCTTGGTTTTTCCTTCCAACAGTTTCCATAAATCCTTCTGATAAAGATAGTCCTACATTTGCATTTTCTATAACTGAAAGTTTAGCCCATTAAACTTGTCAACCCTTAGCTTACCTTTGTTTGCCATCACTCCCACTCAACCGTGAGATCTCTCTATAGAGGATCACTAAAATTAAATTTAAAAATGATAGCAGTCTGGCTAAAAAAAAATGACGATCATCTAGCTCTGATACCACTTGTTAGGATTAACATCGGACAGAAATAATAGTTACATGCAAATATAACGGATACCAGAAAAAAATAGATCACATAAAAGAGAACACAAGACACCAAGATTTTACGTGGTTCACCCAATCCCTAGGCTATGTCCACCAACAACAGGTCCAATATTATTATTATCCAGTAATTACAACCTGACTACAATTCGTAATCCCTTACAACTTAATACCACTGCAAGAAGCTACAATATCACCATTACATCATGGAATCCCTCTAAGCCTTTTTATACAAGCTTACGTTGCTTACAAAATTAGGGCTAGAATAAGTCGTCCAATTGGAAAAATAGTAGCCGACACCTTTTACAATATAAGGGCATTTCTGGCTTCAAGGGTGCTGCCCCTGAAAACCCCATTGGGGTGTTGCCCCTTGACCCCACCCTGTGCTGCAACAAGGAACACAGCTGGAGCACTGCCCCTTGACCTCGTCTTGGGGGTGTTGCCCCCAAACCCCCATAAAAATAATATGGGCAGAAAACCATGCTGAATAGACCTCCAAGTCTAATTAGGCTCCATATCACAACAACTCCATGATCAATAGTGCCACAAACTGTAAGAGGAGTCTATGATATCAATAGTTGAAAATGATATAGCACAAGTATTACATGTAGCTATCAAGAATACATTTATTTGTTTACAAAACGTCCAATTAATAAATTATGGTACCTTTGTGGATGTGCAAATGCATCATTCATTGTACGATGCCAATGTTGAAGCTACAACATTTACCTAGTATAAATGTATGTAAATGTATAAGAAAACCATTCATATGAGAATGTACTATTGATGCACCAATTGTGATGCATTGGTACATATATACCCATGGAGATAATGATGTCATCACAAAACCAAGTGACCCCATTTCAACACCGTCATGACCACTTTGACTCTAGATAGTGATTATTCATTCATTTCTTTAAAAAAAATTATTAGTTAAAACAAATTAACATGTAAATAAAGATGCCTCTACATAAGTGTATGACACCCATGCTCATTGTCCAATGAGAACTCCGATGTTCCAACAACAAAATAATGCACATGCACAATAAGTTATGAGATAATCATTCATATAATTACATAATAATCAAACGTATTAATTCTAATGATTTCTTTGAAACATACTTGTGGAGTCATCGACATAGAGTAAAATGGGGTCGAGGGATCATTACCAATGCCACCAACAGTCTGACCCTGAATCTTGAATGTAATCAGTAGATACTAATTGATTATTCTTTCATTTATATATGAGATGTAATCAAATTAATTTAATATATGCTTGTAAATATTTATCTCTGTATCAATGTCAAATGCCGCATTGAGATAATCATCGGTCATTTCCTCCTCTCCAGTGGGAGTACCAAATGAGCATAGAGAACAAGATTGGAAAATATGAACCCATTTAGATTGACCATGTTCACCCTCAAGTAAAGGAGTAGCTCAATGAATGAGAGTGTGAGTCGGGGCATTGAATATGCCTAGTGTGCACACCTCTACATGTTCCTTCACAATGGAAGCAACACTAGCATGATTCACTTGTGGCTTGCTCACAGGTGCCCTAGGTGTGTTAGGTTTACGATGTACTCCATGCCTATCCAATCATGACCCCCCACCTCTACCCTAAGACTCTAGTATGTCAAAATAACTTGGGACCTCCCCAAGGATAAACTTGCAATAGAGTTTCTCTAAGAAATATATATATACCTCATGATTGTTACATAAGGGGCATCAAATACCATCTTCCATATGTCTCAATAGTTGTTTTCTATGTAAACATTAATGTACCAATGAATAGGGAACCTCTTTGTTGTAGTTCTAAGTGCACCAATTCCCCCTTGCTTCTCAAACAATTTGCATATGTCATCTTTTGTGATTTTTTTTCTTTTTGGATCATCCTATGACAACTTATTTGCATACTAACATGTTTGTTCTTCTCTTTTAATATAACATAACTTAAGTTTCTCGCTAATTGGGGCTATGTGGGTTAGAATTGATTCAAGTGATTGTGCTAGTTGTACCCTTCCAAAATTTGTTTGAACCAAAAAAAATAGCCTCCTAACCAATGATTCTAATTCGATTTTTCCTTTTTGAATTTCATTTAATTACTTGTCCCATGAACCAGTGGTTTGATGATGCTTGTAAAACTTTCCATCACTCCTTGCGCTTGGCTTTTGATACTCATTCCCTCGCTTTCACTAATTTACGACTCTCCTACAAATGCTTTCTTCACCATAAGAAGCAATTATTTATTGCTTCACAAGGCAGATCCCTCCAAGACATGCTTATTTAGTATCCCAAGTTTTTTTGGCGCATCATGTTCCCCTAGCATTGCCAACCCTAATCCACCCCTGAACTTCACCTCCTTGCCTCCCATATCTCCACGTTGTATGACATCTTAGGTCAACTCACTCCCCTTCCTAGCCCACTCCCCCTTTGTCACTTATTCTCCACCTCCAACATTTACGAGGCCATCAAACTTATAAGATGCAATAGGGCAGCTAATGAGGAGGGTTTTTAGGCTGAGCTCTTCAAGCTCAGTACCATAATCTTGGGCCCTTGTCTATCTACACTCTTTAATAGGGTGGTTTGTTTTGGTTTTTTAGACTCTTGGTCAAGACACGTTATTCACCCGATCCATAAGTCTAGGCTGGCCTCTAATCCCAAAAACTATAGGACCATCATGATTGGGCATACATTTTCCAAACTTTATGCTACAACATTGAATACTATTTTATCTAGTGAGCTTGATAGGAGGAATTTCAAGGCTAAGGGTCAAGTAGGATTCAAGGCAGACTACTAGACCATGGATCATATCTTTACATTGTGTGCTATTATCAAGGAGGCTCAACACCACTCGAAGAAAGTCTACTATTATTTTGTGGATTTTCATAAGGCTTTTGATTCCATCCCTAGAGCAACCATTTTTCAAAGATTGAGAGATATTGGTATTTCCAAGATATTATTGACAGCTATCATGAGGTTATATAAGATAGTGATTGGTAGACTCAGGACCATAGAGGGCCTCTCTGACCCTATCCAGAGCACCATTGGTGTGAAGCAGGGCTGCCCTCTCTCACCCACCTTGTTCAGGATCTACATTGATGAGCTCGAGGCTCTTCTCAGTGAATCCTCACTTCCAAGTGATGGTTGTCATCTACACCAGGTATTGATCTCCATCCTTCTCTTTATTGATGATGTGGTTCTTCTTGCTTCTTCTCCTTAGGGTCTTCAGAGGCTTTTGGATAGTCTTGTATCTTTTTGTGACATGAGACAATTGGTCATGAACCTTGAGAAGACTTGCATTATGGTCTTCAATGGTTTGAAGACCTCACATCTCCATTTTCACTTCCAAGGGCGGGAAGTTGAGATTACATCATCTTACACATACCTTGGAGTTAAGTTTTCTGGATCTCATTTCAGCTTGAGATCAACCATTCAGCCTCAGATCAATGAAGGGTTGGGTTCCCTTGCCATGCTTGAGAGATAGTGCTTCAGAAACCACTTTTAGGACACATCGTCTAAGCTATCCCTCCTAAATTCCTTAGTAAGACCCATAGTACTCTATGGTTCGGTGGTTTAGGGTCCTTCCCTTTTAGACTCAGATTGGGCCATGATCGAGTGTACCTAGACTCTGCTCCTCCATCGAATTATCAGATGTCACATATCTACCCCCCACAATATTATTTTGGTTGAGTTTGGAGCTCACTCATTCAGCACTACTACATTTAACTTCAATTTTTGACCAAAATTTTTGACCATCAACTAAATAAATTTAGTTTGGTCAGAATGCTAAGGCAAAAATTTATATTTTTTACATGTGAGCTCCGTGTTGGTCGAAATTTTGACCAACATGGGGGCGGGGGTTGAAATTTTGAATTTTTTTTTTTTTAAAAACAAAAACATTTCTCAGTTCATCTTTCACGCGCGGATTCATTTGAGTTTTTGTTTTTTGCAGAGGGTAGGGTTATTGTCTAATGTCAAACACAATCACAAGCTCACGTGATCCTTTTATTTTGGAAAAATACAAAGAGAAAGATGAAGACGTGCAGGAGTGTTTCACGCCTAAGTCACGCCGGCTCCTCCTGCAACTCCATATGCATTGGCTTTTTCAAGTTAATCTTCACTTTCAGGTCAAATGATCATGAGAAGCAGCATCAATAAAGACTTATCATATGCAGGTGTTTTCTTGTACTATTATTCAACGTCAGGAAAGTATAGATCTAAGCTGGGAGTAGAAGAACAAGGATTCACTCTTGTTTCTTTGGTTTTTAGTATGGCTTTAGAGAAAAAAGCATCCTTATCAAATGTAGGGGTTTGGGCAATGAAGGTAATTAGCTCTGTGTGGATCATAATGGTTAATAGACAACTTATGTCTAGATACAACTTCAGATTTGGTATGTTTGAATTATTTGTATTTATCGAATTTCATTTGAATAACTGCTTAATGGATACTTTCTCTAGGAAGAAATAGCATGGAAACTGGTTAATTTTTAGCTTTTTAATTCATTCATTAAGACTAGGATCAGTAAAATTATAGTTGTATTATTTTGTCTCATAGTGACAAGATATGTTTATTGTTCATATTAATTACAATTTAAGATATGAATATAAAATCCATGGTCCTAAAGTGTACAATTCTATTTAATGGTCTTTTACTATCATTGCCTCATTCTCGTTTATTCTATAAACACTCTTTATTTCATAGAATTTGCAGTTTTCTAGTTAGAAAAACTAATACTTTTTATAAAAAATTATTCAGGTACAGATGGAAAATTACTAGCTGCACTCAGAAGATGAATAAATTCAACCAGTTGTCAAACCACTAGCTAAGTGTTGTCCTGCTGAACTGAGTTGCTCTCCTATTTTTGTAGTGTGGACTGCAGATTGTACACATTTGGTGAGCCTTAGTTTTGTTTTGAGTCCAAGATTGTACTTCTCTAAATACGTATGTATTATCAGTGTGTATTATCACTATGTAGACTGTGCTGTGTTTGTAAATAAAATAATGATAATGTAGGGCAAGAGCCCATTTTATGTATGTTTTCTCTTCCTTGACATTTTGATTGTGTGGCAAATACCCATTTCAATTAAGTTCTTTTTATGTCCAAATATGGTATCAGCTAGTTTGTTCTTGAAATATTCTTGTACCAATTCATTTTAGAACAATATTCACTCATTGACATCATACAAGGACATTGGGAATCGAATCCTCATTTCAATGAACCCAACATAATTATGGCTAAACATTGTGTCATATTATGTTTGCCATTGCTAACCAGCTTTGCTACTAATTAGAAACTATACTTGTATAATTAG
The DNA here is from genome assembly GCA_028749045.1 of Cupressus sempervirens. Lineage (NCBI taxonomy): Eukaryota > Viridiplantae > Streptophyta > Pinopsida > Cupressales > Cupressaceae > Cupressus > Cupressus sempervirens. The sequence continues at coordinate 735,507,967 of CM053784.1, forward strand.
TTATTACAATTACAAATGCTGTAATTCTCCATACCATTTAGAAGTCAAATGTAAGCAAGCTAAAAATTTGTTTGTGAATGAATAATTGTTTTTGAATGCAAAGTTGTAAGCTCAATTGAGATTCAGAGACAGATTAGTAAGCTAAACCAACCCAACTCTGGTAGTAAGTGTTGTCTCTATTATTTATTTGTTGAAAAAATTTCATCATAAGCTGCAGAAGCAATTGTAACTTTTCTTGATATTCAGCGGAGATAATTACTGATGGTTGATGACATTTGGCTATGGCTTTAATCAATGCATCAGAAATGCCACATAAATTGCAATAATCTAACACATTCAAAAGCTAAGAAATATAATTTAGTTTTCTAATTAGATGAAATGATCTATATACAATTATAAAACACTAATACAATCAAGCAGCATGGCAGTATAACTGCTGGAAGTAGCAATAGCAAACCAGCAAAGCCTGCTGGAAAAAAAATAGCAATAGCAAGAAATTCAATACTTATGAGGGGAAGAATTGGGATTCATCAATTAAAACCTAAATGAAACACATATTCATCGTATGATTGAGGTTATGGTACATAGGCTCTACAATATTTTCTTTTAACTTTAACATTTGCCTTCCATTAATACAAATCTGAGATGAATACTTTTTAAAGAGTAGAAAAAGCAAATATTTAGGGATACCAGTTAGAAATAACTTCTTAGCCACATAAAGACCTGTCCTTATTGAATCTCAGTTATTTTATTAGTATAAATTGAAGACTTATTTTAGCAATGTTGTCACCAAATTTGTTTCAGCAATAGTCAATAACGTAGATTTCTTGATGGACCATGGTATAAATGTCCCTCTTGCGATAAAATAGCGTAGTAGTGTATTTGTTATATTAAATTACTTAAAAATATGATATATAGCTATTTAAGTAAAAGATAGGTAGAACAGAATCAGACCAACTATTTGGTGAAGTGTAGACAAAAGAGAATTAGTTGGATTGTTGTTACTGGAGCTAGTTGAATAGGAGATAAGGGTCACAACGAGGAGGTTTCCCTAGGCATATTGGAGGCCTTGGCCATAGAATAAGCTTATGCTTGTATCCATTTCTCTCCTTTTCTTGATTGGTAGGACACAAGAAAAGATGAGACCATAGTTAGTGAAACTTTACACTATCATGTCACATAGATCGGCCATATGATGGTGGAGAGCAACTTTAAAATTCATGTTAAAGGGACTTGAGAGATGTGTGAAGGGAGTATTGGCAAAATATGTGAGAGAAGTTCAAAAAAAAAACTAGTGTCCCTTTGGTAAGAGAAGTTCGAAAAAAACCTAAGGGAGTATTGGCTAAACAACAAACTAATGAGTAAAATATGTGAGAGAAGTTTGAAAAAAAACTAAGTGTCCATTTGGTGAGTATTGGCTAAATAACAAACTAATGAGTAAAATATGTGAGAGAAGTTTTAAAAAAACTAAGGGAGTATTGGCTAAACAACAAACTAATGAGAAAAATATGTGAGAAGTTCGGGAATAAAACTAAATATGTAAGAGAAGTTTGGAAAAAAACTGTCCCTTTGGTGAGTATTGGCTAAACAACAAACTAATGAGTAAAATATGTGAAAAAAGTACCAAAAGGAAATTTCGAGTTTGAAGGATGAACTTGATCAATTAAGGAGGGGTATTATTGTGACAACTAGTCAGGAGGAGCTTATGATATTAAGGCAATAGGTCCTTTCCTCTAACCAATTTGTTACTTTCTCCCTGACATTGGGATGTCTTGTGTATTGCATTTTTGAGTTACATTTCTATGATCCAATTTGAATGTTTTTTTTAATGGTAGCCAATGATTATAAATTGTGTTTCATTTATTGAAGAAAATGATGTATTCATGTGTTTCTGTCATTTGATCTGCATGTGTGTTAGCATTGTTAGGGGTGTAGTATACAAAATTTTATGCATTTTCTTTGGTCGCAGTAAAACTTCTTCAGCTTGTTTAGCTTATGAATGTTAACATTTAGTTCCAATTGTTTATATTTGTAAAGAGCATTTTGTTGTTCATCATGAGCAAAGTCAATATACATGTGATATCCTTGGCATCCGTGTTTTAATTGCTTAAACAAATATTGACGATATAAGAAATATGAGCACTTGTTTATGAGAGGCTTTTAAACTATTTTCTTCTGTAGCTGTTCACCCTATGTTCTATGCTTTAATATTTTATTTTTCAATGTTTAGGAATCTATAAGTATATAATCTTCTTATCCCCAACTTTCCTTGTAGGTTTTTTTTGCTTGCATTACTTTCCAAGAAAGCTTGGAGGATGAGAAAATCAAAGTTAATCTATTTCAGTATTTGGCCTTCATCTGCTTAAGTTCTAACCACAACATCATCTTTGTGGAAATGTCTCTCTTTTCATTGAGAGTGTAATTTAACATTCTCAGAAGTTGTCATTTGACATTTTGATTAGTTCTTGCTTGTTGAGATGCTTTCTCTGCACTGCCTAAAATTTGCAACTGCGGTTCTCTTTGTACTGGCAGAATTGTTTATTGATGATGTTATGATGTGAGGAATGCCTAAGTCAGGTTCCAAGTTTAAAGCTGCACAAATAAATTGCATTGGCATTTGGCCTGTAATCTTGGAGACTGGCAATATGCCATCATGGTGGAGGAAATCTTCTTCGAAAGAAGTGAAGAAGAAAGGAAGTAAAGATAATATATTTGATGGTTTTCAAAAATTCAAGTTTTTGTCAGATGATAAGGGAAGCTTCAAGTCTTCAGGAGGCTCTTGAAGAGACAGTCTTGATACAGCTTCTAAGAATGGGTCTGGACTCCGGGTAGACACCAAGTCACCATCACCTTCCAACCCTGTTTCACGTTGCCAGAGTTTTGCTAAGAGGCCAAAGGGAAAACTGCTTCCTCTCCCATCTGTAGTGCCATCAATATTGGGTCGTCCAGAGTCTGGGATCAATGTGCCTCAACCATTGGGGAATATATCTGGGAGGTCATCTCCTGGTTTGCCACTTCCTTCACCTGATTTCATATTAAACAGGTTGGATGCCACAGATTTGGATGGAAGTTCATCATCGTCACCTGTTTCTAGTGTGAGTTATGTAGTTAGCTTTGAAACTGCACGTCTGCAACAAGACAATGGGCCATTAAATGCAAATTGTAATCATTGTAGTTTAGACCTCTTTGGTAGAGTCCTAGCAAATGGTTTTGGTTGTTCGAGGTAAGTTCTCCTTCATAGCCTAACATAAACTATATTGGTATCTTAATCTCATTTCAGCTATTTTGTTCTCATCTTTTAATATGTATCTTATGTAATATTTTGCACTATTGTTCAAATGTGATTGAAATGCACTTTTTTTGGAAGGTTATTTTCCTGTACTAACACATCCTTTTGTTATGTACAAATTGAAGTGTGATGAATGTAGCGCAATCTCCTAAGCTTAGCAGGAAAAATTCAGGAAAGGATCTTCTGAGACCTGGTAGTCCACTTTTCCACCACAATAATCACTCAAACATACCCAAAAAGTTTCTGTTGAGTAATAGAGATGCTCTGCCACGTCTGCAAATTCCAGTTCATGGAATACTAGCAAGTGCACCAGAAAGTTCCATATCAAGTCCTTCAAGGAGTCCAATGCGAGCATATGTTTCTTCTGAACAATCATAGAGCAATGCTTTCTGGGCAACAAAACCTTATCCTGAGACGACTTTATTTTGATCAGGTCATTGTTCTAGTCCTAGTTCAAGTTATAATTCGGGGCATAATTCTATGGTTGGAGATATGGCAGGACAACCCTTTTGGTAGCAAAGCAGGGGCAGCCCAGAGTGTTCACCCATTTCGAGTCTGAGAATGACAAGTGGTCCAAGCTCAAGAGTTCAGAGTGGGGCTGTTACTCCTCTACATCCTCATGCTCTTGGACCAGGTCCTGGATCCCCAACCAGCTTGTTAGAAGAAGGTCAACACCATGGGCATCGGTTGCCACTACCACCACTATCTATTTCAAACTCATCACCCTTTGCTACTTCTGGTTCAACATCTTCCTCATCTTCTGCAGTTCCTCGAAGTCCTAGCAGGGCTGACAATCCTTTAAGCCCTGGATCACACTAGAAGAAAGGAAAACTTCTGGGAAGGGGAACATTTGGACACGTTTATGCTGGTCTTAACAAGTATGTCTCTACTATTCAATCATTTTTGCAAACTGATTACTCATGATCTGTATAGTGTTTTGCCTATTAATTTTTTGATCACACATGTTATTGAACAATTTAATTTTCTTGTTGATTGTACTAAGTTTGGCTTTATTTGGAGGGGCAGATAGGTTTGCAAAAATATCATCAATTGATTTGCATGAATTTCACAATTTGTCTGAATTTCTATCTAAAGAGATCTAACCTATCTTAAAACTCAAAAGTCATTAAACATATTTGATTAATCACTATAGTTTTCTTTCACTGCATTTCAACCTGCAGATTCTTATAAACCTTTTTTTTCTCTCTATCTATTCAAGATTTCAAATTGATATTGTAAATGAGCATTCAGAGCTATTTCATCCTTTGCTTTCCTTGATAACCCCTGCTATCCTCTAGACAAAATAGTTTGCATTGTATGATAAAGGATTTTCTGCAGATAACTTCCTACCTTTTTTTTGGGCAGAATTTTGGGCCCTTAGTGTGAATGTTCCTCCATTTAACTAATTTTACAATTAATATATTTTGAAGTTCTTATTCATGACTCATATAGTGAAGAAATTTGGAAGACAGTGAATTATCTCATTGCACCTATATATATTTAGCCTTTTAGGTAGTTATACTCTATTGTTAATGGGTCTGAGAGTTGTACACTGTGAACAACTTGAAGCTATCCAAGTCAAAATGTAGTCAAGGTTAGAAGAAGAGGAGCAAGCTAAGGAAACACTTATTAGTAGAATCCAGAGGCTGACCAAGCTGATCTTAGTATGTACAAAGAATGCAATTCCTACAAATCTTTCAGATAGCCTTGCTAATCAGCACAAACATTCTTTTGGTGAAGATGACGTAATTATAATTTATATTCAAGCCTTACAAATTTCAGATGCTTCAACCGATTTGACAAGTTTTTGAAAGATCTGTGTGTGTATTTTTATAGATTAGTTTTTTGAAGCGAACAACTTACAAACTTAAATCTCAATTGGTGCAACTAGTCAAATCTTAGGCTTATATTTGTTCATCTGATCAATAATGAATGACATGGATACATTTAAGTATTGCAACTTAATTAGAGTGCTCACAAGTTGTAACCAACTTGATAGGATGTTAGGAACATATGCTGCAATAAGTAGTCTACCTTTGCCAAAAGACCTATATCCACTTGCCATACCTAAATGGGAAAACTGGCATTTTAGATGCTACTTGATTATGTTTTGAAGCATATCCCTCATACAATGTAGGTTTGAGGCTTTATCACATGTCACATAAGGATTCATCTTTTGGGCAAAAGATAATTGCTATAAGAATGCATCATGATTTCAAATCACTTAATTGGAGAGCCCCTCAAAGACATTGCAACCATATACCAATGCATACAGACTATTCTCTCATAGAAGGATTTAAGGACCGAATAACCTATAAAAACACATTAAGACAACAATTTTATGTCACGGTTCTCTTTATTCATGCTTGAAACCTACTTAAAAGGTTATCTATGCACAATTTTTGAGTATGCATGCTTGGTTCTTGTCTGTTACACTAACATAATTAAGATCACATCTAGATAAATTAAGAACCATTCCAAAAGCATCCTGATTTACTCGCTCTTCAAGTTTAGACCTATTGATAAAAGTTTGTATGATAATGTTGCCCAGGCCTTTGCCATTCTGATGCAGAGGTGTATTTTAATTCTGGCAGGTATACCAAATATCTTAAGTTCTTGATTCTTCCATCATTTCTGTAAGATATAAATATATTTGAGCCATTCCAAAGGCCTTATTCATTGCATGTTCTTCAAGTTTGTGCCTATTGGAAAAGGCTTGCATAATGATGTTGCCCAGGCCTTTGCCTCCAAGATGCAAAAGTGTCTTTTAATTCTGACAGATATAACAGGTACTAAAAGTGCATTGTTTGTATTGTAGAATGGAAGGACCAACTTATTCCAGATTGAATTGATACTTATCTTTATCATTTGATATTTTGAATTTGAGCCAATGAGAACATGGCTCATATGTAGCTCTTTTTTTGTTCCTATTCAATTGGTCTCAAGCATTAACACCATACTGTATAAATATATGTTCCTTTTCTAATAAATAATGATAGAACCTTTAGCCAAATGCACAACTAGCATAGTTTTTCAAAGGTTCTAATGGCCAGGTTGATAAGATAACAAGTTTTGTGATTGTTGTGGCTACAATCCTAAATATGTAGTCTCATCTACATAGGATTATAAAATATCATCTCAAAGTATAATAATGATTGTAATAGTGCATACATACAGACAACTTTTCACAGGATTAGTGATCGTTTTCTATAAATGAATCATAAACAATAGCAATTCTAAGGAGCCACAATCTGATGAAGGGGCAGGGGTTACTTAAGACGAGACACCTAAGTGATGTGGCTCTTTTTCCTCTCCTGATGAAATCTCTTATGAATCCTCAATTTATGTATTAAATTAAATTGCCAATCTTTCAAGAAATATTAGTTTCCTACAAGCAATAATATCTGGATTAGAGAGGAAATGTGGTAGGGATGTGCAGCAATGCCATTTTTCTCCAATTGAGTAGCCTGGCCCAACCTACTCAGTTCGTGTCCCATGAGGCAAAATGACATGGTTGGTCAGTTGGTGCTCACAACTTGGGTTTAGTTGTGAAGAACCAGTATCTAGGCTTTCTTCAATTAAACAACCAGCATCTAGTTGGTTAGCTTATGGACCAAGGGGTCAATTGACTTGGTTGGTTTGTCTGTGCTTTTGGGCTTAATTGTGAGGAACAATCTCTGGGCATCCTATAGGTTGTTCCCATTAAATTCTTAATATGGTTAGCTATTGGAAATATGCAAAGAATTGGATTCAGTGCATTCAGGATATTATATTTTTCAATAGGAATTATCTGTATATGATCTACATCCTTGATTTTAATGTTCGTTATTAATTTATTACAATTCTCTCTAAATTGAATTGCAATTATTTACTAGAATGCTAATCAATATCAAGTACATCCCTAAAGGGGACATTACAAAGAATCTGCACATCTGCAATCCTCTATGCTAACCGAAGTGAAGGCATAGCTACTAATTTAACGATTCTTTAGTCTACTATATTGGCATAATTCTTAGGCTACATGAGAGATCGTATGAGAACGAGTTACTGATATGAGACAACATAATGATTTTGCAGCTGGTGTATATGTTAAGATGAGGAAGCCCAATGCAGCCATTCGAGATGCTAATGCTACTATTAATTTTTGTACAACTTTTTAATAAGGCTTATGAAATTTGTTTTTCATCCTATCACTTTGTTAAGGCATTAATGCACTTCACCATTCCTTGGTTTTGCCTCCAAACCATATTAAAGTCTAGGGGAATGTGCTTTTATTACTTCAAACAATCTAATCCAATGTTTATAATAGTAAAGTTCTGTTTATTAGAATATGATACATTTTCTATTTTGGTATGTCCAGGTTACATACTCTATATTCTTAATATATGGTTCGATTTCTTTTTGTACTTGTCTAGTTTTAATTGCTTTAAAAAAAATTAAATGACTATTGTTTGGAATTATCAAGTATAGATTAACCCAGACTCTGCCAAAGGCCATAAAGCATGAGGAATGGCAAGAGCAATGCTTGGTAATTGGGAAGAAGTTGCCAAGGATCTGCATCTAGCATCAAGTCTTGATTATGATGAGGAAAGTGCCATTGTTTTAAAGAAGGTAACAAGGCATTTGCAATTTTTTTAGTTAAGGTAATGAACAAACTATACGCATAGTAACAAACATTTAGAGTAACAAGTCTATAGCTTGAAGTTATTGTTCTAAAAATTTAAAGTAGGGTGAAGTTTTCTTCTAAAGTTCTCAAAAATTATATACAATTGTATGTTGTGTTTATCGTATAATTTGATGCTTTGGTTTGGATATCTTGTATGTGTAAATAGTAGAATGCCTATGAGCTTGTTTAGAACTCATGCAATGGTCGCATCACAATTTGTGTGAAATTGCTTGTATTTTTGGCCCTAAAATGCCCTAGATGGTTTGTATTCACCAAAATGCTAGTATTGAAACCATGCAAATGCAATCAATATCATCGCCCAAGCTGTTTGCATCCAAACAGTGCTATGCAAGGAATAATGATGCATTTTTGTTGAAGCAATACACACAAATTTGCTCCAAAAATCACCACTTTACCTTTACTGTTCAAAATGCATGGTATAAAGTCATAAAGGCATGCTTTTTGAAGCACTTTGCATTTGTTTTTGTATGTAAAATTGACACTCAGTCTTCTTAGTTACTAAGACGGGGTTTTAAATGAGAAACACACATGTATATGCATTCAAAATTGACACTTTGGAGTTTTTTATAACTAAAGTTGATAATGATGTGCTTTTCAAAACAATTTGCATGTGTAAACACATCTAAAAAGTGCCACAATAACTTAACACTTGCTTTTTAGGAGGTTTTACATATGATTTTTATTTTACACATGTTTAATATATGCAAGTTTATAATACACAAACAATGTGCTCTAGTAGCATTCAATTGATGGATCAAGGGTTTGTGTGATATGCATGTATAGAGATTGTTAACGATATCTATAGTTGGGCAAAAGTTAGCAGAGTACTGATTCACCCCCAAGTATTCCCTATCTCTAACAATGACTATTTATGGTCTAATATTCAATCCTTATTTTGAATGTGCTATATTTTGAAAATGTGGAAATTAGTGATCCAAATCTGATAGAAATTATGGACACAAGCACACTTGTAGCTTGAATTTACTTAACATTAGTGTCTGTACATCCATGTATCTTTCCTATTGCATATCCATGTATCATCCTCTACCATTTTAGTTTAGCTGATCTCTGGTGAAGAGAGGCAATACTCTCATCGTGAAAGCCTATGCCATCAATGAAGGAATCTGGTACACAGAATACTATTAAGGTTTTGAGAGATGATAGTGGAGGTTCCTAAAACACCGTACTTAGAAAAATGTGGCCCTGCCAAACTTCTTGGCCAGAATGGTAACTGTGTTCTATATAAAGATGCTTAGCTTGAGCAAAACTCATTTTCTTTTGGAATATGTACACAAAAGGCTCTAATTTCTCAAGAAAACAGCATTTACCTGTAGGTTCATGGTAGTGCATTGAGCATCTAATATTTTAAAAGCCTGTTGTTACCAATAATGCCTAAGGTGTAGTTTATGGTCATCTTTCATTCGAGAGCTAAAAATAATTTTATTTTCTAAGGATTTTTTCTTTTCAAATATATCATGCCTATATATTAAGTAGTGATCTCCATCTTTCAACTCTGTAGAAATCCCCTAGTAAGTCTGTCAGGGTTAGGCTTCCACTTCCAAAGTAGATTGTGGAGTACAAATTTGGATCCTAGAATGGCAATGGGGTTTTACATAAAGATGCTCATGCCCAATTATTTTGATGGCTCAAGCTTTGTAAAGCTTGATTAGGAAAATACAGGAAGCCATTGGGCTCTGCTAACATGTCCATTATGGCTAAAGAGTACTTCATGGTCTTCTTTGCTTGAAAAAGATGTTGTTTTTCAAAGAGGAGTTAGTTGTGTCAGAAGTTTGCTTTGTTTTTTCTTTTGTTCTTTTGTTGATTGAGGGTCTCTATTAAAAAATGAGTTGATTGCTATTTAGATTCCTTGTTAATTTTTCTTCCATAAACATCTTCATAGAAGTTTTTGAATCTTTATATCTTGAGGTAACTTTTCTTTTGGTCTTTTTTAAATATGGTTCTTGAAATTTGTTTCCGGTTCACAATTTGATATTTTGAGTTCGATTTTGTTGTTATTCTGACAAGATCTTAATAGTATGAATTAGATAACCATTCCGTAGTTTTGCACCCATTATCTTCTCAGCATAGCCTATGAATTTGAGATGGAAGTGGGTATATGGTAAGTACATAGGTGAACTGTTCAACAAGGTTTATTATTCTTGGTAATAGATGTCAAAAGGCCTTTTCTTGTTACTGAAGTCAAATGGTTGGGAATGAGCTCAGTAGAGGTCAAATATCACATATGAGGCCCTCAATGCAATAAGGGATGAGGCTGGGATCATGCCCTAGGAAACTTTGGTAGAATGGGTACTTTTCAATCCTTTACTCTTAGGCCCTTAGTCTAAAAGGTAAACTTTTGTGAAATGGGTACATTTGAATCCTTAACTCTTAGGCTCTAAAGCTTAAAAGGACAACGTTGGCAGAATTGCTTTTGTTTAATCTCTCACTCTTAGCTGAAGAGATTATCTTAGACTTGTGCTTCTAAATGAGGTTGCAAAAATGACTTGGGTATGGAAAGCCCTCTATTAAGAAAACCAAAAATGGTAATAGATGGAAAGTAACCATGCACTTGAAAATTTACTATCAACTTTTACCTCACACTTTGTAATCTATCATTATGAAAAGACTGTGATAAAAAGGTTGCCAAAAAAAGCCATATGTATACACAAGATGCTAAATGAGTGGTGGAACCACAGAAACCTAAGGAAAAAGCTGATAACCAATTGAGGAAGAGTGGGAATATAAAATATGTTAAAAGAATGGTAAATGTTCTAAAAAATGTTATGAAGAGGATATGAAGAGAAGAAATCATTTATTGTGCATGTATACTAAACTAAAAGGGGGAAATCATCTATATCTCCATCATGTAATCTCAGTCTTTATATCCATTTTGTAATCTCAATCTTGTTAGTTTATGTTTCCGTTATTTATTTTTACATTTTGTTCCAGTGTATTATTTGCAACATAGCAATCTCCTTATTATTTCCCCACCATATCATGTTTTAGTATTTTACTACTTTTCCTGTTCTTTGATTTTTCTTTTTATAATCTCTTGTTCTCTTTTAATCGGTTATCATTTATTTGCTTTGGTTTTTCTACCCCCTTTATCATTTTGCCTCTTCATTGATGCTAATGCCAAGTATTTTTGTCAATGGGACCTTATCCCTCCATTGAAGCTAATGCCCAATTTTTTTGTCAAGGAACATTACTGTTACTGTCAATCATCAATAGTTGAAAATGGACTTTTTATTAACCACAAGATTTGCGTTGAAAGAAGCTCTTGAGAATGACAACACACTTCCAATTTTACTATCAGAATTTTAGATCACGCTCGTTGATGATAATGCCAGATTTGTGGTGCTATTACCTTGCCCCTCCAATGCCAAATTGATGATAATGCCAAATTTTTTAACAATTTAACAGTAGCATTTTCAATTTTTAAGGTCTAGTATCTAAACAATGTAAATGAGAGGAAACTTAAATACAGATGCACACCAACCATTGATTAAGTTTTCAAACTACATCTCCAAGCAGTCATCAGTGAATTCGACCTATTTTGTTTACATCTGGCAAATATGAAAAGAACCAGAAAATTGTTTTTTTTGCAGATTTGTGGTGCTATTTACCATGAGATAAGTTGGCAAAATTTGTTGATTCCCACTCAGAAAACTGTGAATTTCTTCCACTGATTTGATCCATGAGTCTCTGGCAGGAAAAATCACACCTCTAGCAACAACTTTATGTGTTTGTAAACTATGGACCTAAATTGATATAGCTCTGTTCAAACAATCTTAGCTTCTAATCTAAACTTTTGTTCTGTACTCAATAAACTGGTTGTGTGGTAGCACGTTTTCTGATTAGCACTCATAGCTTTTACCAGCAGATCATTAGATATGCTGATAATTTATTTTGAGTATTTCATTAAATTTTATATCATTTTTCTGCTAGTGTCTTGTAAGAAGATCATTAGTGTCTTACATTCATGCTAGTGATTAAGATTTTTCTGTCATATATTTGGAACCTAAATGGTAATAGTACTAAATGAATGTTTAATTTTACTGTTTAATAGGTATAAACATGGTATCTATCCAAATGGAGCTGATTGTCGATATAGGCACCAAAAGATGCCTCGTCCACCTCCTCTTGTAGAAGAAGTTTTCCAGAAACTTCAGCAGTGGGCGACAGTGACAAATGGTTCCTACCCAAACAGATATCCTCAGCACAGTCAAAACAATTATTATCATCAAGCAAAAAAGGCTCAACCTTCACCTAGTGCTTCTCAAAGACTGCTAGGAAGTTCACCTTTAGGTGATAAGCCCAAGAATCAGGAGCAGAAAAGGTCACAACGTGTACCAAAGTATCAGACAAATTAGAGTCAAGGCCAACCAGTGAACCCTTCAGCAAATGGATTCTCAAATCAACTGAATGTTGTATCTGCTGCATTGCCACTGCCACAAGGAATTTCTAGGTTCGTTGACATGAATCAGTGCATGGTTGTTCTTCTATGGGACTATTGTATTGCAATTTAATTCCTAAGTCTGTGATGTATGCGTACTTAATTGTTTTTTGCCTTTCCTCAAGTGATGTTGGGGGTGTGCCATTGGAATTGGTTATTAGAATTATATTGGTGCTCGATGTATACATTTCAGCTTCAGAAGTTCTTATATGTACCAATTTCATTTTTTGTGCTTCATTTAAATGTACATGGATACCAATCAATACGAAGATATTGTAAATTTTGTTGTTGGAGCATTATAAGCTTTTCCTTTTAAATAATAGTTATACAGCTACCGAATCTGATGTTTGTGAAACTTCTGAGTAATTTAGTCTGTTCCAGGAAGTTTTATTATCAGAGCGAAAGAGTTGATTGCAACTCATTCTACCATATTGAGAATAAGTGTGGGCATTAGGTTCTTTTTGTTGTAACCCCTAAGCCTGCCTTTAGTCTGGAGAGATTTCCATTCTATATACATTTGATCACATTATTACATTGAATTTCCTTTTGCTAATTGGGCGGTGTGGGTGGTGAAAAATCATTCTGCTTTTAGAAGCTCTCATATAATTCTCTTAAATATTGGTTATTTTGAGGCAACATTAATTATTGTTTTTTATTAAGACTATATTGATTATTGTTATAGCAAGCATTTCATACTATTTATTAATGGGTGTAACATTGTGATTATATCATGCAGCCATGGTTGAGTATGTCTTCTGTTTATTATGAGTAGCAGCGAAGATATCTATTTTATGCTTCTTTTCTATTCCTCTGTGTCCTCAAATGTATTAAAAATAGCTGAGGGCACTCTTAAGTATACTTCATAGGTCTTCTCTGGTGCATTGGTTTTTATTTGAGTTAGTATCAGTAACAGATAGCTTCATAATTGTTACTTATATTATGACTTATTGACATCAGTGGTCAAAAGCATTGCAGGATACAGCAAAGATCTTTGTAAAGCCACAAAACCCTTATTTTTGGGAAATGTGTTGTACAGGCAGTATCAAAGGTCCAAACCACCAAAACCCTTTACAAAGTCCAAATGGGTATCCTAAATTGTTGTTTGTCTTGTAGGTTGTTAAGAAAGTTTGCAAGATAATGATCAAAAACCTACATAGGAGGGCTAATTACAAAAAGGGCTGCAAAGAAATATACAGCTAGTTTGGAAAGTGATTGAAAAAAGGAGTTTGGAATTGTTTTTTTTTTGGTCATTCTAGGCCCAAATAAGTTAGTCAAGAGTATGAACATCTCCTACAATGCTAGATAAGCACAAGTACAAGACTTGGAAAAACAAATCTTAACAACCATGTTTACACAAGATAAGATAAGTTTGTGACTTGGTGAGTTGACCTAGGGGGCAGACTTGGTGAGCGAACATAAAGAGTCAACTTGGTGAACGTACTTGAATTGTCAGCTTGGTGAGCTGACTAGGGGAGTCGGCCTGGCGAGCTAACATGGCGAGTCGACTTAAAGTGGCGAGTTGGTGGGGCAAGTGGGGGTGACTTGGTGAGCTGACCTAGAGAGTTGGCCTAGGGGGCGGACTTGGTGAGCGAACTTAGAGAGTCAACTTGGTAAGCGTACTTCAATTGTCAGCTTGGCGAGCTGACTTGGGAGCCGGCCTAATGATATGACATGGTGAGTGGGCTTAAAGTGGCAACTTAGTGGGGCAATTTGGCGAGCCGACTTAGGGAGGCCACTTAGAGACGAGACATGGCGAGCTAACTTGGTGAGAAAGCTCGATGAATGGACCTAAAGATTGACCTTGATGAGGCACTTTGGTGGGGTGACTTGATGATCGAACTCAAAGAGTCAACTTGGTGAGTATACTTGAACAGTTGACTTGGTGGGGCAAGTTGGCGAGCTAACTTAGTGAGTCCACTTGGTGAGGTGAGATGGTGAGTTGACTTGGTGCGGCGACTTGGCGAGCTGACTTGGTGAGTGGACTTAAAGATTGACCTTGATGAGGCACTTTGGTGGGGTGACTTGATGAGTGAACTTAAAGAGTCAACTTTGTGAGCGTACTCGAACAGTCAACTTGGTGACATGACTTGGTGGGCTGGCTTGGCAAGCCGACCTGGCGTGCATACTTGAACAGTAGACTTGGTGAGCTAACTGAAAGAGTCAACTCACTGAGGTGACTGGGTGGGAGTGACTTGGCGAGCTGACCTAGAGAGTGACTAAAGTTAAGAGCCTCTATTATTGAATTCTCTTCCCTATCACCCATATTCATTTCCTTTGCTATTCATGCTTCACATGGGAGTCTTTTTATATGATGATTTATTGTCAATCATGTCCATTCGCTACCAAACAATTCATATTCTACAAATTCGAGATGCTGGAACTTTTGTGGATGTGCAGGCCATTGGAACATACTGTAGGGAGGATGATGAACTTATTCTCAACTGTCAGACTCAGGCAAGTGATACAAATTGTAGAATCTTAACATATGGTTGTTCAAATTCTGTATCTCCTAAATGATTTCCTTTTATTGTATAACTTGTTGTGCATAGTTGCCAAGTTTTCTTATTGTATCGGGCATATTAATGAAGAAGCATATTAGTTATTGTCGATATTTTTTTAGGCATTCTATAAAATAGTTCACATGCCTTGCGTATGATATGAGATTTTACATGCATCCTGCACTCTCTCATCCGGCTAACGATGGATTACGGAGAGTGATCTGAAACGATGACGCTAAAACACACACAATCAAATCCAAAATGAACTTGCATTACAAATGGATTGTGAAAATCTGATATTGTTGATTTATATATGTTTAAGTTGTGATTGTCCTTGTAGACATGCATGCAAAATCAACAATATCAGATTTTCACAATTTATTTGTAATGCAAGTTCATTTTGGATTTGATTGTGTGTGTTTTAGCATCATCGTTTCAGATCACTCTCCGTAATCCATCATCAACCGGATGAGAGAGTGCAAGATGCATGCAAAATCTCATATCATGTGCAAGGCATGTCAACTATTTTATAGAATGCCTAAAAAAAATTTACACACACGCGTTGGTAGAAATTTCTACCTTCATTGGTCAAAATTTCTACCTTCAATGGTAAAAAATTTTGACCTTCATTGGTCGAAATTGCTACCTTCAATGGTCAAAATTTTTGACCTTCATTGGTCAAAATTTCTACCTTCAATGGTCAAAATTTTTTACCTTCATTGGTCGAAATTTCCACCTTCAATGGTCAAAATTTGCGACCTTCATTGGTCAAAATTTCTACCTTTCTTGGTCAAGATTTTCTACCTTCTTTGGTTGAAATTTCTACCTTGTTTGGTCAAAATTTTGACCAATTCCTGACAAAACTTGCACAATGGCTATGGACGTTTTTCGACCAATGGTTTGGTTGACTTTGGTCAAATTTTGGTCGAAAAGTGGGTCGAAATTTCGACCAATAATGGTCGAAAAATGGTCTCAGATGTACTTGTGCAGGCTTTTAGTCATTTTTGACCTAATCTAGTTTCTCTACCATCTTCATGGCTTTGCAAACTCTATTGAAGACAAACACAGATATCCTTACTTAGCCTATTGCTCCTCAGTTACTATTGCAGCCTCTAATCCATCTACTAGAGCCTACTATTGGTATGCTCAGGATACTATCCTATTGAGTTCAGTTGGGATCGACATTGACCATCTCCCTCCCTACCAGTTCTCATTGGACGCTCTTGCTCATCTACTCCCCTCTCGGTAGGAGTTGAACGGGCATGTTAGAATTCACATCTATAGGCAGCATATCATATGGACCTGGGTGGATTCTCCAAGAGGATTATGTCTGAGGATGACTTTCTATGTCGAGAACTTCTTAGATATTTGAGATGGGATTATTGTATGCCCTAAGTACTTACATAGATACTGGACACACACCCTATGTATCTCCCTTGGCACCTTTAGGGTGGCCTCACACAGACTCTGGATCTAGGTTGATCACCATATTGCTAGAGTGGATCAAGTGTGTACACTTTTTACCTTAGTAGAGGCAAAATCTGAGATTCATTTTCTTTTCGGATGCCCCATATACTACGAGATTAGAGGGAGATTTTATTGTCTATTTAGAGATTGCAAATCCCTCTCAAATTTTTTTAGGTACATTGATCAATGTTGCATTACATGCTACTCTGTGAGTCCTTACAGCTTCGTGACCATACTTTATAACTATCATTTCCCAAGAGTCCAACCCAGGCACAACTCATTGTGACCTTCTTCTCGCCTTTACCTCTGGCTCGAGGTGTGAAGTGACTATACAATTTCCCTAACACAAACCATTCCAAATCTGTGAGACCCCACAAGAGACCTCTTCACTAGTGACACTCCTCTCGTAGCACTTAGCTTCATCACACGGCCTCTGGTGGCCGCACAGATTAGTCATTGTTGGAATTTTTCCCTATGAGGACGAATACCTAATCTTTTCTGTGATGTCTCTTGCTTTCTTCTTCTTTTGTTGTGCTTGTTCTTTTGTGGACACTGTTTAGTGCTTTGTTTGTCTACTTTTTCTTGGTGTAAGCTTCTAGTCCTATAAACCCATGTTGTGGTCTTTTGTTGGACATTAATAATATTATCTTATCTTATCTTAATAAATTTTCTTATGTAGTAGGAGGTCTTTAGATTGGTGGAAGCGGTTGGGGTTCATTTTCTTCAATGTTTTCTTTCTTCGGAGGGTTTTGTGGAGGGTTTGCTGGAGGATTAAATTCTTGCACATCATTCCTTGTTGAAAATTATAAAACATCTAGTTTAAAAATATAATGAAATGAAAAATATTGTCTAAAAATAAGAATGATTGAAAACTTAAATCTTAACAGATACAAGAGGTTAAACCACTTACTTCTACTACCAATTTTGGCTACTCACTGTCGTGGAGGCATTGTTGATCCAATTTGGCGAAGACAATTGTAATGTAGGGTGTGAATGCAATTTGGAGGATTGTTGGAGAACAAAAAAATAGATAGTTGAGGTATACATTAGCTTTGGTTGTTAGCTTCTCATTTTTATGTTTTTTTGACAACGCACACATGCCATAGCACGACTGCAATATGTTTCAAATTGTTTGAGCCCACGGTTTGGGCAATCCAAGCCATAACGTGTGTGCACTATGTCTTGGATGAGGAAACAATTGGAACTTTTTGGTTGCCCATATTTGTGCACATACCTTGTAACATTATTAATGTTTTTCTCACAATGTACATATCACTACATCATGATTTACTTTCTCCATTTCAATGTCTCTCACACTTATAATATAAAAAAAGAGGATGCAAAAGTAAAGATTTTGAATGAAAATGTAAATTATGATTTTATGATGAAAGATGTTAAAATTAAAGAATGAAGAGGTCTTCATACATGTCAAAATTAAGCAGGTAAGTCAATTGATAAACATTACCTAAAATATTCATATGTTGCATGTTTTATTTTCAAATTGCAGTAATGGAGTTCTCTTCAATATGGATATGTAGGTTGCACAACAATTTCTAGTGTGTGATAGATTAGATGGGATTCTGATTCATGTGGGAAATACATTTCAAATGAGTTTCAATTTAGATGGTCATGTTTGATTTAAGGTTTTAAAAATCTGATTTTCTTTTTAAAAATATTGTTTTATATCTTGTATTATTTATAATTACAAAGTTATATATTTTTATATATTATTTTTGTGTGTAGATTATTTTTCTAGAAGCAAATTATAAGAGTTCGTTTGAACATTAAATAATACCATTTTAGTAGGTTTGAATCTTGATGGCAAGGCATGTGGGAGAGCACATTATAGTTGGGTGGGAGTGTTCAATTCATTGTGGGGGGTTAATCTTATATCTCTCGACCCCTCTCGTACCGTTGTCATGATGTCATCATGATGCCCTAGCCATTGGTTCATGCTCATGCTCGGCTCTAGTGCCAAGAGTTGTGTGTTGTCCTGTGTTGTGTGCTTCCTATGTCGTGTCGTGTCATGCTTGTGCCTATTGTGTCATGGCATACCTGTGTCGTGTCTATCATGGAATCCAACCTCCTTTGGAGCCATCAATCGTGTGCAGGGCCACGGACTATTGTGGTGTCATGTTTGAAGGAGAGAGTTGTGAGTTCTTCTACAAAAAGAATAACACCTACATTTACAGAAGTCGAAAGCATGGATTAACAACATTGCTGAAGAGGTTGGGAGTCATGATGCCATAATGCCAAAAGCAAAGATAGGGAAACCTGATCTTAACCTCTGACCAAATCTGGATCGTTTGTTTCTCTCCTCTTGTGTGTTTTCTTAGGTGTTCCTTCAATTGTTGTTGTCCATGTGAGAGTTGTAAGAGCCGTGTTGTGGATGTCGCGGCCTGCCAGGTTGTTAGAATTCTTTAGAATAACTAAAACGGGGGGGGGGGGGGGGGGGCGAGGGGGTGAATCAGTTATCCAAGGTCCAAATGCCCTATTAATACTTTTTCTCTACTTTTAATGAATCCATACACTTTTCATCCATCCAAACTTAAATCAACCATATTAGCAAGTTACAGTAAATCAACATGCAAGGATAAAACATGCAAGATCAACAGATGACACAATGATTTACGTGAAAATCCAATTTGGGAAAAACCACCAGTAACATGCTACTTGATTCTCACTCTTCTGAAGTGATGCTCTATTAAAAGCCTGCCCTATTAAAGGCTTACAACACACTGTTAAATGTGACCTTGTTAGAGGATTTCACCAAACTGTTAGGAATGGGCCTGGTTAAAGGACTTTAGAACATTCACTTGAAATGTCACCCTGTTAAAGGATTTATCTCATGGCTATTAAACCAACCAGAGTCCGTAGGATTTAAACTTACTATTACAATTGCTAGAAAGTAACGATAATGGTCTTTTGATCTGATATAACTTACAACATACTTTGCAGATTTCAGATCACACTTTTGGTTCAATCCTTATGCTTGGCTTCAATCACTTCAGCTCTGACTGCTTGTCTTCTTCTCAAGCTTCGTCTCCTTGAGTCTTCTAACTCATTGTACCAATGCATCCATATCAGGGGTCTTCTTACTAAAACAGAGTAATTATGCTCTCTTTTCTCCTTAGCACCTCCTTCAACATTTCATGCTTTCATGCTTGACCACCTCTCTCTCTCTCATTTTCTTCATGAACTTATGACTCCTTAAATAGAAATCTGATTTCCCTTTGCCGCTCAATCTTCCTCTCCAATTTTAGGGTTTCAAATGGATTAGGTAGGATACATTGTATCTACCTCATATCTTGTTCTCATCTACAAACTTCGTCAGTTGTAACCTTAAAAATGTTCTACATGGTGTTCTGTGCCACCAGCTCATCATTCTTATTTTTCATTTAATTCACAAACTTCCAAGTAACAACCTTGTCAGCTTAGATCTGGCAAATCTTCGATTTTCAAAATAATGCAACAACTCGGCATTATTGATTTACTGGTGCTCGGCATCTCTATGTTACTCGGCACTTGAAGTTTACTCGACACTTGAAGTTTACTCACTCAACTTCAACTAGGAATCTGTTCGGCACTTACTAGCTCGCTCGGCTCCTTCTTTCTAATGATCTTTGGTTAGGCTTAATAGATGTCTTAGCTAAAACCTTTCATCTTTGATATGTTTCAATGTGCCCATTCTCTGTATCTTATAGTATGTCATCAAATACACTTTTTCATCAATGGCTTAGCTGATCCCTGTACTTCATTACAACATCATAACTTCAACCTTTCTCTAGGTGTTCTAGTTACATCTTATTGATTGCCTCCTCCTTGACAATCAACTAATTGATAGTATTTGGATCACTAAAGCAATTGTCATTCGTGCAAGTAGCAAGTTTGACATCAATGACAAAACAATGATTGAGAACATTCTTTACCAGTTCCATAGATCATTCCAACAACTTTCCTTATGATCATTTCAATCATTTCCAACACAGGTGCCATGGGTTTTCTAGCGGGGTTTTCTTTGGTTCTCTCTGCTATTTGTTGGTGACTACAAATTTTATGCCAATTGTTTGATAGATTGCTAGACCTATTCTGAAAGTTGCAAGTTGTGTAACTGGTGTTTACAAGTTGTTTGCAAATTGTTTGATAGATTTCTAGTTGAAAGTTGTGTAACAACAACATCCAATAAAGGGCACATTTCTTGGAAGAGTGCAAGTTTATCTATCTTCTATGGGTCCCCAATCCAACCTAGTCACATTCCAACAAATAGTTGTTCATTTGACAAAAATGGAGACTAATCACAAGGCCCTACAAAACGTAGCTCTTTCCTCATCCTCGCTCTCTCTTAGTCTCGATGATAGGTTGATTAAGGTTGAAGCAGAGAATCAATCTCTCTGAGGTATTGTGCAGTCCTTACGTGAGACACTTTCAGAAGCACTGAATAATTTAAAGAGTCAACTTGATTATCATATGCAAAAGAACCTGGATGTGCTGACAAAACTAAGTACAACTAATATGGATATTGCTCAACTCAAACTTCAAATGGTCAATTTGCAATTGTCTGATATCGACCTACTAAGGAAGAAATAGTCTAAACTCGACAAAAAACAATCCTCCTTGAAAACTGAAATAGAACAACAGATGAAATCATGGGCCTCTATTTGTAATAACCCCATCTCCACTTCCACTTCTCTCCCTAGAGTGGAGGAACTAGTCCAAACTAAGATAGCAGATAAAAGGGTTAGGCGCGCCTGTGAGCTCAACTTGCGAATTCATGGTCTCCCTCTTCCTTCTTCTTCTTCTTCTTCTTCTTTAGAGCCTCTTGTTGTAGGTTACTCTTTTCTCAAGGACCAAATGGATATCACCTACATCACACTAGACTGTGCCTGGGTTGGGCATGATAACACCCTATTTATTTGGTTCCTCTCACTTGCTGACTGCCTTTAGGTTCTTAGGGCAAAGAGGAAGCTTTTCCCTCTCTCCACCAAGATTTATCTCGATGAGGATCTTACTAGATCACAAGTGACAAAATTAAAGCAAGCTCGGGTTCTTGTTATGATTGCCCAATAGGAGGGTAAGTGGGTATAGATCAAAAATCATGGTAGTGATTCGAGAAACTTTTCCTGCAGATTGGGAGTCAAGGTTGACCTCTAAGGCTATTTGATGTGCACAGTCAGTATAACTTCGACACACATATCCTCACTCCCTCGCTCTCTCTCTCTCTCTTCTTTGCCTGTTTCTTGACTTTGTTCTTGTTCTTTTGCAAATGTTGTTTGATGTTCTTTTATTAGCACCATTTGGTGTTTTGTCTAGTGCTATTGTATTGGTTGTAAGCTTCTAGTCCCATAGACTCATGTTGTGGTCTCTCGTCAGACATTAATATATTTATCTTATCTTATCACACCATACCACAACCAACTATATGTTTGATAAACTTATTTATAAGATAAATTTGAGATTACATTCAAGTCTAGAAGTGTAAGTGCACTTTATCTTCTGAATTCAAGTTTTTTTCCCACTCGCTACTCTTGTTCGCTTCTCTCTGCCCAATTTGCAAATGCCTGTTGGGGTCATTTCTCAACCTGTCTTCTGCAATCGTTCATGGGATAGGGTTCTTGCCTTGGCTACAAGCCGTTGTGTTGCTTCCTTTGCGAATGTGGCCACTTTTTTAAGCTGAGGTCCAGGTTTAGGGGTTCTAACGGTGGATCATTCGATTTTCTCATCGGGTGTGACTCCTGTCACAATCTGCAATCCAATTCGGTTGGAGTTGGAGGATGAAGTTGCAAAAGAAATTGCTCAAAAGATCAAGGACTTCTCCAAGAAGGAAACTATTTTTTAGATTTAGAGGCTTCTGGCCTTCCCTTCTGCCTCTTCATGTTTGGATTTCTAAGCACTAGGACCTGTTGATTTCCAAATCTGTCCAGATTTACCCTATGGCCAGGGGCTTTTTCATAGTAAAATTTGATGTTGCTGAAGATAGGAGGACTATTTTGTGTAGTTGCTTCAGCTCGGAGCATTGTCACCCTTTGTTGGCCAAACCTTGACTGAGGTTTTCGACCCGTCCTCTAAATCTTTTTCTCATATGCCTCTTTGGGTCAGGCTCCCGAATCTCCCCCTTAACTTATGGTTGGATTCAGTTCTTGAAGCTATGGGAGATGTCATTGGAGTCTTCTAAATGGTGGATTCTAAATCTTCGGATATTTTTCATACTACTTACGCTCGCATTCTTGTGGTGGTTGATATTTTGAAGGGCCTCCCTAAGAAGATAAAACTTGAGGTCCTTAATGGTTCTTAGGTTCAGACTCTAGACTATAAAGGTATTCCTTTCCGCTGTAGGGTTTGCTCCAGAACTGGACATGTGGCTATGCACTATCCTGTAGAGCTAATGAATTCAAAGAAAAGACCTTCTTGGTGAGCTGGGGCTTTAGATCAGCATTACTCTGTCCTTAAAGACCCTGGTCCTTTGGTTTTCCCCATGCTTGTGGTTGCTTCAGGTGACTATGTTTCTTCCCCATCTGACCAGGCTTTTGGTCCATTGTTGTATAAGTATGTAGTGGTTGTAAGGAAACTTGGCAATGAAGAATATAACCACCATTTCCACATAACCCATAATAAATCTGAAATAATCATGAAATTAAAATCCACATGCAAGAGAATAGAAAACATACCCACAAAATTGTGACACAAGATATACCCTGGGAAACCCTTATTGAGGGAAAAACCCAGCCTCCAAAAGCATCCATCACCATGTATTATTCAGCAAAATAATCATTGCCATACAACCATGGAAGCCTTCATGGCCATAGCCACAACCGAGCAAACTATGTGAACAAGCATGAATCCACACATCCCATGCCATGCTTTCAACCTTCACAAATGCTCCCTTGGCTAACCTGTCAAGCCTTGTCCCGCTCGACTCTTGCCTTTTTTTCCCTTCTCACTCTTACTCTCACTCTCTACAACAACTACCCTTGTGGCTGCTTATATAGTAGCAAGTCCCACAAAACCACTAAGTGGTATTACATAAACCATGTGCTAAAACCATGTGCTACCTAACCCACTGACCCCACATTTAATATTGGGCATTTAATTCTTTTCCCCAATATTAAATAATTACATGAAATATTTTCACAATGTTACAATACAACTCATCAAGAATATTCCATGGGAATCTTTACATGTTGCACGTCTATCTAGGTACAACATTACATAACAAAATAAAATATAACAATATTATGCAATGTGTGCAACACCCATTATCTCAACAG
Source organism: Cupressus sempervirens (assembly GCA_028749045.1). Classification (NCBI taxonomy): domain Eukaryota; kingdom Viridiplantae; phylum Streptophyta; class Pinopsida; order Cupressales; family Cupressaceae; genus Cupressus; species Cupressus sempervirens. The sequence continues at coordinate 735,531,629 of CM053784.1, forward strand.
TGGTTTCCCCTCCCTCTGTGGGTCAGGATCTTGTGGGTAATCTTTCTAGTATGGTATTGCCTATTTCTTCAGATGCGCTTGATGCCAATGCTTTGGTTTGGGAGGAGGCTTCTTTGGTGGAGGAAGGTTGGACAAAGGTTAAAGAAAAAATTACAAACGATCCTAAAAATCCTCTGATTGACATCTTCGATCTCACTCTTTTGGGACTAAAGGGTCCTAAATGATTTTATGAAGTTGTAATTTGGTGGCAAAAGTGAACTGTATTATTTGTGAGGTCACCCTCATTACTTTTTTTGGTCGGTAACCTGTTCTCCTCTAGTCCATTGTATTTCTCGTTTGGGCCCCATCAAAAAAATTTGAGGTGTAAAGGGTTTCAGGCACCCTTCAAAAGTTGTTTTACTTAATCAAAAACAATGGAGTGCACTTTTTCATTAATAAAAATTCTCATCTAAAAACATAAGTTAAGAATCATTTACAAATAATAATAAAATCACACTTTTTTTTAACATATTAAAAATAAAATTATATTTGTAGAAAGTAAATTAAGTATATTTAATAGTTAAATCAATAACTTACTCATAATGTACTCTTGAGGTGATCTTCCACTCGTATTTAACTATGTTGTGACCATTAGGTAAAACATCTTATTTCCGTACTCGTTGTGATTTTTAATCTCCTTTAAAATAATACTTCATTCTAAATTTCACAAGTATAAGAGTGACTCCTAATTTAATGAAGTGTAGTATGATCAAGTCCAATACCTCTTTATATAACAATAACTTTGACCAACAAAATTCAACCCATTTTTTTAATTGGCATACATGCATAGTGGTAAGCATATGTGGGTGAGATGTAATATGTTGATATGAATGGGGAATAAGATGGATTTATTGTCTCGTGGTAGAGGAAGGATACAAAATGGGAGATAGATTGAGATTGGATACAATTTGTTGAGGTGGAATTGATGGGAATATTGGATGGATGTGAAGTTATGAGATTCACTTAGTGATTTGGGGTGAGATGATGAACATGTGGAAGTTGGATAACTTCAAGCTATATATTAGTTGATTTGGTACATTTGGTGGGTTGAATGGGTTGGATATATGGTTTGAGGAATGAGGCTTGACATATATGTTTGAATTTCCATTACTATGCTGCCAAATGAATTCATAATGCTTGGATGTGGGCATTGGATTAAAGGATGAGATGAAGGTTTGGATGGGGATTGAGATTGCAAATGAATAATGTTTTTGATAAAAAGGATGTGGAATTAATTTTAGATGAGGATAAGATAAGATAAATTTATTTGTGTCTAACAAGAGACCAACGAGGGTTTAAGGAACTAGAAACAGTACAAAGGGAAAACCTCAGCAAGGGGAGCACCAAATAGTGTCCACAGAAAGGATGTGAAAGGAAAACAAAAAAAGAACTAAGAAAAAGAAATAACAATAGCTAAGAACTTCTCACAAACAAGAAGTAGTCCAGGATGGAAAGGTGGACGTTAGGGCAATCAGATACTCTAGAAGGTTGGCTCTAAGGTCTACTAGAGGGACGTTGCCAAATATAATCTCTGCGGGGTCTCACAGATCTGGTGTGAACTGAGATAGTGCAAAGAGGTCGCTTCAATCCTCTGATTGAAGGATTAGCTGAGACAAATTGCTTTTGATTTGGAGTATGATTGAAGGATTAGCTGAGACAAATTACTTTTGAATTGGAGGATAGATAATATTTGGAAGATGAAGGATGATAAATGAATGGTGATAAACTTTTAATGAGGATTAGGTATTGGAAACTTGATTGAGATAGGTGAATGGCTAATCAATGGTTGATTTTGGATGAAAGGGTTTAAGGATTAGATTAAGATTTTTGTTGAGGTTGGAAAGAGGATAACATTAATATGATGATAAAGATCTTGGATTAAGGATAAATGATTAGATTATAACATGAGAAGTAGATGTTGGTGTGGATTAGGGAGGATAGTTAAGATAAATCATTAACAAGAGGATTGGGAACTTGATTGGATAAAGTCAATTAGAATTAGGGTCCTAGATAAGGTGTTATGGATGGATTATGAATTATTAAGATAAGAAGAATGATTAAAATGAGGCTGATACATGGAAATTTTGACTTGGAGACAATGTTGAAATATTGTTTTGGAGGACACAGTGACTTAAATAAAGGATTTGTTTGGTTTTTGAACTTTCAAGTTATATGGTTTTTGTTTAGATTTTTTTAATTAAGGATGAATTTTTTTAACATATAGATGTTGTCATTGATGCCAAATATGTTTTTTTTTTGTGGTGATGTAGATGGAAATGTGGACCTTTCACATGAATAAGAATTGCATTAAAGTTCTAAGGTTAAGGTTTGGAGAACTCTATTTATGCTTTTGATTAAAGAAAAATAGGTTTTGAAGAGACCCCGAGTACAAAATAGGTGCAAAATAGAGGTACTCACAAACCAAACCAAAAGATATACAATGTGTTCTACAAAGAGAAATGAGACATAGACAAAACATAGCTGAGACAAAGAAGGGGAAGCCAAACAACTCACAACCCATAACAACACAAATTGGTGGTCAATGAAAGGATAAACATTAAATAATTAGACCACCCAAAAAAATAATAGGACAATAGAATTATGATTTCCCTTAGCTCCAAATTTGTGGGAACTAAGGGTTATGCCCGAAGCATGAGAGGGGTGTTTCTTTAAAAAAAATCCTTTGACCCTAATCCATACCTCTTTGATCTTGATTGCCATAGAGTATCATGCCAATGAATCAACATAATTGTTGAAACCAACAATGATAGGAACATCTAGCTCAGTCAGAGAGGCAAATCTAGCACCATCAATGACATGACCAACAGGAGTACCAAGGGGAGCAAAGCCAACAATACAAGAACCACCTGCCACAAAACCTATTTGGCTAAGACCAGTACCATTAATCTTCCCCCTTGAAGCCACATTATTTATATGTTGGTCACTTCCAGCCTCAACTGACTCAACAACAACATGCTGGACAAAGCCAACAACACCAATATTTTGTTGAACAACAGCAGCAAAAGTAACACCGGAAACAAAGCCAACAACTGGAAAACTACCAACAATCTGTCAATTAGGAGCCTCCCTCATAGATCAAGAAATCTGGTTCTAAGAACAACTAGTGGAAACCACAACCATCTCATCCTTATGTCCAAAACCAACATGATAAGCATCTTCTGATAGATGAGAAAAAGAAGAGATTGTATATAATGTTGTAACAAAGAGCCCTTCCACCATGATGAGAGTTTCTTAGGTTTGATTTTTTCAATCTCATATTTTGTCACAACATGCCAAGTATTAAAGCATTTTCTACATCTAAACATAAGACCTTCATAATCTAAAGACTAGATCTAAGAGCCATTAGGACCACAAAGTTTAATCTCAGTCAGAAGGCCTTTAGAAGTATATATATCAACAAGAATATATGCATAGGTAGAATGCAATAAATCAGATGATTTTGGATCTACCATTAAGAAATCACCTAAAGCCTCTCCAATAGCCTCAAGAATAGAATCCAACCAAAGGTGAAGAGGAAAGTTAGGAAGATGTACCCAAATGGGCATTTTGCAAAAAGATTTGATGGAAGGGTTAAAGTCATTTTTCCAAGGTTTAATCATCAAAGGGAAATGGTTTTCCCATGTAAAGAAATCATCACAAAGAATGGGTCTCCTATCGTTCGGATTATCGAATATGGCAATAAAAAAAACTTGTACTAGAGGAAATGTCTTAGCATAATCAGTAAGATGTGGACCCAATGCCCAAAGATCCAAGCATGGAGCCCCATGAAAAATGGGCCAAAAACCCCTAAATCAAAAAGCAAATGCATCCCCAGAGAAGGTCGCAATTTGTTTCTCAATGTCATGATATTGTCTCTATTTATGTTTAATTTAGGTTGCAATTTCATATATTGATTCACCCTTCTCCCCTCTGAGGATAATGTATGTTAACAAAAAGCACACAATAAAATGATGCAAACTTCAAAATTACCATGGATTAATTTAGATGATTGTGTCCCTCTTAGGTTTCAAGTGGGGTGGGTAATCTAAACATTCAGACACATAAGACACACCAAGAGGTCTCAAATAAGATTACTAGTCCTTATAGGCACAAGGCATCACAAGAAAATATGGCTAAATAGCTACAATTAGGCTTCACAAGTTCAACTAGGGGGTGCCTTTTAAGTACAAAATGTATGTGAGGCCCAAATCTATAGATGAAAGAGAATAATGCCAAATAGCTATGATGAGACAATAACCCAATCCCTACCTTTATTTTCCAAAGGTATAAAGTTCTCGAAGGGTTCACCAAGATTGACAAGATTCTACTTTCAAGAGGGGTGTGTTTTGATTCATATCAAACTCTTTATACTTCACCTATAACAAAGATTTAAGGGCATCTCATGGGGTGCTCAATTTACCAAGCAAACCTCCTAGAAAATGAAAATAAGACCACTTATTTTTGGTGCACTCAAGTATACCCTAAGGCACGAGAGGAGAGCATATGTAAGTGGGTCTTGGATCAAAAGATGCTTGTTTTAGATCCAAATCCAAATGTGATGGGTTCATTTTAAGCTCAACTTGAAAGTTTGAACAAAATGAAATGGTAATTTCAAATGTGTGCACCTAATGTTTGAAGTAATAATTGTAAAAAATAATTTACACCTCACTATAGAGCTTCGATTCATCTTTCCAATGCATTTTTAAAAATTTTAATTAGATAATTAATCAAAGACTTATGTCCATTTTTATGATATAGATATTTTAGTAGCGTAAGTCCCAAAACTTAAGCAAATGCACTAGAATTTGGTGAAGATGCCAAAACTCATGTGGAGGATCCAAAACTTGGGGCAAAGGCACCAACACTCGAGGAAGAGGCATTCAAATTTATGCAAAGACATCAAAACTCAAGCATATGTACTAAAACATAGAGTACATGTGATTATAAGATGAGATAAATTTATTAATGTCCAACAAGAGACCAACAAGGGTCTAAAGGATTGGAAACAATACAAAGGGCAAACACCAGTAGGGGGAAGCACCAAATGGTGTTCGCAGAAAGAACGTGAAAGCAAAACAACAAAAGAGCCAAGAAAAGGAATAATAATAGCTAAGAACTCCTCACGGGTGAGAAGTAGTCTAGAATGAAAAAGGTAGACATTAGAGCAATCAAGTACTTTGGAAGGTCACCTCTAAGGTCTACTAGAGGGACGTTGCCAAGTGTGATCTTTGTGGGGTCTCATAGATCTAGTGTGAACCAAGATAGTGCAGAGAGGTTGCTTCAATCTTCGAACAAGAACCGTAGGACTGAAGAAAGAGGTGATGAGTTGCATAGGGGTTGATGTCGAGCAAAGTTGGAGCTATATAGTGTGCTCGTGAAGCCACATGGTCTCCTAAAGGTAGAGTGCAAGCTAGTGTCAGTCAATATATCTGGAATATGAGGTAAGAGACTAACGCTCTCTAAACAAACAGTAGAATCTCCCTCAAATCTCATAGTAAATGGGAGAACGAAAAATAAAGTGAGACTCAGTCTCAACCTCCCCGAGGTGACAAAGTTGACGGATCTTGTCCTCCCTGCCAATCTAGTGATTAGTTTGAATACGTCGCTGATGAGATCCCACTCTAAAAGATCCCAAGGAGATGCAAAGAGTGAGTCCAACCACAAGTGAGGTACCAAGGGTTTAAGATGATCTCATCCTAGATATCAAGGAAGTGCTTAGCATAGAAGGCCATATGCGGATGGAGCCCACCTAGGGGATTCCTCCAAGTCGTGATAACATATTGTCTATAAATGTCAAGTCTAACATGATCTATAACCTAGGATGTAAAAACTCACAAAAACTTAAAATTTGATTACTATTTAGGGACTTGGGTCCAATCGAGTGTACCAACATGGAGAAGAAGAAAAACATAGAGACAAAGTAGATAAGTGAGTGTAAGACACAAGATTTACCTTGTCTTTTAACTTCTCATCTCACATATTAAGCCAAAGCAAGACACTCTTCTCCATTTGATTTTTTGAATTTTGATTGTCATTCATAGGAGGTATACAATTCCTAAAAGCAACATGATGTTAGGATTATGATGAATTAATAGAAGAAATGGAAACATAAGGATATGAAGAAGGTGGATCCTTAAAATTTGACTAAATGACTCTATGCATAGAATTTTGATGAGGAGAATCAATAGTTATGAATGAATGATTAATGGATGGCTAAGATTGATTGAGAGAGATGGCATAGATTAAGAGCTTAGCCTTGTAGCAAGTGTCCCAAGAAGGATCAAAGTGTGAAAGTTATGTATGCTCACATATTAGAAAGAATGTGATAAATACATATCTACAACATGTGTAAGAGGAGGGTTGGGCATGAGGTGAATTTTCATACCAACACTTATGTGAGCAAGATAAGGGTAAGGACACTTTTCACATGACAAAAAGTTTAGCTATTGATCCATGTAGATGGATTCAAAGGCTAACATTGATGAAGAAAGATTGAGCATGACTTATAATCTAATATTAGGAAAATTTGTAATGAGGGTTAATTAGGTTAAATCAATAAGTTATGCATTAATTCATTGATTTGGTTGGAAGATGTGAGTGATAATTTTTAGAAATAATTTATAGTAAATTTATTTAATTAAAGGTGAGGAACAAAGGTGAAGGTTCAATTTAATTGAATGAATATAAATATAAATTTATTTAATTAAGTGTGAGGAGTAATGGTAATGGATTACTTAAGTTAATAATAGATATTTGTTTAATTGACTAAAATGGGATAAGGTCAAGTGTAGTTGGGTAAGACAAATTTATGTGTCCACATGAATAGAGTATTTTTCTAAAGAGAGGAGCTAGGGTTGAAGATTTTGAAATGAAAGGTTAAGAATTTGATTGTCAAAATAGTGAATATTGTAGAAAAAAAAGTAGTCCTTGAATAATAGTAGTTTTAGTAATTTGGATAGTTAACTATTAAGAAATTAGATGGATTGGCCATTTTCACTGCTGCATAGAGCACCAAGGACCAATCTAAGCATAATCCCCCAAAAATGCTCGTTAGATTCCCCTAATGTCGTATGAGTGAAATTAAACTTTGGTAGTGTTGCTAAAGGAACTCTAGGGGTGTCAAACGACTTGTTTCTTCGTGAGGAATCATGCAGGAGAAAAGATTTTCTCAAGGATAGAGATGCTTCTCACAAGGAAAAAATAATAATGCAAACCTAGGCCTTCTTTTTCAATCAACAATAGCATAATTTTCTACTTATCCAAGGTCCACATCAAAAGAGGACTCATGAGTAATAAAAAAATCATGAGGGAATCCATAAGTTGAATGATTGGCAACGTCCTAATACTTGTGGAGCCTCATTGAAGCAAACTAAATGACTTCATGATAAGCCACATAGATAGCGAGGCTTTTGAATAGACAAATATAAATAGCAAATGTTATAATTGATTGAAGGGATGGCTTTCAAGAGGTCTCTCAAGTTGGCAAAGTTTAAAGGAAGGATAGTCCTCATAAGATCTTAAATTTTGAAATTGATTTTAAATTTGTTGGACAAGTGGTATGGCTAGAGGCTTGGGGACATGATTTTGGTCTCACTATCGTGTTGTCCTTCCAGTTTCATATTTCCTCCCATTTAATTGTCTCGTAGCCTTTTAGGTTTTAGACAATTCTCTTCCTTATAACATGCATAAGATTTTCAATGATCTTCATAAAAGATGCTTCTATAATTTTTGCAGACTTCTATTTTAAGATGATAAAACCAAATTTACATTAAAAATTTATTTGAATAACAATTAATATAAAATCTATTTAATTAATTATATAACATTTATTAACAATGGCAATGCTAGATTAATGAATTAAATAAATACATTTTTAATGTCAATACATGTACTATTATATAAATTGTCTAGACTTAATTACACTTGATGTTATGTTAGAATGCCAAATCTGTTTGTCCCCAAATGTCAGTTTCAACCTTTCATACAGGACCCTGATTTTGGCCTTTCCTTGACCTTTGATATAACGTGTGGAAGGGGAAGTTTTATGTTTATTAAATCTTGTTTGTTTTATGTGTATACAAGGCCAATAAGGCCGTCTTCCTCCGTCTCATAAAAAATCTATTAGAGCTTAGTTTTGAAAGATTTAAATAAAAATAGGTGACATAATCATACCACTAGAAAAACTCGATTTCAATTTCTGTACCCATCACCGTTCTTGAAAATAAGTATTTTAGATAATGTTGTTTCGAATTCAATTGTTTTGACGGATTACACTCTACAGTCCATTACAGAATATATATAAAAATTAAGAAATGTGAAAATGTAAATTGTTATTATAAAAAGTAAAAATCTCAAATGAATGACGGATGTCACTGTTATAATCTATCATCAAAACGTACAAGAATTTCAAGAACATAAAAGTTTAAATTGCTACAATAGATTATAAAAATCTCGTGTCAATGATAGATGCCATCATTATACGGTTCTCATTATGATAAAACTTTAGGATGGCTTTGGCTTCTGGGCCTCATCTTTTCTTTTAAGCTTCTCTCCATTCTTGATATGATATGATATGATATGATAGATTTTAATGACTTCTACGACTAAAATAGTCTACGGGACCCACGATCACCCCCTCAAAACAAAAGCAGAACTAATCTAACTGCAAAGTTTTGGTTAACTTGTCTTTCCCTACAACCAGCCTCCAAGTGTTTTCACTAAACTCGATCATCACAAAACTGAGTTTGATGAAGCGTTAAGAAGTAAATTATATTTAATGCAACATTAGCTTTATCTCTACTCTGTCAAATTCAATAGGTTTTTGACACCCGCGCGAAATTGGGAATTCTGGATTTGTTTGAGTGTATAACGGCAGAGAGATAACGTGACAAATAGTTCCCAGCGTTCACACAATTCCCTCAACAACTACTGCATAGCCTATAAGAAGAGGAAACGCCTCTTCTTATTGCACCCTGTGATCTCTCACATCCATCTTCCATGGCCGAATTCAGATGGGCTTCTTTACTTTTCCTCATATGCTTAGTGCTAGGGTTTACTGCATACGCGGCCGCAGAGACACCTTCTCAAGCCGAGGCTGATCCTCTTAGTGTTGTGTTGTTACAGGTCTGCAACTCTTCGGCCTCATTTCTGCTTAAATCGTTCTATTTATCTACTTCCGATATGATTTTTTTGGGCGAATTCAGAGGCCTGTTTTGGAGATAAATTTATATTGATCAGATAAGTAATTTTTCTGTATATACGAGGGGGTTTGGAATCTGATACTTTAAGAATTACGCAAGACTAATCTCCTATTTATAATCTTCTATTTGCTGGTTGGTTCTATGAAATGTAGAAATTCAGAAGTTAGATTGCATGTTAATAGACATTAAATTACAAATTACAATCTATAATGATGAATCACAGAATGTGATTGAAAATGTTGACGAAAAATCAAACACAATCGAAACAAATTCTATGACATTGCATGTTGCCAGATGCTCCGGATCTAACTAACTTTAGAACTCGTTATATTATGGTATATGATTTTTGGGAAAGATTGTGTAAGAATTTTTTCGTCAACGTTTTGAATCATACTACATGATCCATCATCAGAATGCCAAAAAGTCAATAAGAACAAAAAAATATTACTTATTTCATCAATATGTTATTTTTTCGAGTTTAAAGAAACTCACACAAAATTTTATAGTTGATCATATTTATGTGGAAGTAAGCGTACATGTTGGTGAGGTTGGCAATGAGTCTTTTATCCTTGAGCATGTTCTATATGGACTGAGTAGTGCCGGGATTAATGACCTAAAAAATTTCAGCTCCTACTCTGCTTAAACTGTTATGAATACATAATTTTATAGGTGAGTTTGGCAGGGGATCCCTACGTTGTGAATGGACTGAGAAGTGTTCCATAACTGGCCTTCGAAAAATCTCATATGTCAGTATTTAAGCATGTCCTACTTCAGGAGTACTTGAATTGGTGATTTTAAAATTGAATCCATACAGAACTCTCAGAAATAGTGGGACGAGTAGTGCATGGATAGACAAGATTCAAAGAAATTTCTATAATGCGTGAGTTTTTTCAAGGAGCATGGACGATTAAATCATTGATATTCAAATAAATAACTTCAAAAACATTTGAACAGATGACCTAAAAGATCTATTTTATCATTTTTTTTCATCATTTAAATATCAGAAATACTTATTTCAAATAGAGTATGATACGATGAAGCCATGGTGTTTCAACTTTATGAGAATCCTCTGTCTCGGAAGAATCACTTTCTTAGACATTCTAATATAGTGGAAGACAATTTCGTTTTATGTTAGCTTGAACATTTTATGGATCGCTTCATTTTTCTTCCATCAACCTTCAGACATCCATCTTTACTGATCATGTTCCGTGACATCTTCTCTTCTCTTGCTAGAACATTAGAGTATGATCTGCAAGTTCAGAAGATCGCATAAGTTAATCCATGAAATATTCAAGCTAACATCCCAGTGACACACTCAGAAACTATGAAGATATCATTGATTAAGGAATATTTGTGGACCACTTCTCATAAAAGCAGTAGAATTAAAGTAAATTAACTGTGAATCCCGAAAGGAAGCTCCTAAAACCTTTAAACACGCAGGTAAATTCTGAAAAATTAAAAAGCTTAACCCTGAAACCATTATGCAATTTGATGCACTGTGAAAAAACTGCTTGAATTCAACTATTTATTTGTGTTAAGCGAGTACCAAATGCCATCGTTTTCCAACCCAATATGACCAGACTAAAACCCTTGATGCAGGGCTTCAATTGGGAATCATGGAAGAGCAATTCATGGTACACAGTGCTTAAATCCATCGCAAAGTCTGTAGCAGAGGCAGCGATAACAGATGTCTGGTTTCCTCCTCCAAGTCAATCCGTCTCATCCGAAGGTAAGGTAGTCAATCCATTTACAAAACACGCTACTCGTCCTCCCTCTTCGTCTTATCCCATTTATCCTCCTAATAAAAAATCATGTCCTTTGAAGGCTATCTACCAGGAAAGCTTTACGACCTGAACTCCTCAAAGTATGGAACGAAAGAGCAGCTGAAGCAGGCGATACAGGAGTTTCACAACCACGGAGTACGGTGCGTGTGCGACATAGTGATAAACCACAGAACAGGGTCAAAGCAGGACGAAAGTGGATACTGGTGTATTTTCGAGGGTGGTACTGAGGACAGGTAATCAAAATCAAATTAAATCAATAAAAAAATGTCATTAATTGATCTGTATGCTGTATCCGGATTCAAATGTATTTTTCCATCAACATTTGAAATTGTCGTCACAACACGCTCAGAATGATAGATCATGGAATATATTGATGAAAAAACTCGAATATAAAAGTAGCATACAGATCAGATTGTAGAAATCTACTTACTCGTATTGCCATTAATTGTCTGATCCTGAAAATCTTTGATATTTAAATAGTGCCCTAGACTGGAGCGGATGGGCCGTTCCGCCAAGAGATCAACCCTACCCGTGCGGAACCGGCAATTCAGACACGGGCGAGGACTACACGCCAGCTCCGGATGTGGATCACGCAAACCCTAAAATTCATTCCGAGCTCTCCGACTGGATGAACTGGCTCAAATCCGACATCGGCTTCGACGGCTGGCGATTCGACTTCGTCAAAGGCTACGCAGGAAATCTGCTGGGCCTCTACGTGAAAAACACCGGCCCGGCATTCGTCGTGGGAGAATTGTGGGAGACGCTTTATTTAGGGCAAGAGGATGCTCACCGGCAGAGGCTTGTCGATTGGGTACACTCCACGGGCGATGCTTCTTCCGCCTTCGATTTCACCACCAAGGGAATTCTTCAGCAAGCTGTGCAGTACAACGAGCTTTGGCGTATGAGGGACTCCAATGGAAAACCCGCCGGCTTGATCGGCATTCTCCCGGAAAAGGCTGTGACCTTCATTGATAACCACGATACTGGATCTACGCAGCATTTGTGGCCCTTTCCTTCTGATAAACTGTTGCAGGGCTATGCTTACATTCTCACCCATCCTGGAGTGCCCAGCATCGTAAGTATAATTTTTTTTTTGTTCTTCGTTCGATCTTTCCTCTGTCTTTTGCAAGGATAAATTTATGCTTTTTATGCCAGTTGTTCTTTACTGGATTTTAAGAAAAATGTATTCTGTATGGCGTTTTTTAGTTCATAAATTATCCACTCTGTTTGTTCGTATCCTGGATAAATTTAGCTACTTTATGTTCGATCTTTCTTTCTAAGGAGAAATTTTTTATGAACCCCACAAAAAATTGCGCGGATTCGAACTGGTCATCTCTCTATTTTTGTTAAACCACCGGCTCGTCTGCATTGAGCTGACTTTTCAACCGTATTTTTAAGCTCCTCGTATATGGTAACTCAAACCAGGGTAATTATGGAGTTAGGAAATAACGCAAACTTTAGAAACACCGTTTGATCAATTTTTTTATTTAAAAAAAAAACACTTCAGGAACATTAGATAGACATGCGAATTATAAAAGTCAGTAAAGCTACGGTGGTGGTGCTCTTGTTGAGTTTAATTTTAGGTATTTTAATTTCATATTTACTTTCAATTAATGTAAATGGTTGCAAATATTTATCTTATAATTATTTTTTACACTTGTACATTGGTACAATATGTTTTCTACCCATCTTCAAATTATTATGAAAACTAAATGAGCTCGCCTATAATAATGGCACATATCTCAATTTCATGACTTTTTATCATTTCCTCCACTCATCTTAATATCATTGGACTTAGTTCTTATTTCCTACCCTTATTAAAATTTAGTGCTATATTTGATTAAATCATTTTCATGCATCAATTAACATTAGGAAGTATTGGCAATGTGTGCAGTTTTATGATCATTTCGAGGACATGAACCTAAAGGATGCCATTAAAAATATGATAGTCATTCGTAAGAGGAACAACATAAAGGCCAACAGTGCTTGTCGAATAATAACTGTCGAGAATGACCTTTACATGGCAAGTATTGATGAAGTGGTTATCACCAAAATTGGAGCAAGATATGATGTTGGAAAGTACATGCCTTCACAAGATTTTCATCTTGCAACTTCTGGAAATGATTATGCTATATGGGAAAAGAGGACCTTTGATCTAACTATTTCCCAATCATAAAGTAGTCATGAAATTAATATTGACAGACTTTTTCTGTGTAGTGCCATTAGAATTACTTTAGTCCATTACAAAGTACAAAATTGAAAGACATACATAAGAAGAAAAGTAAAATATAATTAAATCATTAAAATATTATCTTTGTGAATAAAAAAGACTTTCCCTTAAGTGGAATATGCCTAATAAGTTTTGCATCAATTAAAAACTTTATAGATCTTGTAACTTTATAATGTTTGATATATTTACCATTAGATACGGAAGCATGAAATATTATTTTGTTTGGTTTGTTTAATATGTTAAAATATTGAAGATAATTTGGAAAGCAAGAAAAGCCAAAAAAAAATATAAAGTTTTGGTTAAGTGAAGAGATGTTTTAATAATTATTTATCAAGTTTTGTTGTGTAATGGTCAAAATCGCATATTCATTCCTTGTTCCATGTGAAGATTTTTGTATACTTTGATTATAGTTGCCTTAATGTGACAAATAGTCTACAAGTGACAATTTATTGCTTGAATATATCCCATTGCTATTCGTCATCTTCAACTATTCGTCATGGGTCTTTAAATCTCCCATTTTCCAATTTGCATTAGATATAAGGGTATAGACTTCACATAGTTTAGCTAGGTTACTATAACTCAAACAACAAAGATTTAGATAAACACATTTCAAAAGTTAGATTTCTACCAAATAAATTATGTGGTTTACAATTTAGATCTATAGACTAGGTTTAGTTTTGCACTCAAAAGTAAAGAATAAATTATTTTTAGATATCTTCTATTATAAGTTATTCTCTTTGAATGTTTCCATTAAGTAAATACTTTGAAAGTTTATTCTCCTTGAATGTCTTCTAGACCCTCCTTAAAGGTGCAAAATAAATCATTTTGCTATGCCAAATTTAGTATATGAAATAAAGCTTAATGATAGATGAACAATTACGAAGAAATTGTTTGTGTTATATTACTTTGACCAAATGGTAAATCTAAATAAATTGACACAATTAGGTCATTGCATCAATTTTTATGTATGAGTAATGGTGAGATCTGATAAGTATTTGATTATCTAAATAATCAAGCTCAATAGATAAATATAACCATGTCATTGCATAATTTTTTGTGTAAACCTTAGGGTGAACAATGACAATTGTAGCACTAAAAGAAGACTATCTTAACAAAATTCACAAGTGAATATGATACAAAGGGTTATGGGATTTTACACAATTCAACTTGACATGATGTCATTTCTTCACTTTGCTTGGTAAAAACACTTATTGAAAGAGAGTCTTAAGAAGAACTATTCCCAATGTCTTATTAAACTGTACTAACATCCACAAGGAAGAATGGATCCAAAGTCTAATCCTATTATCAATTAAAATGATCTGTTTACCTTGCCCAATAAAGGTTGAACTCATGCATGCTTTATTGTTCATATGTTGTAGGTTTTATTAGCCCTGAACAAAGATCAACTAATCAAGCATTAACTGATTTCAAAAGACAAATTACTCATTACTTGGAGACCCAATAACACTTTTGGTTGACAACATCTCTACCATGTTTACAAGTTCTTTCAAAATGCACTAAGGACACCATTTATGTGAGATTCAAAGTAACAATAATTAAACAATTAGTAAATAAGGCTTATTAGGTTGAAGACTCCCTCCATTATTCTTGGAAGGTTACCACCATGATTTTGATCAAAGAATGGGAAAATTCGTTGATGAAATACTATCTTAGAGCTTAGTACAAGAGACACCCCGAACCTTAATGAACTCCAATTGATTTGTTCAACGTTAGTGTCAAGTAGATTGATCTCATTCTATTTTTTCCTTATTCTAATTAGTCACACACAATCATGAATAAATTTTGCAGTACTTCATATTTTCTCAATTGTTGTGGTTAGTTTCTGGACATCCTAGTTACATATATTTCCCCCTTTTCATCCCAATCTAACATTGGAATCAAAAGTTATGCACTTGTTTTCCAAAACTGGTAACTAGAAATTGATTAAACACATAGTCAATAGTCCTAGGGAAACATCAAAACTTAATCAAATCTTTGCCAAAATATTTACAGCCATGAGGGATTCAAGACAACATGGAAAAATGAT
Organism: Cupressus sempervirens; assembly: GCA_028749045.1. Classification (NCBI taxonomy): domain Eukaryota; kingdom Viridiplantae; phylum Streptophyta; class Pinopsida; order Cupressales; family Cupressaceae; genus Cupressus; species Cupressus sempervirens. The sequence goes on from CM053784.1 coordinate 735,546,929, forward strand.
GTTTCACCAAATCATAAATCATTTCACCTAGTAACTTTGGAGATATACAATGTTTAAGTTCACTACATAACCTAAGAGGGTTTTTAATAGTTTTAAAAGAAATTAATCAAAATTTTACCATTGATCATGGCAAAGCTTCTAACCACATTCAAAATGAATCTAAATCATTATATTTTGACTTCCAATAAGTTTCAAGGCAACATCAATCCTTTACAAGATACAAATAACTTTTGATCATTGAATGACAAGGTTTGGGCATTATAAAATAGTATTATTATTGGTCATTCTTCTTCAAAAATGCATGCAACCCCACACTCTTCACCTAAAGAAGGTTGTTTAAATTTTTTTTGACTAGTTAGAACTAATCCATCCAATTCCCAAGTCAGTTGATCAGTTGATCTTCTTAATTAACATCTTTTTTTCCAAATGTTGCAAAAGTTGTCAATGCAACTTTTGCAACATTGTTGTAACTTTTGACATCTTTACAACTAGGACCCCCATTACATAATAAATATTACCGACATGACTAATATGAACTAAAAATCCCTATTTCACGTCATTTCCATATGTTTGACTATTTTGACCATCTTTGATTGACTAGGTCTTCACTAGCTATAAGAGGTCTACTAGCAAAAAAGCCTTACAATTTTATCAAGAAAATTACATTTGACATCATAGCAGTCTAATGGACCTTAATACATGTTTTCTTTCCTTAAAAGACTGTATAGGCCTTCTCTGACCTATAGGTGCTCCTACACCATACTCTTGGGGGTAGTAAAATTCAAGTCCCCTAAAATGTCCTTCTTCCAAGTCTCTTAATTGCTATGTACAATGCTTTGGACTCCTGCAAGCAAAGTATAAGTTGTCTCTAGTGTATTCATGTTGCACCCCTGACAATTCAAGTTGTATGCAATGCCTTAGCTCAAGTCTTTAAAATGAATGCCCAAATCATCATAGGCATCTATAGTATAGTCACCCATATACAATCCCTACATACTTGCATATAACTAATTTGGAAAGAAAATTATATCTACTACATTAAGATATGAATTGATTTGATTCTCCATATGGACCTAAATATGATCATGTACACTGATACTTGTATCACCTTTGTGATCAGCAACATCAATCATAGCAACCTTTTAGTCACCAACACTAATCTCATCTTAAGATCCATCAAGAATTAAGTCATTAACAAGACCTGAATCATGAACATCACGAGGCTCATGCATTACCTCTTCATTCAATAATCAATCCTTTTCAACTTCCATCTCAACTTGAGCTATAGGTTCAGATTGTACCCCTTCTCCTTCCACTCTATCTCTACTTGTCTTCTCCTTCTATGAATGATCTTTCTTATAGGTCATTTTATCTTTAGCCTAATTTAAAACTACCATGATTGGTCAATCTATTATATGTATTCATCTATGATTCTCTTCATAACTTGTTTAATCTTCTCTAACCTTGTTATACATTGTCTCTATTCTTCCTCTTCCCTTTTCCTTCTTTCTTTTGTTCTATTCCTTCTTTCTTCTTGTTTCTCTTCTTTTCCTCTTCCTTCTTCTTTTGTGAATCCCTGCAACAAACATTACATGCATCCAAAAGCCTTCTCTTTGTGGATGTCAAGGACTCCATCCTTTTTGCCTCAACTAGGTTTAATCTCTGCTACTAAGTGTCTTAACCACTACTCACAGATTCTCTCCTCAACCTATCACACATCTATTTACACTACCTATATTTTTTGGTTCCTAATATCAATTTAATACATAGGGTTATAGGATTTCCACACAATTCAACTCAAGGCATGATGTAATTGCTTCACTTTTCCTTGTAATAATACCTATTAAAAGAGGGTCACAAGAAGAACTATCCCCAAAGTCTTATCAAACTTAGTTGACCAACATCCACAAGGAAGAATGGATCCAAAGCTTGATATTATTATCAATTCAAATGATTTATCTTACATTTTTCTATTGATGAAGGGTGATCCCCATAATACCACAATTACATAACAAAAAGAGAGACAAAACAAGAAAATTGCAAAAATGGAAAATACACTTCTTATTATCTCCAAAAGTATGGAATTTGTTGGTGTACATATGTATTACTATTTACACTTTACTTAAGTTTACTTAGGTCAATGCAAATTTTTATTATATTCCATTATTTTATTATTTATTTTGTGAGACACTTAGGAGTTTGTGTACCTTTATGAGTTGTCATGTTGACAACACAGAAGTACACAACTCTAATTCAACACATGGTGTCTACAACACTGGAGTTTGCATCATTCACTAAGTTGTCATGTAAACAAGACAGTTATTTGCACTCCTAATTTAGCACATGTTGGCTACAATATAAATTTGTGTGCTACACCTTTGTAGGCTTATCCTCTTATCATCGCACTTACTTCCGTGCTTAATGGAGGATAACCCATATCTAGTGGACATGTGCTTGCTGTATGACTTATCATGTTGTTGATTCCTAGGCATTCTAGATGCATCTCAGAGGCCTTTATATACAAGCACTCCTAGTGTACTATAACATTGAATCAAATACATATCGATATTCTGATCATACTATTTCTGGTCTATAATTGTGCTTGTGTTTGAGTTCTTAGTTCTTGGGTGAATTTTTCCCTAAGGCAAATTCTTACATGGTATCAAAGCTTGGAGAATCTCTCTTCACATAGCCATTTGAGACCATTGTTGCTTCATCACCTCAACCTAGATTTGGAGTATCACTGTCATTGAGAGCGTCTAGAGTCAGAACAAACCTCGTCATTGCATCTAAAACATTGATTAAGTGAAAATCGATTATAAATTTTCCTACCCTAGGCCAAAGTCGATCGTAAGGAAAAAAAATTTGCAAATCGGCACCCGAAGGCCCTGATTTGCAAGTTTGGTTATGATCTTTCAAATTTGCAATTTAATTTAATTCAAATCTCATTATTTTTGTCAGTTATTTTCCTGTAGATTTTTCAAAAAAAATTGGCCAGGCAGCCTTGCAGAGAATTTTTTTTTTGTATAAGTACTGGACAGTCACACCCCGACCCTGTATGGTCGTACAAACTATTCCCTAGCATCAGAGAATATTCCCTTCAATTCGGTAGTTTATTAAGCAAGGGGTTCAACAATTCTCAAAAGGCTCACATACACCGGCCAACCACATTTTTTAGTAGTAGGAAAAGTCCAGCCAGCACAAGAACCAATGGCCACACACCATAGCCAAGCACATTACTTCCCGACGACTTTTGTTTTGATATTTGCAGCCTTTGCATTTTAAAGCCCTTGGAAACTACTCCTCGCAGCAATTTGGGATAATCTCCCATAACCCCCAACTACGGTCTTCAATTTCCAGCCCGCAGACAATCTCGTTCTAGCATCATTTATCAACTCCGACAATGACGTGAAATTTTGACCATTCAAGCTCCTACAACGACATCAGCTTCTGACAAATTTTGAAAAACCCAGCCATGCATACAGCTTTCTAGGGTTCACTATTTTTGACAAGCAGACCTTTCAACGCCTGACATGTGGACAACACACCCTTGTCTATCCACACAGTGCGTACATGGCATTTCCACAGTCAGACACCCCAGACTGCCACACAGTCAACAAACACATTCTATCAAAGTAGTCGTACCCACCACATCTACAACGTACAATGCCATGTCACTAGGTGACTCAGCTTGACACATCATCGAGGTCATATGACATGTTATCCATACAACTATGACATTAGCAAACCATACTATCACGTCAGCAAGGGACCTGAATTTTCGCTGACATTAGCCAATCATGAAGTTAAATTTGATGGTCGTCTAACCATCATATCTAGGCACTTTATAATTGTTGCAATAGTTGTTTGACCGTCAAATTTAAGCTACCATTTTTCTACCCAAGCCCCTCTTCAAATGTTTTTTTGGTTTGGAAACCCAACTTTGAGAGCTCATAACTCGATCATCCAGACTCCAAATCAAGTGCCATTTTTTTTTTGGGTAAAATGTCCTGAGCTTTTTAGTGGTGGTGTTCTTTTCTGGTTCTGGTACAAGTAGTTTTCAGAAATTATTATTTTTTGCGACTGTACTTGGTCAATCCTATATTTTGCAACTTCAAATGTTCCGTAAGGGCTCATCTAGATACTTTTTTAGGTTCTATTTTTTTGAGAGTGCATTATTTTTCGTCTACTCTCTAGATCTATGGTCAGATTCTAGGGTTGTATGGACAAAATTTTCACTTTCATCATTAGGGCCTTTTCTACATTATAATACTTTGATTACTTTTCAAAAAATTTGTACACCTAAGCTATAGTGCTCAGTTCCAGATTTAGGCCTCAAAAGGTAGTTGTAAACAACAAAATTAGAAGTCCACTTTGTACAGTTTGACAAGTGGCCTATTGTACACACACTACATATAAAGTGGCAAAAGCATCTTCTTCTTTTTTTTTTGGGCGGGGGGGGGGGCGGGGGCGAGGGGGGTGTCTTTTGATCTAGTGAAAAGAGGGGGGTGTCTTTTGATTGAGTGAAAAGAGGGGGGTGTATACTATGTTTTTTGTGTCTCTCTTTTGTGCTCTTTCATTTTTTGCATCATGGGTTCACCTAAAGGTCCACTTCTAATTTCACGTTATTATTCTACATGGAAAGATATTGTATGGAGTAGATTAATGGAAAAAGGTCTAAATCTTTATGTTGATGGTACAATTCCAAAACCTACTGATGCTAAAGAACTCATTGATTGGAAAATTATAGACAATCAAGCTTTAGGAATTATCAAGAGTTGTGTACATAGAGATCTCTTCTTCCACATTGCCAGTTTCATGGAAGCCAAACCTACTCGGGACAAACTTGAAGCATTGTATGATAAGGTGGATGAGGAAAAGGGATTCCAAACTGAGGATGATCGACTTCTATTGGATCCAAAGAACTTTGACACAATTCAAGATTATATCAACAAAGCCAATGAGTATAGGGCACTACTTAGAGATTGTGGAAATCCCATGAAGGATGACAAGTTGATTCATCGTATCCTAAAGAGGCTACCTTTAGAGTATGCCTCCTTTGTTTCAAGTTATAATACTCATAGGTTAACCATGGTAAGTGCTTTCCAGAAGCCCACTTTTGATGATTTTGCAGAGATGTTGATTGTTGAACAATCTCACTTGATAGATTTGGGACTTCTCACAACATCAAAGACCAAAGTGTTGGTGGCTAGTGATGAGAACCAATCAAGTCAAGGAAAAGGTTCTAACAATAGTAAGAAGAAGTAGTGGAAGCAGAAATCACAATCTGAGACACAATAATCCTCCTCACAACAAGGTGGTTCTTCTTCCAACAAGAAGGGAAATAATGAAAAGAAGGACAACCTTTTTTGTGCATATTGCAAAAAGCCAAATCATGATGAGCATCATTGCAAGACTAAGAGAATCAATGAGTTGGAAAACCTACTCAAGAAGAACAAAATTCAAGTGCCAAGTACTTCCAAGGATTCAACTCCACCCACTTCAAAGGGAAAAGGGCAAGCACTTATGGCAAATACAAGTTCTTCATCGAAATGGATTCTTGATGCAGGTTCCTCCTACCAAATGGGTTCTTCAAAGGGAGACTTTTCTTCATTGAAGTAGTCACAGGTACTAAACATCTTTGTGGGAGATGATACAAAAATGGAAGTTGAAGGAAAAGGACATGTGGAGATGGAAAATGGGGAATTCAAAGATGTTCTCTACATTCCAAATCTTAGCTCTAATCTCCTCTCAATTTACTAAATCACTCACCTTGGAGATGGCAACAAAATTAAGTTCCTTCCAAATTCAGTGATGGTGCGAAGTCTAAAAGATTATTCATTGGTTGCAGTGGAGAAAGTCAATCATGAAAAGAGGCTTTATTCCTTCTCCCACTTTGTGCCCAAGTCTTCTTCACATGCCTTGTTAACTCAATCTAATTAACAAATCAAACTATGGCATGAGCGGTTTGGTTATCTTGCCTTCTACTATGTTCAATAGCTTTACACAAAACACATGGTCAAAGGTCTACCTAACATAAACTTTTCTAAGGGTGCATGTTCATCATGTTCAGTTGATATGAATCTCAAGGACAAGTATGATAAAGGGAAGTCTTCAAGAGCACCAGTGGTTCTTCAGTTAGTTCACATGGTTTTAGTAGGACCTTTTGCAGTGACATCAATTAGCCAAGGTCGCTACATCCTTACTTTTGTTGATGACTTTTCACGCTTCACATGGGTCTACTTCCTTCATCACAAGAATGAAATGGTTGATAATTTTCAAGCCTTCAAGATTCATGTTGAAAAAAAATCAAGGAAAGCCATTAAGTTTCTATGGATGGACAATGAAAGAAGATATGTGGATAGAAGACTTAAATATTTTTGCAAACTTGAGGGAATTGATCTTCAAAATCCACTAGCATTCAGTCCACACAAAACAAATGTTGCAGCTATGAGGATTAGAACTCTTAAGTCCATGGAAAGTTGCATGATTAAAGCCAAGTCTCTTGATCCAACACTTGAATTCAAAGCCATTAGTAGTGCCACTCACATACTTAATAGGTCTCCTCATAATTCCCTAGATGAGAAGACTCTTTTGAGGCATGGTGTGGTAGAAAACCAGTTGTGAGTCACTTCAGAGTCTTTGGTTGTCCAACATGGACAAACATATCTTCCAGGGGATGCAAGGCACCAACACCTAGGCCTTGTACTTTCATCGAATATGAAGATGGTGATAAGGCATATAGACTTATGGATCCTAAGACTCATGAGATCTTTGTGGAGAAGGATGTTCACTTGAGGAAAGTTTGCCCAACTTATCCTCTAATCCTCTCCACACTTCATACATTGTGGAAATTGATAGTGACACTAGCAATCATGCTTCAACAGATTTAGATACGTGGGGTTCTATCAATAGTTGCAGCGAGAGGTCACTACATCAGTATAGTCCACATGCATATATTGCCACAGTGATAGGTCCAGCACAGCAGGGTACACTTTGTCTTCTAGCTCCAGCAACAAAAGATGACTACATGGTAGAGATTGCAGGTTTGTTCATGGAGTCAGACACTGCAAATTTGGGAGATAGCCTTGATGATTTACATCTTCTCTTTGATGAAGATGATCCATCTACAGTTGTTGCAAGGGCTCACTCTGGCCCTCATGTCCATTCTCTACATGATCGATCTTTACAGGTTGACGCAATTATGGATCCTTATGTACAGAAGTTGTTGGAGGTCTCTTTATCAGTTGAGGAGACAATTGGCTCATTGGGACAAGTTCTAAAAACATCCTTGCTAGATCTGCATTCGTTCTTTTTAGTAGTATTAGAAGGGGCGACCATCAGCATCAACATAGGGACACTTGAGTAGGTTTTAGGGCCACCATACATCTTTGGGATTGTACCTTTCCCTTTGTTTCTTCCAAAGGGGAGGAACATCATTCTGCACTCATGGACTTGCTTCTTCCTTGGAGCAGCAATCACTAGTTGACATTCTTCATTAGGGGGGGGAACTACCTTGTCTCTCTTCCTCTTCTTTCTTATGGGGGGGACTTTTTCCTCTTATAAGGTATTGTTCTTCTCATTCTTCTCATTTGTATATACTAGATGTATGTTGTAATGCGGGGTGGGGGGGTCTTGATTACTCCATCCATCCATGCATCCCTTTTCATCTCTCTTTTTGGGGGAGGATTTTTCCCAAGAGGTTTTTCCTCTTTCTCTGCTTTATGAGAGATTGCATTTCATTATGTACATGGGTACCTAACATGGCCTAGTAGCTAGGACCCATCATGCATTTTGTCCTATTTTTCGTAAGCTTAAGGGCGTTCCCCTAAGTTTCACTTAAGGGGGGGTGTTGGTGTAAATACATATTTACTATTAACATTTTACTTAAGTTTACTTAGGTTAATGCATTATTTTATTATATTGCATTATTTAATTATTTATTTTGTGAGACACTTAGGAGTTTGCATACCTTTATGAGTTGTCATGTTGACAACATAGAAATACGCAACTCTAATTCAGCACATGGTGTCTACAACACTAGAGTTTGCATCATTCACTGAGTTGTCATGTAGAAAACATAGTTATTCGCACTCCTAATTTAGCACATGGTGTCTACAACATAAATTTGTGTGCTACACCTTTGTAGGCTTATCCTCTCATCATCGCACTTACTTTTGTGCTTAATGGAGGATAACTCATATCTGGTGGATATGTGCCTATGACTTATCATGTTGGTGATTCCTAGGCATTCTAGATGCATATCAGAGGTCTTTATATACAGGTACTCCTAGCGTACTATAACATTGAATCAAATACATATCGATATTCTGATCATACTCTTTCTGGTCTATAGTTGTGCTTGTGTTTGAGTTCTTAGTTCTTGGGTGAATTTTTCCCTAAGGAAAATTCTTATAGAATTTCATATTTCAAAAATGCAATATGCAAAGCCACATAGGCACTTAAAATATTCTACAAGATAGAGGTTTGAACCACCACCAAGAACTATCCTAGACAACACTATGGGCCTTTCTAATTTTCCACACCCTATGAAGGTTCTAGAAATTATCCCTAACCCTTGAGACCGAATAACCCTAAAATTATCATATTTATTACATTAAAGTCAACTCAAAATAATTAAAAATTATATTTTAGGTGGCCCAACTTTTAGAGGCCATAACTTTTAAATCGTAGACCTTATTAGCTATTATAACCACTTTTCAAAAATGACAGCTCTTGATCTCCAATGCCTAGTTCGTGCAAGCTTCAACTATTCAAGGTTTGACCCCTTTTCAGAGCTTCTAAATCCTTCAAAACTAATCGCAAATTTCTATACCAAGAAACTATGCCAAAAATCCTCAATAATATCACCCATACATATAATATGGCAATGATACTCAACTTGCAAGTTGATATATCTAAGGTGAAATTAGAACATTATGTGCTCATATGACCAACTTACTAAAAATATTAAGCTTCCATAGACAACAATCTACACTAAAACACCCTTATTGCAAAGATGGAAACATAAATATTTTTCATGTGATGCAAGATTTCCTTTACACCTAGTATGCTCATGCATCAAACACCGAGGGTAACTTGAGAAGTGACCATGTCACGTCTTAAGTGTTCAGAGAAAAACCAAGACATTTAATCTCCTCCCTTATCACCCATGTTGAATCTATTACAATTCATCCTTTCCATTTGACTAGATATCCTTAAATTAGAAGCATTTTTGGGACTACTTCCATACAATTTGAAATGGTAATTTACCAATGCTCTTGTTGACAAAATTATTGTATCCAAATTATGTATGTGGTAAACTTAAATCCCATCTTGTTGGCTTATCTCCAATCAAACATCTTATAAAATTCCCCAAACTCCTATTCACCACTTATGTCTGTCCATCAATCTATGGATGATGTGATGAGATGAATTTAGAAAAACTCTTTAACTTCTTCTACAATGTGCACCAAAAATACCCAACAAACTTGGTGTCTCTATCTAAAACTATTTTCTTTGGTAGACCATGTAGTCTCACCACTTCCCTAAAAAATATTTTTTCCACATGAACAACATCACTAGTCTTCTTGCAAGGAATGAAATGTGTCATCTTTGAAAACATGTCAACCACCACAAAAATTGAATCATTCCCTCAATGAGTCCTTGGTAAACCAAAAACAAAGTCCATGTTGACTTTCTCCCATGACTTCTCTGGTATAGGTAATGGTTGATACAATCTTATATCTTTCTTTGCCCCTTTTTCTATTTGACCTACTCTATAACTCTATACAAACTTCTTGATTGCTTACTGTAAATGTGGCTAGCAATGATTCTCACTAACTAGAGTAATAATTTTATCTTGACCAAAATGCCTAGCCAATCCTCTACTATGTTTTTTCATGATAAAATTCTTACTCATAGAACTTGAAATACACAACTGACTTCCTCTAAATAGCACACCATCTTGGAAGATGAAATCCAACGACTTGGTTCTGTCAAGAGTAATAGGTTTTGTACAAGCTTTCCAAGCTTCTCCAAAATCAAGATCCTCAAACTCTTAAGTTCCTTGATCCCAATAACCTCAATCTGCATCTTTGTTAATAAAATGTGTCTCCTACTAAGAGCATATGCAACCCTATTAGACTTCTTTCTCCTATTTTTTAGAACAAAGTGTCAAAAAATCAACCCATTTCAAATGCCTCTAATTCAACTTTCTATGACTATTTAAATATTTTAAAGCTTGATTATTAGTTTATAGAAAAGACTCCTTAGGAAGAAGATAGGGGCTCCACTTCTTCAATGCCTAAACTATATACTAAAATCCCTAATCATAAATATAATATTTACTCTTGGCATCATTTAACTGCTTACTAAAATGTGTAACACATCTATCTTCTTGGTTCAAGACAACCTCTATTGTAGTATCCTTAGCATCATAGTCTACTTGAAATTGTATCACTTGATCTAGTAGTGTAATAAAGGAATACTAACTAATAAAGCATTCACAAAACTAAATAAGTTAACACTTATGATAGGACCAAGGTTATCACCAAAAAGGAAGGCAAACCAAGAATCGTAGGCTCCTTGTGGTATAACCTACGATGATATAGATATGTCTCTACTGGATGGGGATGTATGCTCACTGCGTGCTCAAGCTTCCAATAGGTGGGGGTTTTTACCAAATGTGTATGTGGGTGAAGGTTTCAACAATGGAGGTATGGATGGATTTCAGCATTATGATGGTATTTTGGTAGTTTTTAGGCTCTCAAAATAGCATTATAAGTTTTCATAAAAGTGGATGATGGATTGTGAGAGGGAAGAGCTTTATTTATAGGCCAAGGGGTAGAGAGATGGAGGGTCAGGATGTAAGGATGGAAGAATGATGAGGGAGGGCTAGGATGCTTTGAAAGGGGAGCACATGGATTGTGCTTGTTTGGAGCCAATAGGGAGTGACACTTGTCACAAGGAGGATAAATGTGATGGGATGGGATAATGGTTGGTCAAAGAGAGTAATGAGGCAAGATGGGTGTGTAAGAGGGATGTAAGAGGAATTAATGACATGTAAGAGCTATAAATGCTCTTGGATAGGGATGGAAGAGGATAAGGGAGAATTGTTGACTTTAGCTTGGGTTAGCAAGTCTTAACCCTTGCTTAAACTTGTGCACATGTTTAGGAGGGGGATTAGACTTAGCTTAGGAAGGGGGTTAGGGGGAAAGTGGCTTAGCTTTGATGGAATGGGTTAGTTAGGTGGCTAAGTGAGGTTAGTATGGGTGAATGGGTTGGATTAGAGGTTAGGGTAGGGTTTAGGGATGTTTTAGGGGTTTGGATAATTTATTAAATGATTTATTTAATAAAGAGGGGAATGTGAGATTAAATTAAATAGATTTGAAGATTTATTTAATTTAATACAGGAATAGGGTTTTAATTGATAAATTGATTTTGGGTTATCATTTGATTTTATCAATTGGACTATAGTTAATTAAATTAATTAACTAACTAGGGAATGACAATTAATTAATTAAATAATAAATATTTAATCAATAATAACCTAGGAGATGACTAAATACGATTACCTAATGGTGTAATTAGATTTAGGTGTCTACAGAAACACCTTATGAAAATTTGGAAGTGTGAAAATAAGTTGTTTTATAATTTTCTACTTCAAAAAATTAAAACATGTATCTTCTCTTGTATTCTACTTAAACTCTTTCTTATCCCCTCTCATTGTTTCAGTCAAGGGTCCAAAGACACTACTAAAACTCCTAATATTTTTTTTATAAAAGTTAGTCAAATCATGAAAAGATATTACCTCAGTAGTACTCCTTGGAGTAGGCTATTTGAGAATAGCCTTCACTTTTTTGGGTCTATATTTAGACCTTTTGCTAAAATTATAAATCCCAAATATACTTAGTCCTTCTTGAAAAAATTGTACTTCTTCAAATTAATCAACAATTTATCTTTCTTTGCCAATGGTGGCATGTTGTGATGGTTAAGTTGTTGTGTTGTTATCCTTGCCATCAAGGTTCAAATCTAATGGGGATGAGGTCCCCCGTTTGTGGCCTCACTGGTTCATAGCTCCAGGTCAAAGCGTTTACCCCTCTTTAAAATAAACAATTTATCTTTCTTTAACTTCTCAAACACCTGACAAATATGTGTTATATGCTCCTCCAACATCCTACTAAAGATAAAAATATCATAAAAGATAAACAATGACAAACTTAACCATAAAGTCTTCTAGTACCTCATTCATGAGTTGCGTAAAAGTGCTCAAAGTGCTCAGTGCATTGGAACCACTCATACAATCCTTACTTTTTCTTGAAGGTTGTCTTCCATTCGTCTCCTTCTCTGATCTAAATCTAGTTGTATCCACTCTTCATATCTACCTTTCTGAAGTACACAACTCCACTCAAATGGTCCATAATATCATCCATCTATGACAATGAAAACCTATACTTGATTATGATCTCATTGATAGCCCTAAAATATTTACACATCCTCCATTATCCATTGTTTTTTTGTATTATATTGCCGATACAACATATGGACTCAAACTCTCTCAATTCAACCCCTTCTTCCACAAATCTTGTACATGTATGTTTAAATCCACTTTTAGTTGGTGTCATTTTGTGTGTTATGTTATTTGGAAAATTGTCTCCTAGAATCAAGTCCATCTAATGATTGATCTTCCTTACTAGTGGTAATCTATCAAGAACATTATCGAATACAATGTACTAAAATTCATTCAACAAGTCTATAACTTTTATAGGTACATCTTTTACTTCTTCTTTACCATCTTTCATAATTATAGCAAAGTACATATGCTCATGCCTCATACCTTCTAGGGACTTTTTTCCACAACAAAAATTATTTTGGCATTACTACATACTTTTTCTTCTATGATCTTCAATGTCTTTAGCTTATGTCGCATATCATCCTTTGTTGGGGAATAGATATTCACATGACCATCATGTACAACATGCATGTCAAACTATCATGATCTACCCAACATATGGCATGCATCTATAGGTATGATATCACATAGTACCTCATCATGGTAGCCCCCAACCTTAAACTTCACTAGGAATTGTTTATTGACCATGACCTTGTGGTCATCCTGCACTTAAGCTATCTAATACGAACATGGGTGTTTATGCCTCTTGATCAGATTTAACTTAAAGACCAACCATTTGACACCAAATTGTTAGTACTTCCACTATTTATGATTGCATCACAACACTTATCCTCACTCTTGCACCTGATGTCAAACAAGTTCCTCCTTTGCTCGTATTTATTCTTACCACTCAAGATGACTCTTTTGTTAACTATGACTTCTCCTCATTTAGCATCTTCAAAATTTAATGATTTGGCATCTTCATCTACATATACAACTTTTTCCTGACCTTTAATTTTCCTATCTATCATTCCTTGGTGTTGAGGACATTCATATACCTTATGACCTTCCTCTCCATAGTAAAAACATTTTCTACTCAAGCCTCCTCTTCCTTGACCTCATCCTCTTCCTCTATTGATGATCACATCACAACACTTGTCCTCACACTTGTGTTGACCTAATGGTCAAATATTTAGTTAGTTAGTGACTAAACACTTGATCAGTTTGATTGGTTACATTGCTACCGAGCTTCAAGCAGTGTAAGACAAGCTTCGTAGTGCAAACCAAGTAGACTGTAGTGTTAATCAAGCTAATAGTGCCTATCGAGTTAGCTATGTTAACTAAGAAGAAGGAAGGTAGTGTTGACAGAGCTATATTGTTAACTGAGCTAACAATGTCTACCGAGTTAGTCATGTTAACCAAGCAAAAGGAAGGTAGTGTTGACCAAGTTGTAGTGTCAATCGAGCCCTTCAGTATCTATCGAGTTCTCTAGTGTTTTTTGAGTCACCCAATGATAACTGAGTTCATGCCTACTCTCTAGTGATCAATGTAGACCAAGCACTAGTGTTAGCTAAATGCCAAAGCTTGCCAAGTTGACAGTGTTTTCAAGTGTTAGAATATCACCCAAGTGGTCTTCAAAACTTGAGTTATAGTAGTAAGTCGATTTAGTGAAGATTGTTTGAATTTGGTGTTGTAGTCCTCTCCAAAAGGTAATTAATTGGATTGGTATATATATGTAAGACATCTTTTGTATCCAAGTATGAGTGAGTAACCAATAAGAAGCAAAATGAATGTTAATTAGAAGACAAAGGCTACAAGTAGTATAAAGAAAAGTAGAGTCTCATCCATCACATAAAGATGATCATTTTACATTGAAGGAATCTCATACAGCAAATCAAGTTTCAGATCAAAGATCAACTACTGGTCCATCCTAAAAGGTGCATCAGTCAAATCCTTTAATAAGGTAGACTTAATAGTCTTATGCTAATCTCCTAACCGAGTCCATACTTCATTGTATTGAATAAATCATTTCACAAGGTGGAATTAATAGTCCTTATTGCTCCTAACAAGGTAGATCACTGGAAGTGATCATTGTAAGCCTTAAAAGGCCAACTTTATACTATAGTCATAAAGCTTGTGGGTATAATCCCAACCCCAGTTTTACTTTCTATTTGGAAGGTTTTTGGGTTATCAAATATTGTGTCAAGTGTTATGAATGTTTTATTGCTTTTAGTCTTTCATGCATGCAATTAGATCATAATAGCTTATGAAGGATTAATTGGTGAATAGAAGTTAAAGTTTTATTACCTAGACCAATCGAATTTTTAAATTTTAAATTCTGGTATTCTTTCCTAAACCCCATCCTGAATCCACACTTTATCTAAAACAATCTAATTACAAATAACACGATTCTCAAACAAGGTTTCCAATTTTAAATTTGTTCACAAACATTTTCAAGAACACAAGGGTTTCAACCCAAAGTAAGTTCCAAAAATAGATCCATTCAAACAAAAGAAGACACAAAGATTTCAAAGAGGAAATTATTGCACAAAACTAAACAAGATCCTACCTTGATCTGATGCTAATCGATCAGATGCTCAGAGTTCACAAGAAAATCCCCTTCCTTTTGAAAACCCTCTTTCTCAGAAATTGAGTCCTCCAAACCTATGTGTGGAGAAATGAGCTCTGATTTCCTAATAAAGAGCTTTCTCCCTTTAGGGTTTCGGATTTGCAATCACACAAAACCTTTTTCTTTATTATTTTATTTTAATTTAATTTCATGTGTAAACTTTTTTGCATTTTAATTAAAATAAACTTTATTAAATTTATTATTTCTCTCTTTTATTAAATCACAAGACATTTTTAATAAAATATTTATTAATTTAACTAATAATAATATTTAGAGTTTATTACGAAAATGAAACTCCTAAATAAAATATCATTAAATTAATTAAATATAATTATGCCAAAATTAGAACTTCAGATAAATCTTTTAAATTTAATTCTTTTATTTAATTAATTTCTTATTTCATTAAATATAATTAAATATTAATTTTTCTTTATAAAAATTTTGTTAAATTAGATAATTTAATAGTCCTTTTATTTGATTTAATTATAACTAAAAATCACAAGAGACCCACAATCTATATAAGAAAGCTCATAAAAAAAGACAAAGTACTAAATCAAACTCAAGGGTCAAAATCACAAATTCACGTCATTTGATGAATTCAGAAGGGTAAATAACTCAAATACTTGTCCTACTTTCTAGGACAATTGACTTAGGGTTAGGATTTGGACTCAAGAACTATCCACCTTCTCATACCATTTAGATATTGCAATAGGGCACAGTCATCCTAGAAATTCAGGGAAGTCGATGCCTAGTACCTATAATCTACCTAAAATTTGAGCATGTACATATACATATAAATATAAACTAAACATGCAATGGTGGGAAGTGGTGCATCGTGTAGATCCCGACTAGCAAGTGACTACAACTCCTTCCCTCAACCACATCAAAAAAGTGAAACATACAAGTAAAACATACACATACAAGCATGGGGTAAGTAACCATATAAACTACATATAAATCATCCATCTAACTATCATCATGAAATAATTGAAATTAATATATGAAAATACATATATCATCATCGAAATAATCATGAACACATGAAAGAACTGAATATCAAGTAGCTTATCACATATATAAATTAAGTCTAAAATAATATCTAAATCAAATCAGGTAACCAAGAACCACAATCATAAAACTGGCCTAAAAGAGTTAGATAATAATAACATGGAAAGTAAACTAGGGGTAGGCATTATAGAAATAAGTAAAATCTACTTTATATTGATATTATTTCTTGTACAATTGAGCACCACCTCTTATTTTGGGAATACACACACACACACACACACATTTCTCTCCATCCTAATTCACAAAACCTTCCCAACCACCTATGGAACCAATTGTAGTAGTTTGTATACTGTAAAGCATAATTAATTTGAGGTTGCCAACCTTGACAAACCTTATAATTTTGATCTCTTTGGTACTAAAGAACCTACAAAAATTCTTATACATTAATGTGGTCATAAGAGACCTTGTAAAAGCCAAATCATTAATCTAAACTCTTACTTTGCCCTTGATCCCTTGCATGACCCAATTTGACCCATATGCCCAACATGGAAACATTGACAATTCTAATTACAAATGATTATACATGAACTCATATGGCCTTGATAGCCTCTATTACATTCGAAAATTGTCATATTAACCTTATAAACTTAAGATTCTTCATGGATCCTTCTTTAGAATCTAATGGTGACCCCTATGTTTTGGGTGCTCTTGCACCAATTTTGTGCATACATTAGGGTCAACCAAAGTTTTTCAAGTTGTCTAGAACATCAAAATCCTCTACAATTGGTTGTCATTCCTCAAAATTTGAGCAATTAAAGAATTGGGTTGATTTGGCCAAAGGAAATAAAATTGAGGAAAAATAAGGGGTAGCTAAAAAACTAGGCACTTTGGCAAAAATGCACATCATCATCATGCTTATAAATGCCCAAAACCCATAAAGTAGCATTTAATTCATCAAACTCAAATATCATCAATTTTGAGGGGTTTTTTAGCTACACCTTTAATTGGGCAATTCATCCATACATCTATATGAATGTTTGGATCATTTTTTCTTATTATTGTACGAAAAAAAATTATGCAGTTTTTTGTTTAAATTAAAGAGGTGCACACTTTATCACCATGAAAAAATGTTTGCATACAGATTGTATGAATTAGCAACATTGATGTCATATTTTAAGGCTCTACCATTTTTATGGCCCTTTCAACAAAGACCACCAAATTCAACAATTGCTAATTTTAGAAGGTAACTCCCAATTCTAGTAGGTCTAGAAGAATATTATAGTCAACCAATCAACATAATCTCACAAAATATATAATAATAAAACTATGAGAAAATATTCTAGCAAAAGGATAATTTTCCTTGATAACTAGACAATCATCAAACTCTTTCTTGCCAATAAGCATTAACGAGCTTGACTCCCACGCCATAAGAAGAATCTATTTCTTTTTTGTTCATAACTTGAGAGCATACAATATAAAAATTACACATGGGAAATTTTGTTTGAAACCTTATTTTGATCTCAATATTTCAAGTTAACATTTTTTTATATTATTCACCAATTTTTTGTACTATACCTTTCAAGTCAACCTTCAATTCTTCACTTTTGAGGCCATAACTTGAGAAAATGAATTTTGTTTATTAACTTTTTCACATATCAAAAATCTCATAGCATCTTCTATACATATTTTTCATCAAGTACACAATGATCTCAAATATTTTCATGTCTTATCTTTTGTTCTTTCACAACTAATCGAGCCACATAGAAGTGAGTTTTTCTTGATATGGTTATTGGGAGGGGGTGTAGAATCGTCAATTTTACTGATTCACATCTTGTCCTAACCCTTTCCCAATATGAAAACCTATTATGTTGCAGGAGAACCTCAAGAATGGTAGGAAGTAACTAGGTTTCTTTAAGTTTTTTTGATGTAATAAGAACCCATGACAACAAATCTAGTAAGATTGAGCCAGTGGAGTTCCATTTTCAGTCATGCATCTTGAAAGTTGCATTAGAGTAACTTTGGCTCTAATGCCACCATGGGTAGCCAATGGTTAGCCATGATGTAAATAGGGTTTTTTTGGGTGTTACATAAGGTGATAGAATATTTTCAAGGTGTTTTGAACTCATTTTGGATAGGTTTGGGGTCAACTTGTCAAGAAATTGCAATGTTGCAAAGTTGCAACTTTTGCAATTTTTACATTTTTTGCAAAATGTTGCAAGTATGAAACAATTGACCTAACAAGAAGTTGGGAGATTTCCTAACTGATCTAAGGGCATATATAAACCATGGAAACCCAATTTTGGAGTTATTTGAATCAAGAAGGAAAAGATTTCTAAAGGAAATTCTCTGTTTTATATACTTTTCCATACATTGGTCGTATTGTATTGTGACATTTCTTCAATTTGGTGATTGGAGGTGGTATGTTTTAGTCTTGCATTTATTGTATGTTTGGTTTCAAGCCTTGAAGTTCAATCAATATCTAGAGTCATTCATTTGAACAGTAATTGGTTACAAACCCCTTACAAATTAGGGTTTTGACACAAAAATGGCTCCAACCTAACATTCCACAATTATAAACTCAAATGGATTGGTGGAATATTACATTAGACTGTATAGTTTATGTTTGTGTTAGTTTTGGACTTTTCCTAATTGGTTTTCTATTTTTACTTACAAGCCCTAGGTTGATCACTTGGTAGTGTTGAGTTAGGGAACACCATTGAAGTTGTTGTTAGAACAGTTAATTAGATTGAATGTTGGAGTTTGGTGATGGATTAGTTTCCATTAGACTTCTATAGAGCCCAAAGAAGTGTTGGTTTGAATAATTGGTGCATTAGTAGAAAGAATGGAGTTGGAAAAGAAGATGTTGTCTAGGAAGGCCTAATAAGCCTAAAAAGAGCCTAGTTAGGGCTTCCCAATGTAATAGAAAAACTCACATACAATTTTATGATATTGTTTGTAAATCTTAAATGGGTGTAAAAATGATCAAGATTGGGGTGTTGTTTAGGATATTTGAAAGTAATCAGGGGGTAAAATGTTTTAGAAGGCCAAATTCTAATAGGTCTACTAGGTCACCTAAAGTAGTTTGGTGAAATTTGAAAAAGTAAAGACCTATTGCACCAATATCTAAGGGGCATTTAATCCACTTGAAAGAAGTAATTGAAAGGTTGGACAAACCAAGATCCTAATAGGTAGAGCAATTATGGTGAATGGCTAGTGAAAGAGTGGAGGCTTAATCCATGCTATTGGATTGTAAAGAGGATTTTATCTTGTTCTAGATAACCTTGGGAAGGTTGGGCAAGGCTCTGACATTTGGAAGGTCCTCTAACGACTAACCATTGGATGGTTAGCAGTTGAAGTTCAATAAGTCAACCTAGTTGAAAGTTGCCACGAGTTGCTCTACATCATATTGGTATTAGAGCCAATAGTTGAAGTGAAACCTTAGTGTATGTTAGAAACTAGAGAATCAATTTTCCATGAGGAATCAAAGGTTGGAACAATTCCTTCCAAAGCATTGGATGTTGAGACTATGAAGCGGCTAGTTTAAGAAATGCTTGAAGCACAAAAGCGAAAAGTCAAGGTGGAAAAGAAAAACTATAAGGGCAATGGGGAGATGTGACTAGTGATGACGAGGAGGAGGAGGAAGAAGAAGATTCCTTAGTGCAAGTAATTACATCACTTGAGTTGGCCAAAGGAAAAAAGGTATTCCTAGATGCCTTTAAGTGCACTAGTAAAGATCATTTTGAAGGATTGCATATCTTTCATGGTAATCTCAATGGAGAGGATTTTTTGGATTTGATTGATTTTATGAATAGTCATTTTGATCTCAAGGAGGTTTCTAAAGACAAGAAGGTGAGTGTAGACAAATAATTATTTAAGGGGTCAACTTTAGTATGGTGGGATATTATGCAAGAGGAGAGAGTACAAGCTAGTAAGATGAAAATTACTTCTTGGGAAAGGATGTAAATTAGACTTAAGACCTAGTTCCTTCCTACAAATTATGAAGTCCATTTACATAGGGGGTTTCAAAATTTCAATCAAAGAGACTTGGAAGTCATTTCTTACACAAAAGATTTTTATAAACTTAGTTTGGGGTCGAAGAAGTACGAAAGTCGAGTTGAAAGTTGTCTAGGTAGCTAAATGTATTAAGGCAGTGTATCCAAGATAAAATAAGTATCTTGACACTTGATACTATTCATATTGTTTTTAATTAGCTTTGAGGGTTGAAGATAAGCTCAAAGGGAGAGGAGAGAGAAATTGGAGAGAAAGGGGCTATAGATGATATAGAGACAAAGGGTCCTTTGGAACAAACCAACCATTTGTTAGGAGTGGGGAATCTATCTTAGCAAAAGGTAGTGGAGAAAATATTGGAAATTGAGATACTTATAGAGGGAGTTATAGAGGAAGAATTAAATCTAGAGGAAGGTTTAGTAATAAAGGCAGAGGCATTGCTATTTTTACTAGAAATTGCTATAATTGCAGACAAATAGGACATACCATGAGTAGGTGTCCAAAGAAGACTTCAAGATCACATGAGTGAGAGGAGAACTCATCTTGTGTAAGGAGAAGACACCTCTAGTTTCACCTCACATGTTGGAAAGACAATACAATTTCTCGATGGGGAGAGTATGATGATTAGAAGAACCCTCTTAAAGGTATATCTCAACACAAGGAGCCTCCTCAAAGGAAAACAATAATTAGAACCACATGCAAGCCCCATGGAAAGGTATGTAAAGTTATTAAGGATTCAAGGTCCACTGAAAATATTGTCTACTTAGAAATGGTAGATAAATTGCAATTGAAAAATATTACCTCACATTAATCCCTATAAGATATCTTGGTTGAATAAGGATCAACATGTCTTAGTGGATGAACAAGCCTATGTAGACTTTGAGATAGGAGACTATAGGAATAGATTTTTATATGATATACTCCCTTTAGATGCATGTCATTTTTTATTAGGTGTCCATGGCAATATGATATCAAGGCTATGCATGATGGAGAAAGGAATTCCTACATGACAACAAAGTGGTGTAAGAATTTTTAAATGGATCCTTTACTAGATCAAGGGAAGGAGAAGTTTTTTGGGTCTCATGTGATGATGCTAAGTGGGAAAGAATTCCTTAAGGTCTTAAAATAGAGAGGGAACAATGATATGCCATTATGGTCAAACCCATGACAAAGATCATTGAATTTTTTGTAGAGGTACAACAATTGTTAGACTAGTATAAAGACATAGTGGTCAAAGAGATACCAGATAGTTTTCCACCTATGAGGAATGTTAGCCATCAACTAGATCTCATACCAAGGTCTAGCCTAAAAAATAAGGATTTATATAAGATGAATCTTAATCAAAATGAGGAGATAGCCAAACAAGTGCAAGAACCATTGGACAAGGTTTTGATAAGGAAGAGTTTGATTCCATGTGTAGTTCTACAGTCTTAGTACCTATAAAGGATGGTAAATGGAGGATGTGTACTAATTCAAGGGCCATCAATATAATTATCATAAGATAGAGGTTTCTCATGCCTAGGATTGAGGACCTAATGGATTACTTTGGAAGTTATTGTCACTTTGCAAAGGTGGATTAAAAATTAGGGTACCATCCAATTAGGATTAGACTAAGGGATGAGTGGAAAATAACTTTCAAGACTATTGAGAGCTTATATAAGTGGTTGGTGATACCTTTTGGCCTAAAAAATGCACCTAGCACCTTTACAAGGTTAATGAATGAGGTACTTGTAAAGTTCATCATTGAAAAATTTGTGATTGTGTACCTCGATGATTTATTAAGATTTAGCAGGACTAAGGAGGAGAACTTGAAACACTTAGATATTGTCCTAAAGAAGCTACACCAAGAAAGGTTGATGATCAATCTAGAAAAGAGTGAGTTCCTAAAAACTAAACTAGTGTACCTTGGGCTTTTTGTATCTCAAGGATGTACCCAAATAAATTTGAAGCCATATTGAATTAACCGACTCTTAGGATAGTACAAGATGTTAGAAGCTTTCATGGATTGGCATCCTCTTATAGGAAATTTATAAGGATTTTTAGTCATCTTTGTGCACCAATCTTAAATACCGACAAGGGGGGAGTAAAATGTTAGTTTGCACAAAAACCTAAGGCTAATGAAGATTTTGAAATGTTGAAAAAGAAGGTAGTAGAATTTTCATCCCTTAGACTTCTTGATTTTAACAAGGTCTTTATAATGGAGTGTAATGCTAGCAAATTAGCCATACGAGTAATGTTATGTCAGGAAGACCACCCTATGGCTTTCTTTTTAGAGAATTTGAATGAAGATATATAGAATTATTCCACCTATGACTTGGAATTGTAAGAATTGGAGGCACCACTTATTGTTTAAGGATTTCATAGTCTACACTAGTAACCATGTCCTTAGTTTTCTCAATAGACAGGACAAACTAAATTAGAGACATCTCAAGTGGGTAGAATGTTTACAAGCTTACAAATTCACCATCAAGCACAAGAAATGGGCTAAAAACAAGGTAGAAGATGCCTTCTATAGGAGGGTGTTGTCTATGTAGGAGATTCAATTGGAAAATGTGGGATTAGAATCTCTAAATGACCTGTGTGTTGAAGATAAGGACTTTGCAAAAATCTATAGGCATTGCAATGATTTTTCTAACACTTTTCATGTTGGTTATGCTAACTAATTATTGTAGGATGGTTTACTTTCCAAAGGACCATAGTTGTGCATACCTCAAAGCTCAATGAGGGAGAATATTATCAAAGAGAAACACCAAGGAAGTTTAGGGGGACATTTTGGCTATGACAAGACCCTTGAGCAAATAGCTAGGTTTTATTTTTGGCCTAAAGTTTAACAAGATGTCAAATAGTTTGTAGAACAATGTGCTATCTATCAAATAGACAAATAAATTTTATCTCATGCAGGGTTATACCAACGCTTAGTTATACCTATTAGGCCTTGGGAGTGCCTTCGTACAGATTTTGTGCTTGGATCACACAAAATAGCAAGAGGTTATGAAAGTGTGTATGTAGTAGTGGATACATTCAGTAAAATGGCCCACTTCATACATTGTAAGAGCATCAATGATGCTTCATACAGTGTAGGCCTTTTCTTCAAAGAAATTATTAAGATACATGGTCTTCTAATTCATATTGTGAGTGACATGGATTCAAAATTTGTGGGGCACTTTTGGAGAACTCTTTGGAAGAAATAGGAACCAATTTGGCCTTCTCATCTACTTACCATCCATAGTCATATGTTAAACTGAAGTGGTAAATAGGTGTTTGGGTAATTTTTTGTGAACTCTAACAAAACAACATGGTCAAGCTTGGGATTTGGTAATTGGCCAAGAAGAGGATTCTTAAAATGACTTAGTGAATAGGAGCACTAGAGAAACCCCTTTGAAATTGTATATTTTTATCACCCAAGGGGAAATATGGAGCTCAAAGATATATGAGCTATGCATAAGAGGAGTGCATTAAGAGAAAAATTTGTAGAGAATGTAAAGGATATTCATGAATAGATCAAGTAGACTCAACAAAAAAGAATAAAAGTATAAGGCATAAGTAGATAAGATAAGGAGATAACTTAAATTCAAGGTAGGAGACTTAGTCATGGCCTACATTAGGAAATAAATATTTCCTAAGGGACAACCAAGTTACTCATGAAAAACATACGACCCTTAAAGATTGCTCATAAATTAGGAGATAATGCATATGAGGTAAAATTACCTCCTGATATTTGAATCTATCCCATTTTCAATGTTAGTGATATGTATGTTTACAAAGGAAAAATGTTCGATGCTCACGAATTAGATGGAAACAAATCAGTTGAAGTAGATTAGGTAACAAATTTACTACCTTACAAGCCATTATAATTGGAAAGAACTGTAAACAGTAAGGTAATTAAGAAAATAAATAAATTAGTATACAAATAATACCTTGTGAAATGGGTCAAATTTCTTGAAATAGAAGCCACTTGGATTCTGAGGTAGATATCATTAAAAATGGAAAAATTATTCAAGACCTACTCACTCATGGGATGTGAGCTTTTTATACCCCAAGAGTATGGTGCAAGAGAACCTCAAGTATAGTAGGATGTAACTAGGTACTTTTAAGTTTTTTTGGTGTAATAAGAACCCATGGCAACAAATTACTAAGATCGACCCATTAGAGTTCCATTTGTGGTTGTGCATACTAAAAGTTGCATTGGAGTAACTTTGTGAATAGTGCCACCATGGGTAGTCAATGATGAGCCATGATATGAATAGGGTTGTTTGGGTGCTAGATAAGGTTTTGGGATGTTTTCAAGGATTTTTGAATCATTTTGGATAGTTTTGGGGCCAACTTGTCAAGAAATTGCAATGTTGTACAAAAAGTTACAAAGTTGCAACTTTGCAACTTTTGCAATTTTTACATACTTTTGCAAAATGTTTTAAGAATGCAACATTTAACCTAACAAGTAGTTGGGAAGTGTCTTAACCAATTAAATGCAAAAGTTAAGCCAACAAATAGTTGGGTAGATTTTAGTCTTACCTTTGTTTTGTGTTTGGTTTCAAGCCTCAAATTAAATCAATAGCAACAATCGTTCATTTGAACAGCTGTAGACACTTAAAATTGTCCTAAACATTATATGAATTCATTTAATATTTCTTTTAACATTATAGTTAATTATTAATTAATTAATTATATTTTTCATATTCTTCTACTTATTTAATTAAATAGGTTCACTTTCCTAGTGTATTTAAATTTAATTTAAATACTTCCCCCCCTAATGTATTAAATTTATTTAATACAGAGTGCTCCACAAATCCCCTTTTAAATAAATCCTATTTATTTAATTCCCTTCATTCCATTAAATTCTCTAAACCTATGATTAAATTAAATCCTATTTAATTTAGTCTTAAACCTATCCTAAAACCTAGTCTACACCCATCACTTTCATCCTTCTAAGCCTACCCACTACTTAATCCCACTTATTTATCCTAAATACCTTGCTAAACCCCTTTTTATTCCTAAGTGTGTGCTCACACATGTGTGAGGAACCCTCACACTTCTCACACCTCTCACGCCTTCCACACCTCTTACACCTTTGTCCCCCATTCCTTCCTTCAATTTTACTCACACATGTGTGAGCAAATTTTGAATGTTGATCATTTGCATGACTTGTATACATGTCTCCCATGTCGCACCTATGTGGATGCCACATAGATGTCACCTCCCCAAGGCCTCTCTCAAGCCTATAAATAGAGCCCTTGTCTCAAGCATTTTCCATCCCACTCATTTGCATTGTTATCATGCTAGTTTTTTATTAGAGCTTTTAGTGATTTCTAGAGTTGTATTTGTTACTAACCTTTGGTAGTTGTTAGATTTTCATCTCATTTTCATTGTTAGCTTAGTTTGTTTCTTACATTTCTATACTCATATCCTTTGAATGCTCTCAAGCATGGTTGATTCCATAGCCATTGTTTGAAGTATTCTCCACTCATTTAGCATAGTATCATTTTCACATTGCATTTCATATCAAGGGATTCACATAGTTGTGTTTTGGGAGAGCACACCACATTCGTCCAATCTAAATCACACCAATAGGGCCTCTCATGGGTGCCTTTATTGAGCTGCTTTGAGGTTGCATGAGGACTTTTCTTTTTGGTTGCATTGAGTTGCAAAACTCAAGCATAGTATTAGTTGTGTTTTGTTTTATTTTGAATATTTGATATACCCACGCAACTAACATGTGCTTGTTTACTCTTGCTTCCAATAGGTTAGGTTTTCTTACATACAACAGTAACTGGTTACAAACCCTTGAAAAATAGGATTTTAACAAAAAATGCTCCAACCTGACATTCCACAATTAGAAACTCAAACAGATTGGTGGAATGTTAGATTAAACTACATAGTTTTTGTTTGTGTAAGTACTTGCAAATCCTAGGTTGATCATTTGGTAGTATAGAGTCAGGGAACATCATTGAAGTCTTTGTTATAGTAAGTAATTAGATTGAATGCTAGAGATTAGTGATAGATTAGTGTCCATTAGACTTGTACAGAACCCAAACAAGTGTTGGTTTGTATAGTTGATGTATTGGTAGCAAGAATGGAGTTGGATGTTGTCTAGAAAAGCCTACTGAGCCTAAAAAGGGCCTAGTTAGGGTTTCCTAATGTAATAGAAAAACCCACATATAGTTTTGCAATATTGTTTATAATTCTTAAATGAGTATCAGAAAAGGTCAAGATATTTAGGTGTTGTTCATGAGATTTAAAAGTAATCAAGGATAAACTCAATTAGGAGGCCTAATTCGAGTAGGTCTATTAGGTCATCTAAAGTAGTTTGGTGAAACTTGCAAAAGTAAATGAAACCCGTTGCACCAATGTCAAAGGGAAATTGAATCCACTTGAAAGAAACTATTTAAAGTTTGGATGAACCAAGATCTTGATAGGTAGAGCAATTGTGTTGAATGGCTAGTGAAAGAGTGAAGGCTTAATCCATATTATTGGATTGTAGAGGATTTTAGCTTGTTCTAGGTAACCATGGGGAGGCTGAACAAGGCTCTTTGGATACCTTTGGAAGGTACTCTGATTGCTAACCATTGGATGGTTAGGTTTTGAAGTTTAGTAAGTGAAACTAGTTAAAAGTTTCCACAAGTTTCTGTTAGGAACCTGTGTGTTCCTTCTGTTTATTTTGTTAGAGTAGAGTTGTTGGACGCATATGCTTTGTAAGTCGTCCCGTGAGTTTATTTTATTATCCCACATGCATAGGTAGTATTACTTTTCTAGATCGTACCCAGTATATAAGAATAGGTTGAGGCCCTTGATGGGGACGGACGAATTTATTGTATTGAGCTTGCTCAAAGGAGGTTACCCCCTCGAAGTGGCCTGCGATCAGTAGATTTATTTTGAGTTCTGCTATCACTTTGTATTCTGTTATTTCGAGCATTCTCACGATATTGCTATAAGGAGGTTCTTCTCATCTGGTATCAGAGCACTCTCTTGGGCTCGCTGGGTGGAAATTACATCAAATTTTTTTTCTGTCGTGGCCTTCAGGTTCCTCTCACTTCTAATATCTCTTGTTATTGCAATAACTCTTTTCAGTTGTTCTGTCTGTGAGTGAATTTTTTAGTCGTAGCTTCCTTGTTTGCTTTCTGTTTCTGCTCATACTTCCGCAGAACGTCTGCAATATCATTTCGCATACTTCCTTCCTTGGCGACCCAACCCCAAATTTTACATATCAAAGCCCTAAAACCCTCATTTATCTAATTTTAGGGTTTGCCCTATCTTTTTCACCTCTCATCCAATCGCCACCAAACTGAGCCACAAGATTCAATTCCTCATTTTGCTCCCTTATCCCTCTTGGACTGTTCGCCTCATTTCGCCTCCCTACCCTTGAAACCCTCATTTTTCTTTTTCCCTTGTCCCCAGATAGTCTCCCACCACCCGTCGAACACCCATTTCCTATATGAGTTTTACCCAAATCCAAGTTTGCCGTAACTAAAAAAGTTTTTGTTTCTCATCTTCTACCCATTTCAAAAAAAAAAAAAAAAAAAAAAAAAAAAACCTTGTTTTATGGTTGTTACGCGTACAGGAGCAAAAATCATGGAAGAGGAAATTGCATCCCTCAAAACCAGACTTCAAGATCTGGATGACAAAATTCTGGGTCTTAACTTTCAGCAGTCAGCCATGAGCCGAAACCATTCAGGAGATACTGGGTCCTCTTCTGGCAATTTCCGTGGACCAAAGCTTGATTTTCCACGCTTCGATGGTTCTGATCCGACTGGATGGATCTATAGGGCAGAGCAGTATTTCAGCTTGCATAATACTTTGGATAACCACAAAGTCTCCCTTGCATCTTTTCATTTGGAACATGAAGCTCTTCAATGGTTCCGTTGGTACATCAAGGCTAATGTAGGCCCAACGTGGAGCGAATTGTGCACCCTCATTTTGGAGCGCTTTGGCCCTAGTTCCTTTGATGATTTCACAGGAGCACTCACTAAACTGCGTCAAACAGGCACTGTAAGAGAATACCAGACAGAGTTTGAAAAATTAGCTAATCACACAGAGGGCTTGTCTGATGAATTCTTCCGTAGTTGTTTTGTCAGTGGTCTGAAGGATGCACTTCGCTCAGAAGTCAAAATGTTTCGACCTACTACAATGATGGAAGCCCTTGGGTTGGCTAAGTTAGCGGAAGACAAGATTAGTGCTCTACAACGCTCCAGATCTAATTTTGTTCCATTCAGAAATACAGGTTCTCACAACCCTCCAGTCATACCAGCTCCCAGAACTACTCCGATCAAGCACTTGTCTGAAACAGAGATGCGAGTTAGGCGAGACAAAGGGCTTTGTTATAATTGTGATGAGAAATGGTCTCGGGGCCATAGATGTGTTCAGCAAAAGCTCTATCTCTTGGATGTGGATTCTCCACCGGAACTGGAAGAATATGTAGATGCTCAAGAAACAGTGGATGCTGAGGTTGAGCCTCACCAGCCTGAACCTCCTTCCCCAGAAGCTCCACCAGAGATATCTGTCCATGCTTTGGCAGGAGTCACTACTCCACAAACCATGCGGGTCCAGGGTTTCTTCAAGAAGATCCCTCTTACTATACTCATTGATTCTGGTAGCACTCATAACTTCATTGATCCACGCATAGCCAAACAGGCTGATTGCTTTATCCATCCCTGCTCTAGCTTTGAAGTCATGATTGCCAATGGGGGCACTTTACCTTGTAAAGGGAAATGTCGCAATGTGCGTCTCTCTATTGGAGATTATAACATGCGCTCTGACATGTTTGCCTTACCCTTAGGTGGCTGTGATGTGGTTTTGGGTGCCCAATGGTTACGCACTCTTGGCCCCATTCTCTGGGATTTTGCTGAACTTTGGATGCAGTTTTCAGCCGAGGGGCACCAACACACTTTGAAAGGCTTACAACCAGGGTCTCTCAGCATCATCAGTTCACACCGTATGGAAAAACTTCTTAAGAAGAATTCACATGGTGTCATCGCTCAGCTCCATTCCATTCAGATGCAGCCATCAGCAGTCTCTAGCACTCCTGCCGATCTCCAACACATTTTGGACAAGTATTCTGGTATATTTGCTGAACCTGTGGGATTACCTCCTTCTCGTCCAGAGGACCACCGTATTCAGCTCCTTCCTGGCAGTGTTCCGCCCAACATCAGGCCCTACCGCTACCCATTTCATCAGAAGACCAAAATCGAGATACTTGTCCGTGACTTACTGAAGCAAGGTATTATTCGCCCTAGTACCAGTTCCTTTTCTTCTCCAGTTCTGCTTGTTCGCAAAAAAGATGGGTCATGGCGACTCTGCATTGATTTCCGAGCACTTAATCATCTCACTATAAAGGACAAGTTTCCCATTCCAGTTGTTGATGAACTTCTTGATGAACTTCATGGGGCTCATTTTTTCTCCAAGTTAGATCTTCGTTCTGGGTATCATCAAATTCGGGTTAATGAGGAGGATATACCTAAAACTGCCTTCCGCACACATGATGGTCACTATGAATTTTTAGTCATGCCCTTTGGCCTCACGAATGCTCCTTCAACATTTCAGGCAGTGATGAATAACATATTTCGACCATACCTCCGGAAATTCATTCTGGTCTTCTTTGATGATATCCTCATATATAGCAAAACTTGGGCTGAGCATCTCCATCATCTGGAGCTTGTCTTGCAACTTCTCTCTGATCATCAACTCTGTGCAAAACTATCTAAATGTGTGTTTGGCCAGGAGGAAGTGGAGTATCTCGGGCATATTGTTGCACACCATGGAGTGCGGGTGGATCCTACAAAAATAGATGCCATGAAAACTTGGCCGCATCCTAAAACTCTCAAGAGCCTTCGGGGTTTTTTGGGGTTGACTGGCTACTACCGCAAGTTTGTCAAAGATTACGAGAAAATTGCAGCACCATTGACAGCTCTGTTAACAAAGGATGCCTTCTCCTGGACCCCTGTTGCTGAGACTGCATTTGAACAACTGAAACAGGCTATGTGCAGTACACCTGTTCTCGCGATGCCAGATTTTTCCAAACCCTTCACTATTGAGAGTGATGCTTGCGGCAATGGATTGGGTGCTGTTCTCCTGCAAGATGACCATCCTATTGCGTTCACTAGCAAAGCCCTCTCTGGTAAGAATCTAGCCCTCTCTACTTATGAAAAAGAAATGATGGCTATTTTGCATGCTGTACAGAAGTGGCGGCCATACCTCTTAGGGAGTCATTTTTGCATCAGAACCGATCACCAAAGTCTGAAATACTTCCTGGAACAACGGGTATCCTCTCCTACACAACAGAAATGGGTCAGCAAACTCATGGGGTATGATTATGAGATCACCTACAAGAAGGGTAAGGAGAATATTGTGGCAGATGCTCTTTCTCGCACATTTGATAATCAAGCTTCCCTTTCCGCTATTTCTAAGCCCATTCCCAATTGGTTAGCGTCTGTTCAGCAGGGCTATGATAGTGACTCTTCTTTATCTCAAATCATTCACCAGCTAGCCAATAATCCTTCTGCTATACCACATTACTCTTGGGATGGTGCTTCTCTTCGATACAAGGGTCGGCTAGTGCTTCCTCAGAACCCAGCTCTACATCAGGCTATTTTTTATGAACTCCATGCTTCTCCTTCAGCAGGGCACTCAGGCTTCCTCAAAACTTATGAGCGAGCAAGGAGAAACTTCTTTTGGAAAGGAATGAAACAGACGATTCAACAGATGGTGGCTGAATGTGATACTTGCCAACGCCACAAGGGTGAAACGACCCTCCTTCCTGGCTTGCTCGAACCATTGCCCATCCCTACACGGATTTGGACTGATATTTCTATGGATTTCATTGAAGGGCTTCCTAAATCCGGTGGCAAGACAGTGATCTTGGTTGTGGTTGATCGTCTCTCGAAATATAGTCATTTTTGTGCCCTCAGCCACCCCTATACTGCCTCCTCTGTTGCACAAATCTTCATGGACCAGATATTTCGTCTTCATGGACTCCCTTCTTCCATTGTCTCTGATCGTGATGCAACTTTTACCACTCATTTTTGGACTGAACTGTTTCAGAAAACTGGCACCAAACTGAAGATGAGTTCGGGCTATCACCCACAAACTGATGGTCAAACGGAAATTGTCAATAAATGCTTGGAAACTTATCTTCGTTGCTTCACTTCCGAACAGCAACATCAGTGGGCCAAGTGGCTCCCTTTAGCTGAATGGTGGTACAATACCTCTTACCACACTGCCTCTAAAATGACTCCATATGAAGCAGTCTATGGTCAGGCACCTCCAGTGCTCCTTCCCTACACTCCCAACAGCTCACCAGTCCAGGCAGTTGACATAGTTCTCCGCAGCAGGGATCAGATTCTTCGTACCTTACAAGATAATCTTCACATGGCCCGTAATCGGATGAAACAGCAAGCAGATCAACACCGTTCTGAGCGCTCATTTCAAGTTGGGGATATGGTTTTTCTTCGTCTACAGCCATACAAACAATCCTCCCTAAAGCTGAAAGGGCGTCATAAGCTGGCCCCAAAATTTTATGGGCCTTATCAGGTTCTGCAGAAGATTGGTTCAGTTGCTTATAAACTGGAACTTCCTCCTTCTTCCCGCATTCATCCAGTTTTTCATGTTTCTTGTCTAAAGAAAGTTCTGGGTACCACTGTCAGAGCACAAACTACTCTCCCTGAAATGGATACGGAAGGATCCATTATCCTGGAGCCGGTAGCAATCATTGACCAGCGCACTCGCCAGCTTCGCTCTCGCTCCATCTCTGAGGTCTTGATTCAGTGGCATGGCATGCAACCAGAGGATGCTACCTGGGAACCCCTTCTTCAGATTCAACAACAATTTCCACACCTTAAGCTTTGAGGACAAAGCTTTTTTCTAAGGGAGAGGGGATGTTAGGAACCTGTGTGTTCCTTCTGTTTATTTTGTTAGAGTAGAGTTGTTGGACGCATATGCTTTGTAAGTCGTCCCGTGAGTTTATTTTATTATCCCACATGCATAGGTAGTATTACTTTTCTAGATCGTACCCAGTATATAAGAATAGGTTGAGGCCCTTGATGGGGACGGACAAATTTATTGTATTGAGCTTGCTCAAAGGAGGTTACCCCCTCGAAGTGGCCTGCGATCAGTAGATTTATTTTGAGTTCTGCTATCACTTTGTATTCTGTTATTTCGAGCATTCTCACGATATTGCTATAAGGAGGTTCTTCTCAGTTTCTCTACATCAATTTTGTTTAAGAAATTTTCATCCAAGACCTATGACATGTGGAAATAAGATATGACCATATTGAGTCAATCCCTAGTTTATGGACCTATCGTGATGAGACCCAACCTAAATTGACCTATGACTTTAAGGATCTAGATTTTAGGAACAAGATGGATTCAAATATGACATCAAGACTTCCTATAAATGTTTTGGAGAGCCTTAAGTTCTATATGGTTTCTTTCCTTAAATTATAGGACATATTTAGGGGAATCAATGAGTTTTGTATACTATAACTTGAGATTGATTTCACATCATCGACACTTGATTCCTTTCCTTCTATTAACAAATATCTCTAGAAGTTCACACATCATGTTTGCATTATACAAGAGTACATTTTTTATTCTATCAAAGATTCAAGGATATTTACAATGATTTGCTTCATTATTTTACTCTACTAAGGATGTCTTGGGAGATGCATGTATTGTGTCTTCATTTTAGGTATTTTGTGAGTGCTTGACATGAGAGAAAACCAAGTTGGCATTGTTGGATTTACATTTTACATCCAAATTATAGACATTGGTTTCTCAATCATCATCTCAACCATCTTTAGGTAAATAGAAGCCTAAGAATAAGAAGAAGAAGAAGTACAAGGGTATGCGATCTATTAAACCAATTCAAGATGATCATGGTCATGATTTGAATTTTTCCACCTCTTAAAAGAGGTCTTTATCTAGGAATAAAAAGTACAAGGGTTCTTATTTCTCCAAGGTAGGACATGATGAACATAGATCTGATGCATATGAGATTAATGTGTCGATGCATCTTCTAGAGAAGCTCAATATCTAGTGGCCTTCATCTCATTCATCCTTTTCTACCACGTGAGAACATGAACATTACAAAGTTAACTTAAATAGCATAAAGTGAAGAAAAAATGAAGGTCATGCACTCTTTGTATCAACACACTCTTAATCTAGAGGTGGCTTCTTAATTTAGGTGTTTCACATCATATGGAGTCTCCAAAGAGTGTGTTCTCTTCTTTTGATAATCATCATTTTCTATAGATTTTGATGGGTGATAACACTTAAATGAGTGTTACTTGAAATTTTTATGTTTCATTTGGTGATGGTACATTCATGATGCTCTTTGTACCCTTCACTATTTTCTAGCCTATTTTCCATCTACCAGATTACTCATAATGGGGAGTGAAAGATAGTTGAGTTCACCCCTAATTTAGTGCTTATCAAAGATTAAAATAGTGGTTGATAGAGTTTACCATGCATCATGAATTTATTAGTTCCTTATTATGGTCCAATTGACTACACAATGTCATTGATTGGTCCTACCTCTCATACGCCAAGAGTAGATTAAGTATCTATGGAGAGGTTTGGTCACTCATAACATATGTGTACTTAATTCATCTATAAAAATTCTTGAGACTTGGTTTGATCCTCCTCCACCTTCTAATTCTTTAGAGTTCATCTCATTTTAGCAAGATATTTGTTTCCTTTCAGTTTCATCAAAGTGCAATGAGTACTTGCCAAATATTATTGCATTATTTGACATTTATCACACATTCTGAGTATTGAACATTGTTTGATAAATCACACATTCTAAATATTGGAAACATGATTGAGGATATTTGACTCCTCCTTGATGAGATATTGGTCTTTCATATGTCTTTAGAAAATGTTCAACATACATCTATACAATTGCTCAAAATAGTTGGACAGTTGAGCAATCATTAATGCTACACATCCTAATACGTTTATTTCCTTATTAGTTTATGCAGTTGCTTCAACCTTATTCATTTGTTTTTTAACTTCTTAAGGAGAGAAATGTGACTTTTCACTCTTTAATCTTCATCAACATTTATCCTCAAGCCTTAATCTTCATAATTTGAGGTTCTCTCTCTTATAAGGGGATTTATTGTACTTATGTGATTGATTTAGTACTTAGGCGAATAAATGGAGTCCTTCATCTTAGTTAGATGCAATACCTTTTTGTTTTTTTTTTTTCATTTCATCTCCCTCTCTTTTGGAGATGAGTGTTTTTTCAAACCATTTTGTTCTCTTTTTCTCTATTTAGAGAAACCTCATTGTTGTGAATTTTTAGAAAGGTTAATCTTTCCTTGGATGTATTAATTGGGATATTCCAAGGATCCCTAAATGTAGTTTTTCCTATTGTACACATGTGGAGGACATGTCATTGTTTGTCCTTTATTCCACATGTAAGGACAACTCTTTTTTATTCCTTTATTTAGTTTATCCTCCTTAAGAGGATTGTGACACTTTGCACACACCTATTATGAATGTGGCATTCATAGAAATGGGAGTTACAAATGCAACTCCTTTCTCATCTCTATATAAGAGATGCTCCTCCTTCTTTCTTCTTCACTCTCAACACTTGATGTTATTGTATTGAGCTATTTTGCTCCAACACACTCTCTCTCTCTTCTCTAGGCATTTGCCTTCATTCATAATACTCACAAGGGGTTTTCTTTGCTTTCCCCTTATAAATCCTTGTCTCCATTGTTGAACCATCTTGGTGTATGCTCTTGGATTTTGCTTATCTTATGGTAACATTGTTTCACACTTAACTTACTTGGATTGTTTCTCGTTCCTTGCTCAATATTATCATTTCTTACATGAATTTTATTTCCTTGTAGATAAGTAGTTAATTATGCCTAGTTTTAGGGACTCGTCCATGCATTTTATTCTTATATATTTGTTTCTTCTTAAGTTTTACTTAAGGGGGTTTGTAAACATTAATCTACTTCTCCATGAAGGAAGGCTCTTCCTTCATAAAGCACTTTCTTTACAAGAATATTTATCAACAAAAAGTGATACATGTTGTGGTGAACACTTTTTGCACATCCCTTCTTTTGTTTCCCATTCTTCCCTTTTGGGTTTCCATCTCTCATAAATGTTGATGTTAGTCAATCCCTTCGTGTGTCAATCCCACAAAAGGTCTCTTAGAGGAGGAAGATCCTCTCTAGATCATTCATCTACTTTCCACGTGTTTGACTCCTCTTAGTAGAGACACTTTATATCAAAGCCTGAAAGGATTGTACACAAAATGCAACCCATTTTCAAATTCAAAGAGTTCCTTGTGTGATGCATGTCTTTGAGAAACTATTAACTTTACATAACATCTTCACACCATCAACATTTGTGATGCATCAAAGGAAAAGCATGATGTTTTTCAAGCATGGGCCATGTTCACCTAGAAGCAACAACTACCAAATATAGAAATGGGATCTAACTCCAAAGTTTAGGACACAAAGTTAAATGACTCCTCCCATAAAAGTTTACAAAAAAATATGACTCCTTAGTCCTACCAAATAAACAATATCATCCTCATTACTAAAGATCGCTATCAAAATCATAAGGATTTCTCCATTTAAACTATATATATTTGCAAATTTCCAAAAAAGAAAAAGACTCCCATCTCTTGAAATAGAGGGAGAACAAGCCAAATAGCCATAAGATATATCACCAGAGGATCAAAACCCTTTTCTGTTGTAGAATTTTTTTTTGGGAAAACTAAAGTTAATACTATCATCTTTGTATCTCTACAATCATGATGAAACTATTATGATGTAATATGTAACTATATCCCATAATTATAAATAAGATGAATCATGCACTTGACCCTTTTATTTATTTCATGATCCATTTTAATTTTTGCAATTTATAAGGTAGAAAAAAATTATTGTATCTTCTAGAGTGCTTATTTCTTGATGGATTATGCCTTGGTTGCTTCTCTAATCTCAAAATATTCTTAAATTATTTTCTTTATATTGTCAATAGTAGTTATTTACAATCATTTTGGTACCTATAATGGTTGGTGGCACACAAGCCTTGTAATTTCCACTCCAAAATTGCATGTGCTTCAAAGTCTTAAAGTGTCTCTAAATCGGGTATTGGGTCTTACAATTTCATCTTTTCTATTATTTTCTCCAACCTAAGCACAATGAGTCAACTTATAAAATCTTGGAGGTTGTATAGTGACACACAATCAGGTCAGCACTACCACTATTACTTCCTATAGATTTGTTTCACCTCATTGAAGGCAATTTTGGTCATTAGTAATTTTCTTTAATGACACACTTGGTGGCACCTAGTGTTGTGCTTCATAATACACCCACTGATTCAAGTAGATATAACATCATTGTGTGAATGCTTTCTAGTTTTGCAAAGCATTATTCATGCATGCACCCTACAGAAATATGTCTCTTTTCTCTCATGCCCTAAAATTCTTTTTGCACAAATGTACCCTCAAACCCATTTTGGTATTAACCCATGTGTACAATATACACCACAAACCTTCTTACCCCCTTTTCTAATCTCAAATGAGATCAATGAGCTCTAGTATACAATGATGGAGTTTAAGAGTCAGAGCGAGGATATTAACATAGCCTAAGTGTTACATAGACCTCTGGGTTTTGAAGGGTGCTCATAGGGATATCCTTATGAAAGAGAAATAAAGGCCCAAGAGAGGAGATTATGAGAATAACTAGTTGCAAAGATGAGAAATAAGGATAAGATGATAGAACTCATATCTTGGAGGATACGAAAATAGGAAATATAAATCTCATCTCCTCAAAAGATACCCATTCAAATGAGAAACCATCCCTCGATAGATGGAGTCTTCCTAAGGATGATTTCAAGACTTGGAGAATGAAGAAGATTTAGAAAGAGAAGTGGAGTTTAACATATGAGGGGTCATTGATGAGGAAGAAACTTCCCTCCATTGTATAAGAATCCTAAAAAGGAGGATCCATCCCATTAGCGAAAAGCTCTATCCCAAAGGATAAGTGTGTCTACCTTGTTATGAAGATAACATACTCGATGAGGTATAATAATGATGATCAATTTTGCAATGATTTTGAGTATTTATGTCTATTCTTGGATAGGCAATCATATGTGTGCAACCTAGAGTATGGTGAACTATCATAGCAACATGAAGGATTCTGCAATGACCCCTTAAGTTGCCCCAAATAAGATAAAGCCAACAAGAATCAACCATCTAATAACCCACAAAGGGAAGGTCTAGTTAGAACCCAACCTAATAATAATTTTAGTACAATAATAGACACTAAACAAATGATCCACCAAACTATGGTGCTATCTAGGGAGTGCCTCTTATGACACCTAGCTTCACAATAGTGCAGTAGCACACTCAAGGGTTTGCTATCCTCAGAGTCCAAAGAAATGGTCAACGAGACTCCCAATTCACAAGGTGTTGAAGAGACAACATAAAGGTTCATGGAAGAGCATAATTTCTCCACCACTGACCACCAAATTCATGCATAGAAGACCCTTCTTCTTCTTGTCCACCTATATAAATTTTAAGAACCATCAAGGAAGATGAAAATTTTGGGTCACAAGGGTGACTATTTCCCTAACTTGGTTAATAGTTTCTCTTAGCAAAAAAATTTATTTCATTAGTGTATGTTTAGTGGTAAAAATGACATCAATGAGTTTAATAATGTAAACTAGATGAGATAAATTCATTAATTAAACATGTTCACTCTAAGTCATTCAATGTGATAGAAATAGGGGCTTTCAAACATAACTCTCAATAAAACTCAAGTTGGATTAGCAAGACTCATATATGATGAAGGGATGCTAATAATAAACCCAAATTATACTAAGGAAATGTGCAAGCAAGTCCTCTTTCATGTAATGTTTATTAACTTTAAATGTGCAATGTGAATGTGAATTGAACTAATTGATTAAATGACAAAGATGAAATAGATCTGGGAGCATTATGTGTGCAAGAAATCTAATTAAAATAGAAAAATAAATTTATGATATGAGATTAAAAGGAAAGATAAATATGACTTCAAAAAGTACAAGGGAAAGTGCTTTTATATTCCAAAGATTTTGAATATACAAGCAATAAAGAAAATATGATGGCAGATTTGTGATCATAATAGAAAACCCAAAACAAGAGAATCTCATGAATTAGGCAAAGAAAAAAATGAGATTTGACATTTTTTTGTTGAAAACAATTATTTAATTATATGTTGTCTTTGATGTTACACAAAATTTCAAGTCTTTACTGAGCAGTCTATGATAATCGAGCTTACTTGGGCATCGAAGGTCGTTTCTTGTATATGCCAAGCGTTCAATTATAACTAAGGTCAGAGATAGTATTGACCAAGCTCAGTCAGTTAATGAAGTAGAGTTAGTATTGACCAAGTTGGATCCATTAACATTAGAACTCCTATTCTAATCGAGTTGTGTCAGTTAATGGAGGGATCCTCTGTGTTGATCAAGTACTCAATTTTGTATTAGTTGATTGTCAGCATATTTAGTCTGATACATTTATTGGTCAATACAAGCCAACTTAAGGGATGAAAATTATTTGGTTAAAAGAGGATTCAAGCCAACTTGACAAGGTGAATCATATATATGAAAGGTCAATTTGAGGATTGACATGTCAATTTGAAGAAGATGAATTAAGGAAGCGAATTTGAAAGATATCTATAAAGGGCAGAGTATCCACATCGATCGAGCTACAAAGAACATTCTAATCAAGGAGGATCAAGTAATCAAGCTAGAACTAAGATTCAAATCAATAAAGTCAGTTGCATCATCAATTAGGTCAAGTCATTATTAATCTCTAGTAATTGTAGTAGTGAATCAAATCTCCTAATAGAGTTAGCCTAATAACTATTTAACAAATCCTCTAACAAGGTGGTATTTCTAGATCAAAGTATTTGAAGACCTCTAATAAAGCCACTCCTAACAAGGTGAACTAAATCCTCTAATAGGGTCACACCTAACAATGTGTTTTGTAACCTTTAATAGGGTTGGCTCCTAATAGAGCTTACTTCAAAAGAGTGAAAATTAGTAACTAGTTGCAATTGGTGGTTTTCCCAAATTGGAATTCCATGTTAAATCTTGGTGTTTGTTGTGTTTGCATTACTTTCTTTATGTTTCTAAAACTAATTTAATAAAGGCTAATCACATTAATATCTTAAGATCTAATTATCTATGTGTTAACTGAGTGACAGTAGTATATTCAGTGTTAATTGAGTTACAATAGAATATTCATTGTTAACCAAGTTACACAAGGATTCAGTTTTATATTGTATTGACATCTTAAAAAGAAATTAGATTTTTTTTTGTGTAACTAATTCATCCCTCCCCTCTTAGTTACTCCCTTTCATTTCTAACAATTGGTATCAGAGCATTTAGTGCTTGTAGATAAGATTTCAAGGACCTAAGATAAAGATCAAGATGTCTTATAGAAGGGAAATTCCTAAGTTGAACAAAGATAACTTCCAACCATGGTAGGAACTCATGAAGCTTCATTTGGAAACCATTGGAGTAACAGGCCTAAAATACCTAGAGAACAAGTATGCTGCACCTGTTGAACCTTTATTTGTGGACCAAATTGTGGAAAAGAAGAATCACAACATAATGATGATTGAAATTGCTTCTACTCTTAGTTATGTTGAATTTGATGAAGTCAAAGATTGTCCTATTGCTTATGAAATGTGGATGAAGCTAAAAGATATCTATGGAGGAGATGATAATGCAAGAGGTCAATTTGATTAGATGAAGATGAGAGAAGATGAAAACATTGCACAATACAATGAAAGAATCAAATCAAGTGAGAGTGTAATCAAAGCCTTAGGAGGGAAAATAGATGATGTGATAGTGGTCAGCAAGGTACTCAGAAGTCTTCTCCCTAGTTATACAATTAGAGTTTTAGCTATTCAAGAAATGAGATGTGATCCCAAAAATGATATAACTTTGGATGTACTAGTGGAAAAGTTGACAGCCTTTGATTTAGATAACTTTGATAACTATGTTCCTAACTCTAGTAGCATTAAACTTGGAAGTTTCATAGATCCTAACAAAAGGGATATGGTTTACATATTACACAAAGCTTTATATGGTCTCAAACAAGCCCCTAGAGCCTAATATGAAAGATTGCACAGTCATCTGGTAAGAAGTGGTTTTCAAAGGACATACAACAATAACAGTTTATACATCAAGGAAGGACTAGAAAAGAAGATAGTTCTAGCAAAAATCTTTGTAGATGATACATTATTCTGATGTAGGAGCATCTTGGGTGTAAGGGCAATCTCCCATCACCCAAAAATATTTTATTTTCAGCCTTTTCTATTTTAATAAGGACTAGTAGACAGGGTGATTAATATTTATGGGAACTTACTATTTTTAGTAAGTTTGTCATACGAGCTCAGAATGTTCACATTTTCTACAGGATGGTTCATTTTAGAGTTGTAAGCCTACCATAAAAATATCATTGCTCAAGCATTAGTATCTATCGACCCTAGGTATTAAGTTTAAGCATCTAGAACCTTCCTAGGCGGCATAAAACTGCTTATTTAAGAAAGGCTCGAAGATCGTCTAGGATAGCTCTGGGTGATAGTTTGCAATACTGTCTTGTAGATTTCTATAATGAAGGTGCCCATTTGGGTTTGCATATTGTAATTGAGAATTTTTTAATTCCACATTTGCGACAATAATAAGAAGTCCATATTTTGTTTCTCACAAGTCCCCTGCATCAAGTGGTATCAGAGCTAGAGTTCTTGAGCATGTGGAAAGATTACCGATTGTGAGGCAATTTGCACTAGGACTATGGTTTGGGCTGAGTGTGTAGACAGATTGTTGATTGTGAGGCAATTTGCAATAGGGTTTCAACAAAAGCACGAAAATGCCTCCACGAAGAGAGCATGGTGGAAGAGTTGCAGGGGTTACACCTGAGGATTTTCGAGCCCTCCAAAGACAAATGCAAGCATTGGAAGAACAAATGCATAGAGGAATGAATCTTCCTATAAGAGATGAAAGTGAGAATGTAGAAGAAAATGTTGAAGTAGAGGCAGTTCTAAACCCAAAGGAAGAGAGGCTTTTTAGGGCCATCTCCAAGATTGGAAAAAAACCTAAGCTTGAGTTTCCCACATTTTTAGGAAATCTTAACCCAGAAGAGTTGATCAATTAGATCAATGAGCTAGAGGAGTACTTTGAGTATGAAGATATTGAGAATCTAGATAGGGTCAAGTTTGCAAAGGCAAAACTGAAGGGACATGCAAAGATCTGGTGGCAAGAGGTTCAATTGGAATGAAATAGAAAGAGAAAGGACAAAATCACTAGATGGGATCGGATGATAGCTAAAATGAAGCGACAATTCATTCCTATGGATTACGATCTTGATCCATTGAAGAAGATGCAAGGAATGAAGCAAGCAAGAAAATTTGTTCAAGAGCATACCAAGGAGTTCTATCGAGTTCTCATTAGAATCGGCCATGTAGAAGCTGATAAGGAGAAATTTTCCTATTATCTTAATGGGTTAAGGCCCAACATTCAAGACGAGATGAGTCTAGTTTGGATAAACAGTATTGAGGAGGCATACCAGTTTGCCCTAAGAGTTGAGGAGAAACTAAGCAAGAAGTTTGACAATAAGAACAGTGGAAGGGGTCATAGTGGAAGATCTGGTGGATGATATTATGGAGGCCGTAATGATGATCAGAAGAACAAGGATGAGGTTGGAAGTAGCAACTAGAACCAAAGGGGAAACAATTCCAATTGTTTCCATTATCAAAACAATAGAGATCAGAGAGGAAGAGGTAGAGGACAAGGATCTGGAAGAGGAGGCTTCTATGGAAAATGTTTTCACTGTGGAGAAGAAGGGCATAGAGCATTTGAATGTACCTAGGGCCAAGGAAGGACAGATCAACGAATAGAAGTTCAAGCGAGAATTGTACATGTTGATGAAGATGTTAGATCCTCACATTCTGAAGATGTTGAAAGAGGAGAAGTCCTAGTTAACATAAGAGTCCTATTGAGTGGTGAGAATGAACCTGATCAAAGAAGGAGTTTGTTTTGAACAAGGTGTAGATGTGAAGATAAGTGTTGTGATGTGATCATTGATGGTGGAAGTACTGATAATCTAGTGTTAGAAACAATGGTCACCAAGTTGAAGATGAAGAGATAGAAACACCCACATCCATAACGTATTGCTTGGGTGCAAGATGACCACAAGGTTACGGTCAATGAGCAGTGCTCAGTGAAGATCAAGATTGGGAGCTATCAGGATGATGTACTATGTGATATCATACCTATGGACATATGTCATATGTTGTTGGGTAGGCTATGGCAGTTTGACAAGCATGTTGTACATGACAAGTGAGCAAATACCTACACTCTAACTAAGGATGGAGTGAAACATAAGCTGAAGTTGTTGAAGGATAAAGAAGAAAAGGTATTAGTGTTGCCAAGATATGTTTTGTTGATGGAAAAGAGTTTCTTAAAGGTATGAAGCACGGGCATATGTGTTTTTCTATAATTCCTAAAGATAGTGAGGAAGAAGTAGAGGAGGTACCTGCAGAAGTTGCAGATATGTTGGAAGAGTTTTCTGGTATTGTATCAAATAATGTATCTGATGGATTGCCCCTAGTAAGGAAGATCAGTCACCAGATGGATTCGGTTCCAGAAGCCAGTTTTCCAAATAAAGTAGTGCATAGAATGACACCAGGAGAAAGTGAAGAGTTGAACAGGCAAGTTTATGAGTTATTACAAAAGGGTTTGATTTGAGAGAGTCTGAGTCCATGTGTTGTACCAGTAGTATTAGCACCAAAGAAGAATGGAGAATGGAGGATGTACATAGATTCTCGCACTATCAACAAGATCAAGATAAAGTATAGATTTCCATTGCCAAGGATGGATGATATTATGGACTATTTGAGTGAAGCTAAGTACTTCACAAAGATAGATCTAAAGAGTGGGTAC
This sequence comes from Cupressus sempervirens, assembly GCA_028749045.1. Lineage (NCBI taxonomy): Eukaryota > Viridiplantae > Streptophyta > Pinopsida > Cupressales > Cupressaceae > Cupressus > Cupressus sempervirens. The sequence continues at coordinate 735,589,915 of CM053784.1, forward strand.
CATCAAATTCATATCAGGGAAGGTGATGAGTGGAAGACTACTTTCAAGACAAGGGAAGGACTATATGAGTGGTCAGTCATGTCTTTTGGGCTAACCAATGCACCAAGCACTTTCATGAGGCTCATGAATGAGGTACTAAAGGAGTTTCTAGGTAAGTTTGTCATTGTTTACCTTGATGATATTTTCAGCTATAGTAAGACATTAGAGGAGCATTTGATTCATATTCGCAAGGTGTTTGATAAGTTGAGGGAAGAAAAGTTGTTGAAAAACCTGAAGAAGTGCAATTTTGTAAATAAGGAGTTGGTGTACCTAGGATTTGTAGTCTCAGGAGAAGGTCTAAAAATAGACCTAGAGAAAGTGAAGGCTATCCTTGAGTGGCCTACTCCAAGGAGTGTGAAAAAGGTAAGATCTTTTCATGGACTGGCTACATTTTACAGAAAGTTTGTAAGAAGTTTTAGCAATATTTTTGGACCCTTGACTAAAACAATGAGAGGGGATAGGAAAGAGTTTAAGTGGACTATAGGAGCAGTTAAGAGTTTTAATTTGTTGAAATAGAAAGTTATTAAACAGCCTGTTTTAACACTTCCTGATTTTAACAAGGTGTTTCAAGTAGACTATGATGCTAGTGGTACTACAATAGGAGTTGTTTTGAGCCAAGAAGGTAGACCCGTTGCTTATTTTAGTGAGAAGTTAAATGATACAAAAAGAAAATATTATATTCATGATTAGGAATTTTATGCTATAGTTCAAGCATTGAAGAAGTGGAGACACTATCTTCTTCCTAAGGAGTTTTTTTTTGTATACTAATCATCAAGCTTTGCAATATTTAAATAGTCAAGGAAAATTGAACCAAAGGCACTTAAAATAGGTTGAGTTTTTGCAAAGTTATACATTTTTTTTGAAACATATGAGTGGGAATTCTAACAAAGTTGTAGATGCTCTTAGTAGAAGACAACTTTTGCTGTCAGAAATGCAGATAGAGGTAGTTGGGTTCAAGGAACTTGGTACTTTATATCCAAATGATCCTAATTTTGGTAAACTGTGGAAGGCTTGTACAGAACCTGTTACACTTGACAGGACAAAGTGGTTGGATTTCATGATCCAGGATAATATGTTGTTCAAAGGAAGCTAGTTGTGCATTCCCAAAAGTTCAATGAGAGAGAATCTCATCAAGGAGAAGCATGGTGGAGGATTGGCAAGACAATTTGGCAGAGATAAAACTATAGCTTTGGTTGCTTAAAATTATTATTGGCCACTATTACAGCAAGATGTGACAAAGTTTGTACAAAGTTGTCAAGTATGTCAGATGGTGAAAAGAGTGAAGCAAAATACAGGGTTGTTTCAACCATTACCTATACCAAAGAAGTCGTGGGAGGATGTCAGCGTGAATTTTGTTCTTGGATTACCGAGGACATAGCATGGGTGTGATTCTATTTTTGTGGTGGTTGAAAAGTTTTCAAAGATTGCACATTTTATTCCTTGCAAGAAGACTAGTGATGTTGTTCATGTCGCAGAGTTTTTTCAGAGAAGTGGTGAGATTGCATGGTCTGCTGAAGAGTATAGTTTCAGATAGAGATACCAAATTTGTTGGGTATTTATGGTGTACATTATGGAAGAAGTTGAAGATAGATTTGAAGTTTAGTTCATCACATCATCCACAGACTGATGGGTAGACAGAATTTGTGAATCACAGTTTGGGAAACTTGTTGAGATGCTTGGTTGGAGATAAACCAAAAGGATGGAATATGATTTTTCCACAGGCAAAATTTACATATAATAATTTTGTCAATAGGAGTACTGGTAAATCACCCTTCCAAATTGTATATAGGAGTAGTCCCAGAAATGTTTTTGAATTGAGGAAGTTGGATAAGGGAGAGATAAGTAGTACTAAAGCAAAAGATTTTGTTGAACATTTGAAGAGCATCCATGAGGAGGTGAGGAAGCACATCATAAAGATGAATACATAGCATAAGGCAAAGGCAAATGTGAAAAGGAGATAAAAGGAATTTCATATTGGAGATGAAGTCATAGTCCATTTGAGAAAGGAGTGTTTTCTAGTAGGTACATATAATAAGCTAAAGATGAAGAAGTTTGGACCATGCAAGATAGTGAAGAGGCATGATTCTGGAAATGCGTATGAAGTGGAGTTGCCTGTTGAATTGAATATTTCACCAACAGTTAATATTTTAGATTTGATAGAGTATTATGAAGGAGGTGATGGAGATGAAGTTGCAGAAGCACAGTGGAGCATTCCAATAGCTAGTTCGAGTACCAAGGACATTGAGGAGATACTAGATAGTCGTATTGGAAAATGTACCAAAAATAGAACTTATGAGGAATATCTGGTCAAATGGAAAGGGAGACCAGTTGGAGATTCATCATGGCTAACAAAGGAGGAGGTCAACCATCATGGTTTTCCTTTAAACACCTGAGACGTAATGGGGTCACTTCTTAAATTACCCTAGGGGTCTGATGCAAGAGCATCTTGGGTGTAAGGGCAATCTTGCATCACCCAAAAATATTTTATTTTCAGCCTTTTCTATTTTAATAAGGACTGGTAGATAGGGTGGTTACTATTTATGGGAACTTACTATTTTTAGTAAGTTTTTCATACAAGCTCAAAATGTTCTCATTTTCTACAAGATGGTTCATTTTAGAGTTGTAAGCCTACCATAAAAATCTCATTGCTCAAGCATTAGTATCAGAGAAGTTATTGCAAATTTTCATTGGAAAAATTTGTAGAAAAATCTTCAAGCTCACCATTGGAGGCCTTAGAGTGCCCGAATGAGGTTCAAAAACTCGACAGAACGTCGCTAGTGCAATTCCAATCCTGTAGATCAAAAGCTACCATTTCTGAAAAGTGGTTATAATAGCCAATAGGAGCAACGGTTCATGAGTTATGGCTTTCGAAAGTTGGGCTACCGAAATTTCTAAAATAATTTGTCAAAGATGTATTTAGACAACTATGTGTATTGTTAGGGTCTATCGGCCCTAGGTATTAAGTTTAAGCATCTAGAACCTTTCTGGGTGACATAAAGCTGTCTATTTAAGAAAGGCCCAAAGATTGTCTAGGACAGCTCTAGGTGATAGTTTGCAGCACTTTCTTGCAGATTTCTATAATGAAGGCACCCATTTGGGTTAACATATTGTAATTCAAAATTCTATAATTTCGCATTTACGACAATAATAAGAAGTCCATATTTTGTTTCTCAGATTTTTTGTTGTTTCTTTGTTTTTGTTATGAGTTTATGGTATTAAGGGGAGTCCCCTGCATCATATTCATTGGACATGATGAATTGTGCAAATATTTTTCTAAGGAAATGAGTAAAATATTTGAAATGACAATGTTTGGAGAGATTAAATTATTTGTTGGCTTGCAAATTCAACAGAAGAAAGATGGTATGTATATTACTCAATCAAAGTACATCAAGGAGATATTGAAGAAATTTGGAATGGAGGATTCTAGACTAGTTGGAACACCTATGTCTACTGGACATAAGCTTTCCAAAAATGATGATTCCAAAGAGGTAGATTAGACTACATATAGATCAATGATTGGAAAACTTTAGTATGTGGTACACACAAGACCTGATATTGCATTAGCAATTGGTATGGTGGCAAGAAATTTTGCTAATCCAAAAGAAAATCATATTATGGCAATAAAAATAATTATGAGGTATCTAAAACGTACTGAAGATTATGGTTTGTGGTATAAGAAAGGAGACAACTCTAAATTGAAAGCCTTCACTAATGTTGATTGGGCATGAAGTATTGATGAAAGGAAAAGCACTAGTGGTGAAGCATTCTTTCTTGGAAAGAGGCTAGTGTCTTGGTTAAGAAAAAAACAAAATTGCATCTCTTAGTCTACAGGAGAAGTGGAATATTTGTAGCAACGGTTAATTGTTCCAACATCATTTGGTTCAAACAATTGTTGTAAGGTATGAAGGAACAAATCAAGGATCCAATAGTTATCTTTTTTTATAACACCAATGCAATTAACATATCCAAGAATCAAATGATTCATACCAAGACAAATCACATTGCAATAAGGTATCACTTTTTGAGAGAATTAGTGCAAGAGAAAGAGGTTAAATTGGAATATGTGAATACAAATGAATAAATTGTAGACATATTCACCAAGCCATTACCTAAAGATGCATTTTTGTATCAAAGAGGTAATCTAGGGGTCATTCCCCTATCTAAAGCTCACTAAACAAAGTTTAGTGATGCATCAACCAAGCATTTTAAAGATCAATCAAGTTGATGCAGTATTGTCAGAGTAGATTGCATATGAATCAGTACATCAGATACATGTCAAATATATTGATTGTTGTCTTTGGCATAAGATGTCAAATAGGGAGAGTTTGTTGTCATATCAGAGAAATTGTGTACCAGCAAGTTCATATCAGAGATTAGTAAGTCAAAGGGAGAGATTGTAGTCACAATAAATCATTCCAAAGGGAAAGATTAATGTTAGAAGGAGTTCTCACTAATAGAGGGAGTTCTCATGGATGAGAATCAGAATGAAACTAAGGATATTATTCTTACTTCTATTTTGCTCTAGAATTTCTTTATATTATGACATGTTGTATTGCCATCAATGCCAAAGAGGGAGATTGTTGAAAACAATTATTTAATTGTATGTTTTCTTTAATGTTACACAAAATGTCAAGTCTTTATCGAGTAGTCAGTGATAGCCAAGCTCACTCAGGCAGCAAAGGAAGTTCCCTGTATATATCGAGCGCTCAATTATAACCAAGTTCAAAGACAATATAGTCCAAGCTTGGTTAGTTAATGAAGTAGAGTAAGTATTGACCGAGTTGGGTTAGTTAATATTAGAACTCTTGTTCTGACCATGTTGGGTTGATTAATGAAGGGATCCTTTGTGTTGACCGAGTACTCAATTTTGTATTAGCCGACTATCAGCATATTTAGTATGATAAATTTATTGGTCAATGCAAGCCAACTTAAGGGATGAAAATTGTTTGGTTAAAAGAGAACTCGAGCCAACTTGACAAGGTGAACATATATATGAAAGGTCAAGTTGAGGATTGAAATGTGGATTTTGAATAAGATGAATTAAGGAAGTGAATTTGAAGGATATCTATAAAGGGCAGAGTATCTAAGTTGACCAAGCTGCAAAGAACATTTTGATCAAGAAGGATCAAGTAGTTAAGCCAAAACTAAGATCTAAATCAGAAAAGTTAGTTGCATCAGCAATCTAGTCAAGTCATTGTTACTCTCTAATAATTGTAGCAATGAATCCAATCTCCTAACAGAGTTATCCTAACAACTATTCAGCAAATCCTCAAACAAGGTGGCATTTCTAAATTAAAGTGTCTGAAAACCTCTAAAAAGGCCACTCCTAATAGGGTGAATTAAATCCTCTAATAGGATCACACCTAACAATGTGTTTTGTAGCCTTTAGCATGGTTGACTCCTAATAGGGCTCACTTTAGAAGAGTAAAAAATAGTAACTAGTTGTAATTGGTGGTTTTCCCAAATCAGGTTTCCACGTTAGATCTTGTTGTCTCTTGTGTTCATTTTATTTCCTTTATGTTTCTGCAACTGAGTTAATAAAGGCTAATCACATCAATATCCTAAGATCTAATTATCTCTATGTTAATCGAGTGACAGTAGTATATTTAGTGTTAACCAAGTTATAACAGAATATTAAGTGTTAACTGAGTTAAAACAGGATTTGGTTTTATATTGTATTGACATCTTAAAAGGGAGTTGGATTTTTTTTTGTAGCAACTGATTCACCCCTCCCCTCTCAGTTACTCCTTTCCATTTCTAACATTTTCTACATTATCCATCTTCATACCAAAAATTACAATTGAACCACCAACATATTGAATGTTTCCAAGATCTCTATAGTTTCTCCCACTCTCCACCATTCTCAAAGAATAATACTTTCTTCCTTGAGAAAATATTTTTTAGTAAAGACTTGGCTTGATAAATCTCACCAAGATTTCTTCCATAGTTTACATACAAAGGTATCTTTATGGAAATTAATCAAAATGGAGTCTACTAGACACAATCTAGTCAAATGCTTAGCTTTACACTCCACAACATCATATTTGGCATCTTTAGTTGGATCTCAATATCTCAATATATTCTCATCAATAACATCTAAAAGATCTTAATCAATTATTAGATTCTCCATTTTCAACTTCCACATTTGAAATTTATTTCTGACAAGAATCTCCACCTCATTCTCCTTAATTAACTTATCATCTAAATTTTGTTGCAAAAAGATCACAAACTATCTTCTACAAAATTTTCCACTAAAATCTAGATTAATTCAAAAAAACCCAAAACCTACAACTTAAACCAAATGTGATTAGACTAGAATACCACTTTTAAAGAAATTGGGGTAGTAGAACCTTCCTACACTAATCTTGAGAAGATGGGTCATGTTAAAATTTAGATCTTTATAACAATTTAAAAAATTTAATTGAAATAAAAATATATAGAACACATACCACAAAATAATTATTTAAGTGGGAAAAACCCTTTTGAGAGAGAGAAAACCCATAATCCAAAAGCCACCCAATATATTACTCAAAAAGCAACAGAATAGTTCAATATAATTGCAAATGAAGCTTCTTGTATCATCAATCATAGATTCAAAGGTGACCTAAAAACTATAAAACTTTTACACAAAATCTATATCCCACATACCTAATTTATAGGAGATAATAGATGAAATTGTCAAATGGTATTAAAAACCACATGCTTAAAAAATACCTTAAAAAGTGGCATCCATTTGTCTCATACTGAATATGCCCTATGACATGTTAAAATGTAAAATGTGTAACTCCCTTTTACAACTTATTTTTGGTTCAAGATGGCTTTACATTTTTTATTTCAAGAGGCCTAACTTCCTAAGGCTGTAACTTTCAAATTATGTGTCTAATCAACAAAAATAAATAAAGTTCCAAAAATATTGCAACATTCTCTATCAAGATGGGGTGTGGTAATAAGGGAAGGAGCTTTCACAAGAATCAAAGTATCCTTAGTGGAGGAGTCTTCACTTTCACTTTTAGAGGTCTACTTGATAGTAATATCTCTTGAGGAATCACCATTAATGACAAGGTTCTAAATATCTTGCATCCCTTTTTCCTTGGCAAATTGGCTAGAATGATGAGTATGACATTAGAAAAGATCATCATCATTATCAACTAATGATGCAAGATAGGATGGGACAATAAAAAAAATTTAGCTTTACTTTCTTAGAGTTACACAAAGAAGCCACTGAATAGAAGAAACCACAAGATATTAAAGAGAAATCAATGCAATAATGATGAGATATCTTCATTCCACATGCCAAGCATAAGGCCTACCTTGTTATAGACATACACATTCAAATTGCAATCAACAAGCTTAAGAGCTCGGGCTTACAGAACCCAATCTTTGTAGTTTCCTTCTATTTCACTCCATTCTAACTTTTCCTAATCCTAGATCTCTAGATATATAGCCAGCAAGACCACAAGTTAGCTTGTCAAGAAACTTATTACAAAATATAGGTCCTACCCCAAAGGAGAATTCAACGACCTTTCAAATAAACAAACTAACTTCAATGAGAATGAAGGATATTCCATACATGATCAAAGAAGAGGTTACAAAGTGCATGAAATGCCATGATGCCAAACAAAACATCATCGAAGAAAAACATGCATGTTACTTGAGTAGCTTGAAAAATAGCATGCCTTGAATAAAGAGAAGGATAACTCTTGCAAATGATGGAATTACTTTATGTGAGCTTAGGAAAAGGATCAATGATAGGTTTACATTAAGAGGTTGACTTCATAGAAAAGAAACATTGAATAACAATGACCATTCTTCAAACAACAACCATGAATAATAAAGAAAATCTTTTTGGCTGATGCAATATTGGAAAAGTGCCCAAGATGCTCCTGCATCAAACATCAGGGTAAATAAAGAATTGATGTTGACAATAGGAAGCCCTGTGTTAGCATGAATGCTAATGATATTTTTTTGAGGGACTATCCTAGCATTGTTAGAGCATTAGAGAGATTATTAGCATGATTGTGTGTTGTATTCATGACTATGTTTGTTATTGATGTCAACATACTAATAATTTTGTAGAAGATTGACATAGCAATAGACAAAGATTGAGGTTGCATAGTTTGAGGATTAAAGATGAGGCTATCTTCAGTTGAGGACGAGTTGCGCTAAGTGCGCTAATTATGTGGTTAAGTGTGCATGTGGAAATATGTAGATAGATGGAAGTTATTTGAGATTTATTGAAGACAACATTCTGGCAGAGTTCCTAAGAAGAAGTTACTATTATTTTGATTATATCTCCTAACAAGATATAATCAAGTTAAGTGTAGTTGTACAGAGGTAGAAGACATGATGAAGATGGTGTGTTTGATTATGTTAAGTCTGATGTTGCATATGTGAAGGATTGTGAAGAATATAAGTAGATAGTATTATGAAATTGTGAACAGATGTAATGGAACGTGTATTGTGTTATCTTAATGTGGTTCTATATTAATTATGAATTAAGAAGGCCTCAAGGCTGACTCAATAATTAGTTTGAGGACTTGGTATAAAGGAAAGTTATTTTTCTTGTGGATAAGTGTAATTGTTAAGTGAAGTGCAATTTTAAGTGTATGGATGTGTAATGCAAGTATGAGAACTTGGATGTGAGATCTTCTTAACATGATATTAAATATCTTGAGATCATAGAAGTTTTTGGTGTAGTTAAGGCCTAATGACCTAACATAGAGACTATAATTGGCAAATAGTTTGTCGTGGATAGTTGTTTATTTATATTATTCTATGAAGGATAGTACTAAGATTAGTTGGACAATGAGTATGATGATCTTTCCCCTGAAGTTATTTGGACAGTGGTTCCTTCTGCCTTCCACAACTCACAATAGGGTAGGCACAACTTCTAACTGGGTTGGAATCTCCTCACAGGGATTCAAAGTCTCCTAACAGGGACTAACAGGTATAGAATGTATTTCATTTACTCCTAAAAAGGTCCATCCTTTTACAAGGAATTTATATAATAGTACATAATTTTGTGGGTACCATCTCCACCAGGGTTTTCTCTAGTTAACAAATATGGTGTTATTGTATATGGTGATATTGCTATGGTTATTGCACTTATTGATCACATGTTTAACATTTAATAAGGTTGATAAAAGTTGTTTTAATTGGATAGCTTATTCACCCCCTCCCCTCACCCCCTCTTAGTTATCTTGTGGAGTTTACTTTCTAGTAATTGTTATCAGAGCATTAGGTCCTTGAAGGAAAAGTATTAGAGTGGGTTTGTTGTTACACCAAAAGACTAATTTGTTAATGCTCAATACAACCACTCAACTTATAGTAGATAGGAGGTGATTAGCCCTTATCACGAATCTTGAAGGGAGCAGTGGAAAAATTTCTAACAATCTCCCCTTCAGCATTACCTGAGGGTCTGAGGATTCAAACCTATGACCAAGCTCTGATACAACTTGTTAGAGTGGGGCTTTTGTTACACCAAAAGATCGAGCTGTCAATTCCTGATACAATCACTGAACTTATAGTACATAGGAGGTGATTAAACCCTTATCGCAAATCCTAAGGGGAGCATTGAACAAATTTCTAACAAAAAAATTAATAGCTTAAGGAAATCTATGGTGAGTCATTTCAAAAAAGAAAGTCCAAAGTTTGATGGAGTTAACTATGGCAGTTAGAAAGAGAAGATGAAGACACATCTTCTATGCATTGGTCTAGGTTATTAGTTGATCACTAAAAATAAGAAGGAAATAGTTGATGAAGACAAGCTTGAATCTTGTATAGAAGGTTTGAGAGATCTATTTATGTGTAATATGCTTGCTTGAGAAGCACTTTTTGAAGGATTTGAGAAAATATGCAAATCAAATCCAAGAAGCCCTTGAATACCTACATGTAGAAAACCTGTCACAGAGAAGAAAAAGATAAGAAGATGCAAGAGTTTGATCTGAAAAATATGCAAATTGTATATTCAAATGAAGAAAAGATTAATTAGATTACAAAGAGATCAATCCTTATAAAAGGAGATCAAAACCCAAAAAGGGTAACCTAATAAGTTACTAAGGGTAACCTAAAGGTGAAAGCTATTTAATAATTGCTAATTAATTATTAAATAAAGAAAGTAAAAAATGCATAAAGCGAAATCTTAAGAATGGAGATTAGGTAATTTAATTAATGAAATTAAATTAACCTTTTTCTCGAACACTTTTGACAACCCTTCCTAAAAATTAATATAGTCAGCTAAAATCTTTAAATTTGGCATATAAATTTTGGAAAGCTTTGGAATCTATTTTTGAAGGTAATAAGCATGCTAGAAAGGTTAGATTATAGAATTGGATTTGTTTATTTCAAGAAGCTAAAATGATGGAAGATGAATTTATAAAAAGTTATTTTGGTAGAATATCAAAAATTATTGTAGGAATAAAGGCTTGTAATGGAAGCAAGGATGAAGATGAAATTGTATGGAAGATCTTGAAAACTTTGACACATGTATATCAGTAGATAAAATAGATGATTGAACAATTTATACCTTGCACATAAAATTTTACAAGACTCTTCTTGGAAGATTATCAACTGAGATAAGTCTGAGACAAAGTGGAGATTTTCCTAGAGTTGAGACTGCTTTCAACATGTTACTGTTGATATCTGATTGAAAAGATCATTTGATTAGAAAGATTGTTGAAGAAGACTATGTGTTTCAATCATTGTTTTGTCACTGATGTCAAACCTGTTATTTGCTAGTGAGACAATTGCTTATATGTTTCAAGTACTATCACTTAGTTGATTGATGAGGAGGATTTGATCAACAAGATGTAACAAAAGTACCTAGAGAAAAGGTTGAGTTATGATTATGTAATGAAGTAAAAGAATTAGTTAAGATAGTGATAACATAATGTATTGATGATCTACTTGAGGTTACGAAATAACTAGCTGCCTTTAGAAAGTTCAGAAGAATAAAGTTAAACAAAGTTCATTTGCCAAGCTTGACCAAGTGGATAGTAGGTGTCGAGCAAAGTTAGTTCAAGTCGAGAAAAAAGTTAGTTGGAGCTTAGTGAAAGAAAATTCTAGTGGATGTCGAGCAAGTTAGTAGATACCAAGTAACATTTCAGTTGAGGCTGAGCACCAGTAAAATCCAGTTGATGCCGAGTGATTTTATAGTTGATGCCAAGTAACACAGTATGTGTTGAGCATCAGAAGATTGATAATGCCAAGCTGTTGCATTATGATAAAGATCGAAGATTCACCAAATAAAAGCTAACAAGTTTATTTTCTTGGAATTTTTGAATCAAGGGGAAGATAAGATTGATGAGTCGGTGGCATAAAATCTTATGTAAACCATTTTAGAGGCGAATTCAAATGGATTCTAAGAGAAATTTCTAGAGAAGTTAAGATATGAGGTAGATACATTGTATCCTACCTAATCTATTGAAAATCCTAATTTTGATGATGGATAATGAGGAGGGAAATGTTCTAATTTCCTGTATATAGGAATTTCTGGTCATGAAGTAAAATAGTTAGAGAGTTTGATGCAAAAATCTAATAAGGAGAAGGAAAGGGGTTTTGCTTCATCAAGTGACCCAAGTGAAGAAGTTTGCAATGGTATATTGAGCAAGAAGGCTTAAAAGGATGAATATTTGAAGGGTGAACAAGCTATTAGAGCTACAAAGAATGGAAGCCAAGTAGAATTGAGAACTAAATAAAGATCTGTAATATACAAGTAAGGTTGTAAGTTGTATCAGATTAAAGCTCTACTGTTACTTTGTAATAATTGTATCAACCTAGGATAAATCCTTTGGAGTAAGGTTGACTTAACAGTCATTGTAAAATTCTTTAACAGGGTGGCATTCCAAGTGAATGGCCTAAAGTCCTCTAATAAGGCTCACTTATAGCAGGATGACTGAAATCCCTTAACCGGGTCACATTTAATAGTGGGTATTATAACCTTTAACATGGTTGGCCTTTAACAGGGCATCACTTCAGAAGAGTGAAAAAGGAGTAGCATGTTACTAGTGGTTTTTTCCAAATTAGGTTTCCATGTTAAATCATTGTGTCAAATGTGATGATGGATGTGTTGTGTTTCATGCTTTACATTTTTTCAAGTTGATTTGGCAATAACATATGAGTTTTAGTTGATACACAATGAATGCATGCATAGATAAGAATGTTTTATGGATTCACTGAATTGTGAAAAGTTTTATTGGTATATCTGGATCTTGAATAACTAATTCACCCCCTCCCCCCCCCCCCCCCCCCCCCCTCAATTATTCTAAAATAATTCCAACAATTAGTATCAGAGCCATCTACTTAAGAGGATTGGTTTTAAGGTACTAGAAGCACAAAGATCAAGATGTCAAAAAGAGAAGTACCCGAGCTCAACAAAGATAACTTTCCTGCATGGCAAAGTTTGATGAAGCTACACCTTGGAGGACTTGGAGATCATGCACAATCTTGCATTTTAGTGGAGCATGTTGATCCAACAGGAGCCCTAACTGCTAAAGATATGAAGAAAAAGAAAGAACACAATCAGGCGATGTTGGAGATTGCCTCTGCCCTAAGCTATGCCAAATTTGATGATATCAAAGACCATAAAAATGCAAAGAAGATGTGGGATGCCCTAGACACCATCTATGGAGGAGACAAAAATGTTCAAAGAGCCAAGTCAAAGAGTCTTAGAGGTAAGTTTGATGACATGAGAATGGAAGAAGGTGAGAATATTACTCAATATGTTGCTAGGATAAAAGAAGTTGTTAGTGCAATAAAAGGTGCTACTAGTAAAATAGATGATGATACTATGCTAAGTAAAGTCTTGAGGACATTATTACCTATTTATGCCATTAGAGTTTCTACAATCCAAGAGTTAAGATGTTGTTAGCACCTGATATGGACATGATTTTAAAACTTCAAGTGTAGAGTTTGAACCACTTCGAACTGAAGTTCGAAGTAGTTCAAAGTGGTTCAAAACAATTCAATGTGCTCATGCAGGTTCGATATCTATTCTAAAAGGTTCAAATGTATGATTCAATGGCTTGGTTTTAGTGGTTCAATTAATTCATTTGAAGGAATGCAGATTTAGGGGTTCAAGTTAACCATTCCAAAAATTCAAAATGTAGAAAGGTTAATTCATGGAGATTCAGGTCCAGGCTCAAATTGCCAGATTCAATGGTTCAGTTGACCCATCTTGCAGGTTCAATACAAACAAAATTCAAACTCATGGTTCAAAGTGCAAAATGGTCAACCCTAGATGCAATGTAGTCGGGCTACTGTGAAACACAGTGGACACATGAGTTATATAAATGGTTTATAAGAAGCCCGAATGTAGAAAGATGTACATAAATCTGCCATATGTTTTCAGGATACTCTTTATCTTGTACCAACTAGGGAGTGAAGGAAATGAGAAGATCCTGACCATAAGTAATTTCACAACTCATGGCTTTCCCCACATGACTTAGAATCCCAAATTCATGTGCATTGCATGGATTTTATTTGAGTGCAACTGCTTAAGATAGATAGGAATGTGAAGTGATTGCGGGGTGCAAAACGGTTGTCATTCAGATTTAATTGATAATGACACCAATCATCATGTGAAAGGAAGATGTGCATCAGGCGGTTGAGTTTTAACAAAACTCTCAAGTTGGGTTTGAGGGAAAGTTTTCAAATTTACATCCATGGCAATCCTGTTGATATTTGAATTATTCACCCGATTGTTATGAAGCCCGACAGAATAAAGATCATTCTCCCTCAAGTCGAGCTCTACATAATTATACATTTATTCCATCACCAAACACATTTTTGGCATGATCTTGTAAGCATATGAATTGTTTTTATGGCCTTGATTGGTCAAGTATTCAATGCTTAGTTTAAATGGTTCAATGTTGCAATCATAGTCTCTTGTTGAGGAAGGAAGTCCTTTTCAGGGGCATGCCTCGTTATAAGGGAAAGATATTATGAAGGCATGGAGATGAATTCAAGCATACTGTTGGAAGATATTTTTGAGCACATGGCTGCAGGTAGTATTCCATCAGGGATAACATTCTTTATGTCAACTCCAGCCAAGAATCAAATTTGTTGGCTTTAGATTCATAAAACAAAATAAAGAACATGTTCCTTGTGTGCTCACCCGAGCATAATGAAGATAGGATAGGCAGTGGTCCGAATCAAAGCCACATTCTATGAGAGGCTCATGTGCAGGTGTAAGCCGACTCATGTGAACATAATGAAGGATTGTGAACACACCAATGATGTGTTGTATAATTTGATGATTCATTTTGAAGAAACACTTCAAGTGCAGCAATTCATATGACTTAACAATTCCCATTCAAAGGTTGCCTGATAATGCATAATGACAAGTGTCATGGATAAAAACTTAGAGAGAAGAAAATGATATTATAATGTTTTATAAACATTATATCATCATTAGTGGGGAATGATATTTAAATATCTTATAAAGATAGAAAAAGCTGATGACAATCTAGCAGCGAAAAGGGGCAATTTCAAGAATTAGTTTTAGTAACTGAAAATGATTTGATCTTACGAGGATAAAAGTTGAGGAGTCATCAAAATGGTGGGGGTAAAATATAAACTTTAAATAAATTTTATCATCAAAAACTAGGAGGAAGGAAAATTGAAAAGTTTCCATGGGAATGATTTGAAATAATATATTTTCAAGAATAAGTTATGAAACTGAAAAGTATCGAGAAAGAGCATGTTAAAAGAGCCAGCAAAGAGCAATGCAAGGGTTCCATTCTTCCTTTTTTTCAGATTGTAGACTGTGGGCTGCAAAAAGGGGGAAGATTCTGCAAGTTATTCCATTTTACTTAAGAGGCAGAGCATGGGTTGTTTCTCTTTTCCAGAACTGTGTGTCTGAGTTAGAGATAGGATTTTGATGGTTGATGTAATATTGTGAAAGAAGTTTTTGTCTTTCTTAAAATAGTGATTTGGTTGTAATGTGTAAAAGGGTCTTTGTAGTCTTTTACATTCAGAGAAGGGAGACTAGAGGTAATTATATCAAAATTGTGATTATGGTGTATTTTCCTTCCACTGATCATGGTCTTGGCATCATTTTTAGTTTTCTTTGAAATACGTGCTAATGTCACTGTTTTCTTGTTGCACCATCTTTTCAAAACATCTTTTAAAGCTCTGAGTTTTTTTAATCCTCTCAAGAAGATGGAGGATATATTTTCGTTTATAGTATGTAATGCAGTGTACAACAAATTAACTTTGTGTAATCTGCTATATTCTATTTCCTTTCTTTTTAATTATTAAGTCTATGTGTCTACTCTGTGTTTACGGGTAGATGCTTGATATCCTTTCATGCTTTCTAGTTAAAAGCATCCACATTTGATTCATTGAATATCTTATACGAGGAGCTGTACCCGATAAAAATTCAGAGGAAGGTTATCAATCCATGATAACCTATCCAACTGTTGGTGTTAGTTTGTCCTCTCACTTGGGCATTCAGGGTCGAATTTGCATGCATTTCTTCAAAGGACAATCTGTTCACTAACAGATGTATACTAGGAAATGATCTAACTCTTGAAGGTCTGGTAGGTAGACTCATTGATTTTGAGCTATCTAATTTTGACAACTACAAAAAAGAGAGTATTGAATCAACTTTCAAAGCAAAATTATTATTGAAGAATTCTAAGGAGGTAAAGCAGAAGAAGAAGAAGAAAAGAAAGATAAAATATGCATCTGGTGATAGTAACACAAATGAGGAAGACATTGAACAATTGGAAGCATTGTTGACAAGAAGATTTCATAGAGGAAAAGGCAAGTTCAGAGGTAAGTTACCCATCATTTGTTTCAATTGCAATGAAGTTGGTCATATTGCTACAAGATGTACACAGAAGAAGAACTACAGAGAAGGAAACAAGCACAAAAATAGAAGAGAAGATGATGGAAGAGACTATAGAGACAAAGGCAAGAAGTCATGCTACATTGCTAATGAACATGACTCTGATGAAAATGATGATGAAGTGGTATATGTTGCAATAAAGGATGAATCTGATGAGGATGAGG
Organism: Cupressus sempervirens; assembly: GCA_028749045.1. Lineage (NCBI taxonomy): Eukaryota > Viridiplantae > Streptophyta > Pinopsida > Cupressales > Cupressaceae > Cupressus > Cupressus sempervirens. Next base: position 735,605,968 of record CM053784.1, read on the forward strand.
CAACTACACTTATGACTTGTGTGAATAAGAATGACAAATGGATCATTGACAGTGGATGCTCACATCACATGACTGGAGACAAAAGTAAGTTCATTACCTTAACTTGTTATGATGGAAATAATGTAAGGTTTGGTAATGATGCACCTTGTTTGATAAAAGGAAAAGGGTCTATCAAACTCATAGACAAGATTTCATGTGACAATGCTTATTATGTTGAAGGATTGAATTATAACTTGTTAAGTGTGTCACAATTAAACAATTTGGGATGAAAAGTTGAGTTTGAAAATAAATCTGCCAAGATATATGACACAAATGGAAACTTGATTGAGAAAGGTGATCAAACTAGAAGTAATTTGTTCTATCTGGATATAGAAGATGTTATTTGTCTTATTGCAAAATTTGATGATGTATGGTTTTGGCACACAATATTATGTCATGTTAATTTTGATAATTTTATTAGTATCAGTAACATGAAAAGAGTTAGAGGTTTGCCTAAGTTGAAGAAACTAGATAATATGATATGCAAACAATGTCAACTAGGCAAGATGACAAAGTCAAGCTTTAAAAGTAAAGCTTATACCTCTAAGGAAATACTTGAAATTGTTCATACTAACTTGTGTGGACCTATTGAAATGCAAATCTACAAAGGAGATAAGTACATAATGTTATTTGTTGATGATTACTCTAGGATGATGACAATCATATTTCTAAAACAAAAATCAGATGCTTTTCAAATTTTTAAGTGGTACATGGCAAGAGTTGAAAAAGAAATAGGTAAAAGTCTAAAATGCTTGAGATCAAATAGAGGAGGAGAATTCACTTCAAATGAGTTTGAGATGTTCTATAATGATAGAGGAATCAAAAGATAGACATCTGCACCTAGGACCCCTCCACAAAATGGAATTTCTGAAAGAAGAAATAGGTCTATAATGGATTGTGCCAAAAAACTCATGATGGAGAAGAATGTTGCTCTAAAATACTGGAGAGAAGCTGTAAGTACTATTATATATACCTTGAACCGTGTGCAAGTCAAGAAAGGTACACATTCAACACCTTTTGAACTATGGTATGGATATCCACCTATTGTGAAATACTTTAAGGTATTTGGAAGTGAATGCTATATTCTTAAGGATGTTAGGAGTGGAAAGTTTGATGCAAAAACTAAAGAAGCTATAGTCATTGGTTACTCCACAAGAAGTAAAGCTTACAAGTGTGTAAGTACTAACATTAACAAAATTGTGGAAAGTGCAAATGTGAATTTTGATGAGTTTACATAAGTACATGAGGCTGAACCTACAAAGGAACCAGAGGAATACAAATCATTTGTATATTTCTATGAAGGAATGTCTGTTGAAGAATATGCTACAAATCAATTTATAAACCAATAGCAAGTCTCAATAACTGTCAAGTCACAACCTATAAATGTAGAGTTGCATTCAGATGTCGAGTTGTAGAATGAGGAAAATGCACATTCTGATTATGAGATTAACACACATGAAAGAGATGTTGAAACACCTGACAAAGATGTACACAATGACACTAAAGTTGAGAGACAAAATGTAGTTACAAGAACTGAGCCTAGACTGTCCAAATATGTCAAAAGACATCATCCTATAGATCAAATCATTGGAGACAGAGATGCAAGGCCAATGACAAGAAATAGATTAAGAAGTGAATCGTGTTTGTTAAGCATGAAGGAACCTAAGACAGTGAAAGATGCATTGGAATATGATGACTAGTACAAGGCTATGGAAGAAGAAATTCAACAAATAGAGAAGAACAAGACATGGAGTCTAGTTCCTAGACCAGAAGACAATAATGTGATTGGCACCAAAAGGGTATTTAGAAACAAGCTAGATGAGAATGGTGAAGTGACAAGAAACAAAGCAAGACTAGTTTGCAAAGGGTATGAACAAGAAGAAGGAATTGACTATGGTGAGACATTTGCCCCTATTGCAAGAATGGAAGAAGTAAGAATTTTGGTTGCTTATGTTGCATACAAAGGTTTCAAAGTTTATCAGATGGATGTCAAGTCTACATTTCTGAATGGCATATTAGAAGAAGAAGTCTACATAGAACAGCCAAAAGGTTTTGTTGACAAAAATAATAAGAACATGGTATGTAGATTGCACAAAACCCTATATGGATCGAAACAAGCACCAAGAGCATGGTATGAGAGACTTCATACTTATCTTGTGGAGATTGAATTTGAAAGGACAGATGATGACAACAATTTGTACATGAAGACAAATAAGGAAAAAGGTATACTGTTATCTGAAATATTTGTTGATGATATCATATTTAGAGGTCAAGATACTTTGTGTAAGGATTTTGTAAATTACATGAAGCAAGAATTTGAAATATCAATGTTTGGTGAGATCAAATTCTTTGTGGGACTACAAGTATATCAGATGAAATATGGTATATATCACTCAGTTAAAATATATTAAAGAAATATTGAAGGCATTTGGACTAGAGGATTCCAAACCAGTAAGTACACCTATGGTGACAACACTTAAGCTATCAAAGAATGACGATTCAGCTGAGGTAAATCAAACATTATACAGATCCATGATTAGCAAATTGCAATATGTAGTACACAACAGATTTGATATTTCATTAACTGTGGGGAGAGTTGCAAGATTCTTTGTTAATCCCAGAGAGAATCACTTGATGGTTGTGAAAAGGATAATGAGATACTTGAAAGAAGCAGATGAGTTTAGTCTATATTATAAGAAGAATGAAAAGTTTGAATTGAGAGCCTACAATGATGTTGATTGGGCTGGAAATATTGATGACAGAAAGAGCATCAATGGAGGAGCATTCTTCTTAGGCAAAAGACTTGTCACATGGACTAGCAAGAAGCAAAGTTGTACTTCCCAATCTACTGCTGAAGTAGAGTATGTTGTTGCTACTATTAACTACACAAACATTGTATGGATCAAATAGCTACTTAAGGGAATGAAGGAAGAAATCACAAAACCAATGACACTTTACTGTGATAATACAAGTACTATCAATATATCAAAAAATCTTGTGATGCATACAAAGACAAAGCGCATTGCAATCAAGTATCATTATGTAAGAGAATTGGTTCAAGAGAAAGAGGTGAAGATGGAATATATTAACACAAAGGAGCAAATTCCTGATATCTTCACAAAAGCATTACCTAAGGATGTTTATGAGTATCTAAGAGATAAATTAGGGGTGATGTCCCTATCAAATGCTATGTAAAAGACAAAGGAAGTGCCCTGCATCAAATACGCTAACACTCATTTAATACAAATTGATGTAGCAGATCTTACTTTAGTAATTACCTAAAGTAATCACAGAACTAGAACTACAAACCAGTCACAAGCAAGATGACAGAGGGAGAACATTGAAGAACCTGCAAAAGCCTATATCTGCATATATTAAAGATGCCAAGTGTTAAGTATATGTCTTTGGCATTGTTGTCAAAGAGGGAGAAAGTACATTAAACTGATCAAGTGCAAGAGGAACAATGGAGAAAGCACATCATTAGAAGATCTAAAAGATCAAAAGAAAGAAAGAGGGAGAAAGTATAAAGCAATCAGAGGAAGGATCAAAACAAAGAGAGAGATATTCTGCTAATCAATTCAGTATGAAAGAGAGAAGATAAAGAAGGAACTCAGAGGGAGTTATATTTTGTAACCTAATCAAAAGATGAAAGTTTTTGATAGAGGGAGAAATTTCAAATACAAGTTTTCCTTTTGGTATTGTCTTACTATTTTAACCTAATCAGTTTGATGGAACAAGATGTTTGTCATTTGTTTGACTTGTTGATCAGTTTGGTTTGCCATCAATGCCAAAGAGGGAGATTGTTGATATCTGATTGAAAAGATCATTTGATTAGAAAGATTGCTAAAGAAGACTATGTGTTTCAATCATTGTTTTGTCACTGATGTCAAACCTACTATTTGCTGGTAAAAAAGTTGCTTATATGTTTCAAGTACTATGACTTAGTTGATTGATGAAGATTTGATCAACAAGATGTAACAAAAGTACCTAGAGGAAAGGTTGAGTTATGATTATGTAATGAAGTAAAAGGATTAGTTAAGATAGTGATAACATAATGTATTGATGATCTACTTGAGGTTACAAAATGGCTGACTACACTTAGAAAGTTTAGAAGAATAAAGTTAAACAAAGTTCATTTTCCAAGCTTGACCAAGTGGATAGTAGGTGTTGAGCAAAGTTAGTTCAAGCTGAGAAAAAAGTCAATTAGAGCCTAGTGAAAGAAAATTCTAGTGGATGTCGAGCAAGTTAGTAGATGCCAGGTAACTCTTCAATTGATGAAGAGCACCAGTAAAATCTAGTTGATGATGAGTGATTTTATAGTTGATGCTGAGTAACGCAATATGTGCCAAGCATCAAAAGATTGACAATGTCGAGCTGCTGCATTATGACAAAGATCAAAGATTTGCCAAATAAAGGTAGACAAGTTTATTTTCTTGGAATTTTTGAATCAAGAGGAAGATAAGATTGATGAGCTGGTGGCACATAATCTTATGTAAACTATTTTGGAGGCAAATTCAAATGGATTCTTAGAGAAGTTTCTAGAGAAGACAAGATATGGGGTAGATACATTGTATCCTACCTAATCCATCAAAACCCTAATTTTGATGATGGATAATGAGTGAGAAAATGTTATAATTTCCTATATATAGGAATGTCTGGTCATGAAGCAAAATAGTTAGAGAGTTTGAAGTGAAAATCTAATAAGGAGAAGGAAAGGGGTTTTGCTTCATCAAGTGACCCAAGTGAAGAAATCTGCAATGGTGTACTAAGCAAGAAGGTTTAAGAGGATGAATGCTTGAAGGGTGAACAATCTTTCAGAGCTATAAAGAATGGAAGCCAAGTAGAATTGAGGACTAAACAGAGATCTATAATCGGCAAGCAAGGTTGTAAGTCTTATCAAATTAAAGCTCTAATATTACTTTGTAACAATTATATTAGCCTAGGGTAAATCCTTTGGAGTAAGGTTGACTTAACAGTCATTGGAAAATCCTTTAACAGGGTGACATGCCAAGTGAATGGCCTAAAGTACTCTAACAAGGATCACTTTTAGTAGGGTGACTAAAATCCCTTAACTGGGTCACATATAATAATGTGTATTGTAACCTTTAACAGGGTTGGCCTTTAACAGGGCATCACTTCAGAAGAGTGAAAAAGGAGTAGCATGTTACTAGTGGTTTTTCCCAAATTGGGTTTCCACATTAAATCATTGTGCCAAATTTTTGTTGATGGATGTGTTGTATTTCATGCTTTACATTTTTGCAAGTTGATTTGACAGTCGCATATAAGTTTTAGTTGATACACAATGAATGCATGCATAGATAAGAATGTTTTATAGGTTCACTGAATTGTGAAAAGTTTTATTAGTACATCTAGACCTTGAATAACTGATTCCCCCCCTCCCCCACCCCGGCCCCCCTAGTTATTCTTAAAGAATTCCAATAGTTAAGTGTTTGACTTATATTGACAAGAAGTACTAGTGGGGATTATGCTAGCAGTAACATAAGAAGATTTGAAGAAGATAGGAAGATTGAAGAAGGAATTTACCTACTTGTGAGAAAAGAACCTGAAGTTAAGAAAATCTTTAAATGTTGGACTTGTAATGAATATGGTCATTATGATTCTATGCCCTAAGAGAATAAAGAAGTATAAGAGGAATTTCAAGCCTAGGAAACCTAGAGAATGTCTTTATGCAAATGATGAAGTTCCAGAAGCTAGGTGGAAAGATTTTTTAGTGAAAGTAATGAAATGGGATATATTGCAATTAAAGAGGAAAGTTTTGAAAAGAGGAAGAAGTTTGGGAAGAAAAAGCATTAGTGTCACATATTGAAAGGAAGAAATCTGATTGGATCATAGACATTAGTTGTTCACATCATATTACTAGCAATATGAATAAATTTGTTGAGTTCAATAGTTGTGATGGAGTAATTATTACAATTGGGAACAATGTGACCTATCACATAAAATGAATAGGATTTAATCTCTTGATGGGAAAACTAATGGGGGTTGATGTTTATTTTGTTGATGGTCTAAAAATACGTGTTTGTCAGTTAGTTGACTAGGGATATCAATTGCAATTCACAGAGAAGACATGTATTAGCAAGGATAGAGATGGTAAGATGATTGCTATTGACACAAGAATAAGAGGTAATTTTTTTAAATTAAATCCTACTAGGATGACATGTTTAGTTGCTAAAGTTAATAACAGTTGGTTATGGCACCAAAGGTTTTGCCACATAAACTTTGATAATATTGTGAAGATCAGTACTGCACTTTCTATTAGAGATTTACCTAAAATTGTGTAACCTACTAACATGGTATGCAAGGAATGTGTTATGGAAAAGTAGAATAAAAGTTCTTTTTTGAGCAAGAAGTTTACTACGTCTACGAATTTGGAGATAGTACACAAGTTTGAGTAATCCTACAAAGACAAGAGTTTTCTATGGTGAAAGGTATTCCATGATTCTTGTTGATGATTTTACTAGGATGATGTGGGTAACATTTCTTAGAGAGAAATCTAAAGCATTTGAGAAGTCTAAGGTATTTAAGAACATAGTCCAAAATGAATCTTAAAAGTTTAAGATCTAGTAGAGGTGGAGAGTTTACTTCAACTAAGTTTAAAAGTTTTTGTGAAGTGAATAGAATTAAAAGACAAATTTTTGTCCCTAAGACAACTGAGAAGAATGGTATAGCAAAAAGGAGAAATATATTAGTAATAGAGGCAACAAGAGCTATGATATTTGAGAATAATGTTTCAAATATATTTTTGGAGAGAAATAATTAATACATCAATATACACCATGAACAAAGTATAGATCAGACAAGGCAGTGGTAAGACTTCCTATGAGCTTTCGTTTAGACATGCACCCTCAATTAAGTATTTTAGAATCTTTAGAATTAAACTTGTTACATTAAGAGAGAAGATGGCATTTGTAAGTTTGATGTAAGAAGCAATGAAGGTATGTTTCTTAGCTATCCCTTGAAAAGAAAAACTTACAGATGTTATATTTAGAGAACTAAGACTCTTGCTAAGAACATAAATGTTAAAGTTGATGAGAAGTTTGGAATTCAAGAAAGAATGCCTGATTATGATTCTAATGAAGAGATTAATCCAAAGGCTAACCAAGAGAATGTTGAGTTTTTTCATGAGACTGACACAAATTTTTAGAATGACATAAAAATTGTGGAATAGAGAGAAGAATGAAGTGAACCTAGAGTTGAAGTAAGAGTTGAGACAATGAAACCTAATAATAATTTGATAAAGAATTATCCCATTGATTAGATTATTGGTAGCAAGACAAAGGAGTGATGAATAGGAACAAGGTACAAAGAGAAGAAATGCATTTGATTTCACAAGTAGAACCTAAAAGTGTTGATGAGGCTACTAAAGATAATTTCTAGATCAAAGCTATGAGGGAATAATTAGATTGGATTGAAAAGAATGATGCATGAGAATTGGTTCCTAGACCTAAGAAAAATAATGTTATTGGAACTATGTGGGTTTCACAAATAAGATGAATGAACAAGGTAAATAAAACAAAACTAGTATGTAAAGGTTATTCACAGCAAGAAGGTACAAATTATGAGGAAAAATTTTCACCTATTTCTAGAATAGAGGCAGTGAGAATTTTTTTGGCTTATGTGGCTAACAAGAAATTCAAGGTGTATCAAATGGATGTCAAATTAGCATTTTTGAATGGAGAGCTTGAGGAATAAGTTTGCATTGAGAAGCTTGAAGGTTTTCCTTTGGTAGAAGAAGGAGATATGGTTTGTAAGTTGAAGAAAGCATTGTATGGATTGAACCAAACACCAAGAGCATGGTATGCAAGATTGGGCAAGTATTTGGAGAAATTGGGATTTGCTAAAGGCACTGAAGACGGTAATTTGTATTTGAAGGAGATTGAGAATGGTTTACTAATTTTTGGAGTATTTGTCGATGATATAATCTTTGAAGGTGATGATGAGGCAAGTGAAGCATTTTTTGGTGAAATAAAGAAGGAGTTTAAGATGAGCATGATTTATGAGATGAAATATTTATTGGGATTCTAAATTGTATAGAATAGTGATAGTATTTTCTTGTCACAAACTAAGTATTTGAAAGATTTGGTTTGGAAAGTTGTAAACCTATTGGTACACCTATGGTAATTAGTCACAAGTTATCTAGCAAAGATGAGACACCTACTATTGAGAAGAAGAAGTGCAAATCAATGATTAGATGTTTGCAATATTTAACTCACACAAGCCCTGATATAGCTAATGCAGTTGGTATTGTTATGACATTTCAAGCCGATCCTAAAGAATTACATTATGCAACAGTAAAGAGGATTTTTAGATATTTGAAGGGTACACCTAATTTTGGGTAATGGTATGATAGATCAAATGACTTTACCTTATGTGCATATACTAATGCAGATTGGGCAGGTAGTATGGATGATAGAAAGAGTACAAGTGGTGGAGCATTTTTCTTAGGGGGAAGATTGGTTTCTTGGCTAAGCAAGAAACGAGATTGTATTTAATAGAGCACAACAAAATTAGAGTATGCAACAAAACAAATAATTGCAATCAGATCATGTGGATGAAGCAAATGTTGAATGACATTGGAGTTGAATTTACAGAGCTTGTTATAACTCAAGCACAGTGAGTATGTCTAAGAATCATGTGTTACATTCTAAGACAAAACACATATCTATTAAGTATCATGTTTTGAGAGGAAAGGTTGCAAAAAAAAAAGACCAAACTTGAGTATGTTAGTACAAAGGAACAGATAACAAATATATTTACAAAGCCTTTTCCAAAGGATACATTTGAGTACTTGAGATGCATGCATGGGGTTATGCCCCTACCTACTTTTGAGTAGTTGATGTAGAGATTGCATCAGTCAAGTAATACAAATCACTATTGTTTATTTAGATTGGATTCTTGATGCTTCCTCTATGGAGGAGTATCTATATTTGAGCTAAGTCATGAAGGACTCTTGGTAACTAGTATTTAATAATGTCTTTGGACACTTGAGCTTATGGAAGATCTTTTCTAGTAGAATTGAAATAATGATGCCTTTGTCATTTATGTTAATGGGGGCTACGATGTACATGAAAAACATCTCATGGTACATTGGAAGAAGTGTACACAAAATGGGAAGATAGTCAATGAAGGAGAAGTAAATTGATGGAGAGATGGTTGTAATGTTTAGATTTGATTGATGAAAAGGATTTGAAAAGAAAGAGTAAAATTGATATATTTGGTATTCATGGAAATTAGATATTTTTCATTTATGTTTCCATCATTATCAAAGGGGGATATTGTTAGTATGAATGCTAATGATATTCATCTAGGGGAGTATCCTAGTATTGTTGGAGCATTGGGGAGATTATTAGCATGATTGTGTGTTGTATTCATGATTGTGTTTGTCGTTGATGTCAACACATTAATAATTTTGTAAAGATTGACAAAGAAACATACATAGATTGAGGTCATGTAGTTTGAGGATTAAAGATGAGGCTATGCATAATTGAGGACGTGTTACACTGAGTGTCATGTTTATGTGGTTACGTTGGTATGTGGAGATATGTAGATAGATGGTAGTTATTCAAGATTTATTGAAGACAACATTTTGGCAAAGTTCCTAAGAAGTGGTTATTATTATTTTGATTATATCTCTAAAATAAGATAAAATATGGTTAAGAACATTTGTACATAGGTAGAAGATATTGTGAAGATGACATGGTTGGTTATACTAAGTTTGATGTTGCACATGTGAAGGATTGTGAAGACTATGAGTCGACAAGTATTATGAAATTGTGAAAAGATGTAATGTAATGTGTATTGTATTATCTTAATGTGGTCCTATATCAATTATAAATTGAGAAATCCTCAAGGTCATCTATTAATTTGAGGACTTGGTATAAATGAAATTTATTTTCCTTGTGGATAAGCATGATTGTTAAGTGAAGTGATATTTAAGCATATGGATGTGTAATGCAAGTATGCAAACTTGGAGTGAGTATGTGAACTTGGATTTAAAATCCAGTGGACCTAATATTGAATATCTTGAGATCAGAGAAGTGTTTGGTGTGGTTAAGGCATACTGAGTTGACAGAGAGACTGTAATTGGTAAAGAGGTTGTTGTGGACAATTGTTTATTTGTATTATTCTGCAAAGGATAGTACAAAGATTAGTTGGATGATGAGTTCGATGATTTGGCCCCTAAAGTTGTTTGGACAGTGGGTCCTTCTACCTTCCATAACTCCTAACATGGTTGGAATCTTCTCACAAGGATTCACAATCTCCTAATAGAGACTAATATGCTCTAAATGTATTTCATTGACTCCTAATAGGGTTCATCCTCTTACAAGGAACTTATATGTTAATACATAATTTTGTGGGCACTATCCCCATTGGGCTTTTACCTTTGATCAAGGGTTCCCCTAGTTATAAAATCTGGTGTTATTGTGTATGGTGATCTTGTTATGGTTATTGCACTTATTGATTACATTGTTTAGATTTAATAAGGTTGATAAAATTTGTTTTAATTAGATAATTGATTCACACCCCCCACCAAGTTATCTTGGTGGACTTTACTTTGTAACACCTTGATGCTCTAAGAAGTATCATAAAGATCCAACTCATATTTTGTGGTCCAATAACTATCTTTAATGTCTTCAATGAGTCTATTATGCCATTAAACCAAATAGTCTTTATAATTTTTCCCTCTAGTGTTGTTATTAATTCATGTATCCAAAATTTTAACAATTTCTTCTATCATCTTCTTTGGATAATCATGCTTATCAACAATGTCTTCATCTTATTCGTGATACCCAAAGATGTCTTAAATATAAAAAATGGGTGAAGTATCCATATCTTTAGGCAATTTAACTTCAAAAGCATTACCACTATCATGTTTCTAGAAGATTTTACAAGGGCCAAACTTCTTCATTTTTAGCTTATTGTATGTGCCAACTGGAAATATATTCTTTTTCAAGTGTATCATTATCTCATGTCCAACCTCAAAAGTCTTATTTCTCATCTTCTTATCTTCTATGTCTTTATATCCTTGATTACTATCATGTAGATTAATTTTCACTTCTTCATAAAGTCCACAATTTTTTTAGCTTGGCACTATTATTTACTTCAACATCCAACTTTCTTAACTTAGTAGTTCCTCTAGGACTCATGCCATTCACAATCTCAAAAGGAGTCTTATTGGTACTTCTATTCACATAATTATTATATGTAGGCTCATCTTGTGCCAAAATCAAATCCAAATTAGAAGGTCTATCTCCAATCAAACATCTCAAAAGGTTACCCAAACTTCAATTTACAACTTAAGTTTGTCCATCAATTTGTGGATGAAATATAGAACTAAGCTTTAGATCAGTATTAGCTTCTTCCAAAGTGTTCTCCAAAAGTAACCAATAAAATTAGTATCTCTGTCTAAAACAGTAGTCTTAGGCAATCCATGAAGTCTTACAATCTCTCTAAAACATTAAATATGTTATGTATACTACAACTGATGTCTTCTTACAAGGTATGAAATGTTTCATTTTAAAATCTTTCAACCACTACCAAGATAGAATCATTACCTCTCTAAGTTCTAGGTAATCCTAGAATAAAATTTGTATTGATATCTGTGTGTACAAAAAGTGGCACACTTCTATAGACCATTATCCTTGAGAGAACCTATGATAATATCATCCCAAGAGGCAGCCTATAACTTCTTATATATGATGTACAAGGATTCAAGTAGAGATGGTGGCTCTCAAATGAACCTAGTTAAGCAACCAGTGCAAGGTGCACCATAGAATGAAAGATTCAAATGATTAGAGGCAAGAATGTCAATATCTAGGAATCATAAGTATGCAATGCAAGATGAAAGCTAAGCTATGTAAGATGCAAGATCTAAGATAACAAAGAGTCAAAAAAAACCCTAAATATACTAGGTGAGCTAAGCTAATGCATAAAGGAAATATAAGCTAAGAATGCAAGTAAACAAAAGTGAGTGCAAATGAGCTCAAGAGTGCAAGTACAAAATGATAGCATAATAATGGAGTGCAAGCGTAAGATCTAAGAGAGTGAAGAGAGAGCCTCCTTTCAAAGAGAAATAGATGGTAGGGAATAAGAGACAAATGCTATGGTGGAGAATTAATCCCATGTTGACTTTCTGAACAAGAATCTCCAAGAGGTAAAATCAACAATAGTGTTTAAGAGGCAAAATATGTGCAGAGGAGAAGGAGATTCTACCCACTTTGAAAAGTGTGCCCTCACATGTGTAGACAAAATGCTTTTTCTTTTATTTTTTAAATAGGAATAATTCTTTTCAGGTGCACACATAGGATAAGAGGGAAGTTATTTAATTAAAAGGGGATTTAGTCAAGATGAATCAGAACCCATAACGATAAGATGAGAACTGATATATCACAGTAGATCAAGAGCAAGTAGATAGATAAAGTCAAGACAAATTAGGATCCATAATGATAAGATGAGCACTAACAAGTCCAAAGCAAGTAGACATAGAATTGTGGATATAATATTCTCACCCTTTCATAATCCAAATCGAAATGAAGTAGAGGAGATGCATAAATGAGATAGATTTGATCAAATCTAGATAAGATAAAGTCCATGATGACAAATAAGAGATAAAAAACAAAGACTAACCACCAAGTGTTATTAATATGCGACAACTTGACTAGATTTGACTAGTAAGATAAATCATGAGAATCAGGTCAATTTAGGAAGAAAGATGATATGAAATAAAATGGAATGAATGAAAATAGAGCTAAAGAGAGTATAAATGATGAAGAAATAATGACTAGTTCAAAAAGATCAAAAGATTAGCCTAAAAAAGGAGCCAACCAATTGTGTTGAAGAAGGGTGAATTTTAAAACACAATTTTGACTATCAAGATGAATCTAGATTTCATTTTTTATCTCAAAAATGAATCCAAGATGTCGAAGTTAGGCAAGGGTGCAATTTTCATGAAAATCCAAAGTGGTCAAAATTAGGTCAAAATAAGGCTATATAAGTGGTGTAGAAGGGTAGATAGATGCGATGATAAGATTTACTCCTTTTGATGACAAGAAAAGAAAGAAGATCATTAGAAAAAGATAGGAGATACAATAAAGATATGATTGAGAAGAATAGGGAGATGAGTGGAGTTGACTGACACGTCCACAAAATATGAAGGAGACTCTCTCAAGACTCAAGTGCAAAACCTAAGCTAGAATGAATCACTAGAATGCAAACTAGTATCCAAAGTACAATTGCAAGGATTATATAAGTAGGTCCTAGTTTTTTTTAAAATCATCGAGCCTTATTAGGGATGTCACAAGACCATACAATCATCACTAGTCTCAAATATGAGGATATGAATATGATCTATATCAAATAGGAGTGTGGCAATCAAACATATGCATCAAACACATAAAGGTTGAGATGACAGTGTAGTTAGATTCCCTAGGTTTAATGTAGCAAGATTATGCTTGCATTGAGACACAAAATGTTGAGATGGCCATAAAAAGAATCTAGGGAGAGAAAACATAATGAACAATCAATGACATATCTTTAAAGATCCTAAGTATTAAGGGGTCAAAGAAAAATGCTCAAGATGCCTGAAGTCCACAAAGTACACCCATAGATAGAAATTAATGGAAGACATGTCTCATGCCCTGAGTCCTCTAGCTTAGCGACATCCTCAAGAGACTAAGGATGGAATACTCAACAAAGAAATCAACATAGACAAAACACACACACACATAAACAAACAAAGAAAAAATTCAAGCAAGTCTTAGTCACTTTCAGTTGAAGTATTTGTGTGAAAGTGAAGTTCTTATCTTCCAAGGACTCATGTTTGCAGGTGAGAAATATCACATCATCCTAGACTATAGAGAAAGTGTCAACTCAATGTAAGGTATCCAATAAGTGTTGAGAAATACTAAATGTTAAGGGGAGTATTGAAAAACACTATTTAGAGAGTTGCAAGAGAAAAACCAAATTATGTTGTGATGTGGAGCCTAATTAGACTCAAAGGTGATTATTTCCCCACTTCATTCAGCACAGTTTGCCCCTATATTATACTATGGGGGTTTAGGGGTAGTGCTTCTAAGCTCTAGGGGTCAAGGGGCAATGCCCTTTGTGGGGTCCAAGGGTCAGTGATCCCAGGTGCATTCCCTATCATAATACAAGGTTGGGTTAAGATGCAACGCCCCCAAAGCCAAAAATTATTTTAATATTGTAAAAGGTACTAGGAGTTATATTTTTCCTATTGGTCAATTTATTCTATCCCTAATTTTGTAAGTGGTAAAATCTTGTGTAAAAGGGCTTGGGGTTAGGGATTTTATGAGGTATGATGAGACTGTAGCTTCTTGCAGCAATATTGAGCTGTAAGGGATTACAAATTGTAATTAGGTTGTAATCATTGGAAAATAAGAATATGGACTTGTTGTTTGGTGGACCTAGCCAAGGGATTGGGTGAACCACTTTAAATCTTTGTGTCTTGTGTTTTCCTCTATGCAATTTATTATTTTTTGATATTGGTTCAATTTATATGTAATTGTTATTTATGTCTCATTAATCCTAACAGTTTGTGCCCCCTTAACTTAGACAAGGATAAATTTCAAACCAGGAAATGCAAAGAGATATGAGATGGATTTAGTTCATAGCGCAAATTGACATGCTGAGAGACATAAGTACAAGGGTCTCAAGTAGTGCCTGTTTCTAGGTTTTCACAAGTTGGTAGGTTTTTTTTATGACTTTAATGATTTTTTTTTGTATTTTTATAGGATGATTTAGATATTATTGGTTCTTGGGAAAGACCATATTATTTTGAACCAATGTCTAGCAAGGTGTGGGGCATGATGGATTAGCCAACTAGTAGATAAGATGAATAGGCAATGATGATGATGCGACATGAAAGTGATCCTTGAGGACCGTCTCCTCAAGAGTTAAGCAAGCTAGGGAAATGGGTAAAATAGGCAAATAATCCATATTTTGAATATGCAATGAAAGCTGATAAGCAAGCCAACATATATGATAAATGACTTGATTTCATTAAAATGTATAGCCCAAAAGAGTGGACATGTCAAAAGGCTTATAGGAGCCATGCTTTTTCTTTTATTCTTTTCGTCAAGACCAAGGGATCAATAGGATGGGACAATGACAATGATAAAATGCTAAGGATGAAGCTCATTATCAAGGCTATGAGTGAATGATATGGGATAAGAAGGATCATGATAGGGAAATTGATGGATAAGCTAGCCAATACTCGTGGATAGATCAACATTGTTAAGATCAAAGAGGAAAGATGGAATGGATGGATTATAGAAGAATTATAGATGATGCATGTTTTCTAGTTTTCATCTTGGTACTTGCCCAATGCACCACAAGAAGTGGTTTTCACCATAGGACGAATTTATTTATCTTTACTTTTTCTACCAAGGTTCCCATTTACCAAGTTTTCACCAATGCACTTTTTCTATTCATTTTTAAATTTATTTTTTTCTATTTTTCTATTTAGATTTTCAGAAATAATTCAAGCATTTTCAATTTTGATAGTGCTCCTCTAGAAATGATATATTATGATAATCTAGGGCCATTGATAAGTACGCTTAAAGATGTTGATAGGGTGATGGAAATGAGATGGTAGAAAAGGTATATGGAGGATAATTTTTTGTGCTTTGGAAGGATAAAAGGAGAATGGATAGTAGGTAAATGTAGGATTGAAAATATTGTACAAGGGTAGGTGAAAAGTGGGCAAGATCAACATTGACACACAACTTGAAGGGTGATGAAATGATTGAGGAATCATGGTTGAAATAGCCTGAGAGTTTGATGCATGAGATGGTGGGATACTTTTGGAAGAAGATGGAGTGGAAGGCTTTTGAAGTTTTTGAGGAAGATGTTTGGAAGAAGATGGAGTGGAAGCCTTTGGAAGCTTGAATGTCAACTTTGATTTGTTTTTGTTAGTGTAAATATGTATTCACTATTAACACCTACTTAAGTTTACTTAGGTTATGCATTATTTTATTATTTTATTTTGTGAGACACTTAGGAGTTTGCACACCTTTCTGAGTTGTCATGTTGACAACATAGAAGTACGCAACTCTATTTTAGCACATGGTGTCTACAACACCGATTTGTGTGTCACACCCTTGTAGGCTTATCCTCTCATCACTGCACTTACTTCCATGCTTAATGGAGGATAACTCATATATGGTGGACATGTGCCTGGTTGTATGACTTATCATGATGATGATTACGAGGCATTCTAGATGTATGTCAAAGGCCTTTATATACAGGCACTCCTAGTGTACTCGAACATTGCATACTGAATGAATATATCATCATTCTGATCATACTCTCTCTTCCTAGTCTACAGTTGTGCTTGTGTTTGAGTTCTTAGTTCTTGGGTGAATTTTTCCCTTAGGAAAATTCTTACATGGTATTAGAGCTTGGAGATTTTCTCATCACATAGCTGTTCAAGACCATTGTTGCTTCAGTACCTTAGCTCAAATCCAGAGTATTGCAGAAATTGGGAGCATCTAGAGCCAGATCTAACCTTGCCATTGTGTACGAAATGTTGATTCGGTGAAGATCAACTATAAACTTGGTTACCTTGGCCCAAAGTCACCCATGAGGCTTTTTTTTTTTGCAAATCGAAACCCAGAGGTCCCAATTTGCAGTTCGGGTATGGTCATTTATGGCAAATTTAATTAAATTTTGAATCTGCATTGTAAATCTTTGATTACTCTTTAAAATTGTTGTAAATTTGAGCTACAATGCTTAGTGATAGATTTGGGCCTCATAAGGTAGTTGTAAAAGCAAAATCAGAAAGTCCACTTTGTTCATTTTGACAAGTGGCCCTTTGTACATGCACTACTTATAAAGTGCCAAAAGCATCTTTTTTTGGGGGGGTCTTTTGACTGAGTGAAAAGGGGGGGGGATGTACTGTATTCTTGTTTCTCTCTTTTGTGCTCTTTTCATTTTCTATATCATGGGTTTTAAATGTCCTCCTCTAACTTCACACAACTATTCTACATGGAAAGATATTGTATGGAGTAGATTAATGGAAAAAGGATATAGTTTTTATGTTGATGGTACAATTACCAAACCTACTAATGCTAAAGAACTCATTGAATGGAAAAGACAAGACCAACAGGCTTTAGGAGCTATCAGGAGTTGTGTTCATACAAATCTCTTCTTTCACATTTCCAGTTGTACAGAATCCAAAGCAGCTTGGGATAAACTTAAATCATTGTATGGTAAGGTGGATGAAGAAAAGGGATTTCAGATTGAGGATGATCTACTTCTATTGGATTCGAAGAATTTTGACACAATTAAGGATTACATCAAAAAAGCCAATGAGTATAGGGCACTTCTAAAAGATTGTGGAAATCTCATCAAGGATGAAAAGTTGATTCATCACATCCTAAAGAGGCTACCTTTAGAGTATGCTTCCTTTGCTTCAAGTTTTAATACTCACAGGTTGACCATGGGATCTGCTTACCAAAAGCCTACATTTGATGCATTCGCAGAGATGTTGATTATTGAACAATCTCACTTGATGGATTTAGGACTTCTCAAGTCATCAAAGATCAAAGCCTTGGTGGCTAATGATGAGCACCAATAAATTCAAGGAGGGAAAAACAACAACAACAACAAGAAGTAATGGAAGCAGAAATCACAATCTAAGACACAATAATCTTTCGCACAAAAAAGCGATTCTTCTTCCAACAAGAAGGGAAGTAATGAAAAGAAGGACAAACTTTTTTGTGCAAACTGCAAAAAGCCAAATCATGACAAGCATCATTGCAAGACTAAAAGAATTGATGAGTTAGAAAATCTACTCAAGAAGAACAAGATTCAAGTGCCAGGCATTTCCAAGGATTCAACTCCAACCTCTTCAAGGGGTAAAGGGCAAGCACTTATGACAAACACAAGTTCTTCGGAATGGATACTTGACTCAGGTGCCTCTTACCATATGGGTTCTTCAAAGGGAGACTTTTCTTCATTGAAGCAGTCAAAGGTACCACACATGTTCGTGGGAGATGATACTAAAATGGAAGTTGAAGGGAAAGGACATGTGGAAATGGGAATTCAAAGATGTTCTCTACGTTCCAGACCTTAGCTCCAATCTCCTATCAATTTACCAAATCACTCACCTTGGAGATGGTCATAAAGTTGAGTTCCTTCCAGATTCAATGGTGGTGCAAAGTCTAAGAGATGATTCATTGGTTGCAGTGGGGAAAGTCAATGATGACAAGAGGATTTATTCCTTCTCCCACTTTGTGCCTGAGTTTCCTTCTCAAGCCTTTTTGACTCACACTACTTCACACATCAACTTATGGCATGAGCAATTTGGTCATATTGCCTTCTGCCATCTTCAATAACTTTGCTCAAAACACATGGTTAAAGGTCTACCTAACATCAACTTTTCTAAGGGAGAGTGTTCATCATGTTCAGTGGATATGAATCTCAAGGAGAAGTATGATAAAGGGAAGTCTTCTCGAGCTCCATTTTTTCTTTAGTTAGTTCACATGGTTTTAGCAAGACCCTTTACATTGACTTTAGTCAGCCAAGGCCGCCACATCCTTACATTTTTTGATGACTTTTCAAGATTCACTTGGGTCTACTTCCTTCATCACAAGAGTGAAGTGGTTCATAAGCTTCAAGCCTTGAAGACTCATGTTGAACACAAGTCAAGGAAAGTCATCAAGGTATTAAGGGTGGACAATGGGAACATATATGTCGATAGAAGACTTAAGGACTTTTACAGAATTGAGGGGATTGATCTTCAAAATCCACCAGCATTCAGTCTGCACAAGACAGATGTTGTAGCAATGAAGATTACTGTAATGTCCCCATTTTAGCAGTTGACCAAGTGTGTGTGCATTAGCCTTGTTCTACATAGTCCCGAGGGCTAACGAAGGGTTTAATGGGATCCTAGAGTGTTTTGGCCTAGTCATTTCTAGTTTGGGCCAAAACAAAGTTGATTTACTTAGTTTCAGGCATCCTTACTATTTTTAGTAAGTCGGCAGGACACAGTGCAAGTCAATTTTGGTGATTGGATTCGATACTCCTTGGTGAGAGCTTTCCGATGAGCTATCACTCGCATTATTCGGAGTCCGATTGCTAATACATTTTAATGCCTGAAGTTTTATTAAAGTAACGTCTAATTTAATTGTAAAATATTAAAGTGTTACTTTAATATTTATTTTATGGTGATGTGTACCCAAGGGAGACATAAGGGGTATTTTAATATATGTTTTATATATTACACATCTTTTATCCCACATTGCCCATATGAGTTGAGCGGACCCTTGGGAATAGAATAAAAAGGAAGCATTTGTGGCTTCATCAGACAAGTTGAATATGAGAAGAAATTGGTGTGTGAGTTGTAGCTCTGTTCTTAGCATTTGAGGATGTTTATCCTCTCTTGTAACATTCTAGACGTCATTCCCTTGGGGTTTGGCCTTTGGAATTCTTTGTTATCGGCTTCATTATTAGGCAGTTTAGTTGCATTTCTGGCTACAGGCAGATTTGGTATTTTGCTCATATCTTCTTCACTACTTGTCCGACGCTTATGCCGCTTTGAGAGAATGATATTACGAAGGTAGTGGACTGATTGAAGGACAAAGTACTGTAGCAGCAAGTTCGAAAGCATGGGCTGGAGTATTATGTCAATAATGCTGAAGTAATTAGTGAGTTGATAAATCTGCCATGTATTTTTTTTTTTAAAGAGGGGTAAACGCTTTGACTTGGAGCTATGAACCAGTGAGGCCACAAATGGGGGACCTCATCCCCATGAGATTTGAACCTTGATGGCAAGGATAACAACACAACAACTTAACCATCACAACATTCCACTATTGGCTATAAATCTGCCATGTATTTGGTTTTATGAATTCTGAAAATAGCATTTATTTGGCTGTAGTTCATTTCCACTTTGCATATTATTGTAGTTTCTTTCTTGTTTATGTTGTATGATACCAATTCCATGCACAAGCACAACAAACAAATAAACGTTTGATTTCTGGAGTTATAAGGGGTTTAAAACATTAAACGGAGAAATAAGAGGTTGAATGCAAACCGTTTGACATAATTCCTTTCAGCAATTTGGTTTAGTTTTTTGGACATTCAGGGGTGCCCATTACAGGACTCTCAAATCCATGGCATGTTGCATGATAAAAGCCAAGTCTCTTGATCCTACACTTGAAGTTGAAGCCATTAGCAATGCTACTCGCATACTTAATAGGTCTCCTCATAATGCCTTAGATGAGAAGACTCCTTTTGAGGTATGGTGTGGCAAAAAACTAGTTGTCAGTCACTTCTAAGTCTTTAGTTGTCTAGCATGGGCAAACATATCTTCCAGGGGTTGCAAGGTACCAACACCTAGGCCTTGTACCTTCATTGGTTATGAAGACAATGCTAAAGCTTACAGACTTATGGATCTAGAGACTCATGAGATTTTTGTGGAGAAGGATGTTCACTTTGAGGAAAGTTCACCCAGCTTATCCTCTAATCCTCTTTGTACATCATACACAGTGGAAATTGATAGTGACACAAGCGATAGTGCTTCAATAGATTAAGACACGTGGGGGTCTATCAACAGTTGCAGTGAAAGGTCATATCATCAATCCAATCCATATGCTTTCATTGCCTTAGTGAAAGGTCCAACACAACATGGTACATCTCATCTTCCAGCTCTAACTTCAGTTGACTTGGGAGATATTCTTGAGGACTTACATCTTCTCATTGCTGACGATGGTCCTTCTATAATTGTTGCGAGGGCTCACTCTGACCCTTATGTCTATTCTCTACATGATCAATCTTCATAGGTTGGCATGATTGTGGATCCTTATGTACAACAATTTGAGGTCTCTTGGTTAGTTGAGGAGATAGATGGTTCATTTGAACATGTTCAATAGACATCCTTGCCAGATCTACATACATTCTTTTTAGCACAGTTGGAAGGGGTGAACATCAACATAAGCACAGGGATACTTGAGCAGGTTTCAAGGCCACCATACATCTTCAGGATTGTACCTTTGCCTTTGTTTCTTCCAAAGGGAAGGAACATCATCCAACACTCTTCGACTAGCTTCTTCATTGGAGTGGCTTTCACTGACATGCATTCTTCATTTGTGGGGGGGACTACCTTGTCTCTCTTCCTCTTCTTTCTTATGGGGGAACTTTTTCCTCTTGTGAAGTTCTTGTTCTTCTCATTCTTCACTTATATATATACTGGATGTATGTCATAATGGGGGGGGGAGGGTCTTGATTACTCCATCCATCCATGCATCCCTATTTATCTCTCTTTTTGGGGGAGGGTGTTTCCCATGATGTTTTCCCTCTTTCTCCACTTTATGAGAGATTGCATTTCATTATGTACATGGGTACCTAACATGACCTAGTAGTTGGGACCCATCTTGCATTTCATCCTAGTTTCGTAAGCTTAAGGGCATTTCCCTAAGTTTCACTTAAGGGGGGGTGTTGGTGTAAATACGTATTCACTATTTACACTTACTTAAGTTTACTTAGGTTAATGTATTATTTTATTATTTTATTTTGTGAGACACTTAGGAGTTTGCACACCTTTTTGAATTGTCATGTTGACAACACAAAAGTATGCAACTCTATTTTAGCACATGGTGTCTACAACACTGATTTGTGTGTCACACCCTTGTAGGCTTATCCTCTCATCACCCCACTTGCTTCTGTGATTAATGGAGGATAACCCATATCTAGTGGACATGTGTCTAGTTATATGACTTATCATGATGTTGATTATGAGCCATTCTAGATGTATCTCATAGGCCTTTATATACAGGCACTTCTAGTGTACTCAAACATTGCATATTGAATGAATATATCGTCATTCTGATCATACTCTCTCTTTCTGGTCTATAGTTGTGCTTGTGTTTGAGTTCTTAGTTCCTGGGTGAATTTTGCCCTTAGGCAAATTCTTACAGTTTTCAAGATTCAAGTCTTTTAAGATAGATTGGGGAATCCATATAGCTTTTGAATTTTCTCTTCCTTTGGATGCTTTAGAATGCATTTATTCAATGACAGATTTAGGAACTTATATTTTCTTTGATTTTTCTCTTTGGTTAGTGGATATTTTTGGTCTCTTGAATATTTTTTTATTTCTTTGGATTCACATGTCGATTAGATAGGACATAGTAATCTTCATTTGTGAATAGATTCTTATGTTTTAAATCCAAATTTCTTCCAAAAGACTTCGGATTTGTGGATGAATAAGGTTGATATGGAGATTTTGGATGGATGGGTGGGTGGAAATTTGTCAAGGATGAATGTATTTGTTGATCTTGAGGTATGGTGGGAGAAGTGCATGGAGAGCTAGGAGTGGAAGGTATGGGAGATGGAGGAACATAAGGTCCCAATATAGATGGAAGATTTCAAGGCTTTAGCTTTGATGGAAAAGGACCAAGGATAAATTCAAAAGATGCAAAGGGATAATAGATAAATATATCAACATCTTTAGAGTGAGAAATATGGCCAAGAGTACCAATAGGCTCATGAATAGCTTTGACAAGAGCAACATCTTTGACATGAGAACTTGAAGCTCGAGGGGAAAGACTCCTTTTAAAGATAAAGGAATAATAAGGAATAAGAGTCAAAATCTTTGTGGAGGATTAATCCTTTGTTGACTTTGTGCCCAAGAATCTCCAAGAGGAAAAACCAATGGTATTGTTTGAGATACAACATATGTGTGGAGGAGAAAGGAGATTCCACCCACCTTGAAAAGTGTTCCTCACATGTGTAGACATAATGCTTTTTCTTTTATTTCTAAAATGGGAATGATCCTTTTCATGTGCACACATAAAATAAGAGAGACTTTATATAATAAAAGGGGACATGATTCTTTTGATCAATAAGAACTTAGGACAAGATGGTCAAATATAAAGTATTTCAAATTAAATCAAGATTTGATAAAAAAAAGTATACAAAAAATAGATTTAATCTAGCATTTAGGAATTTAAAAATGTAGAAAGGGGCCTCATAGTTTACTAGACCATTTTTTGGGTTATTACGATATCTTCTTAAGATCTATAATGAATAGGAAAAGGTGTGTACAATCCAACATTCTGACTACTTCTTTTAGTAAGTTGACATATTCTTCAACTCCTTACCATATTTTGAACATCATTATATATCTTGGGCCAAAAATACCTTTGTGAAATCATCTTTATTGTCTTATCAATCCCAAAATATCCTACAGGTCCACCACTTTGTTTCTCTTTAATGATATTCTCCCTCATCGACCCTGCAAGTTTACAAGATTAAATTCCTTTAAATATTATGTCTTCTTGAATGACGTAATTAACCCACTTGTCTTGTTCATCATCCACAAGGTTCTTACAATCTTTCCAAGGTTCTGCAAAATTAGGGCCAGTTTCATACAAGCTCTTAAATCTTCAAAACCAAGCACTTCAACTCTCATCTATGCCAACAAACTTCTTCTGCTCAATGCATCTGTTACCTTATTAGATTGTCTACTCTTATGTTTCAATACAAAAGAAAAGTTATGCATGTACTTAATCCACTTCACATGTCTTTGATTCAACTTATTTTGACTTCCCAAATATTGTAAATCTTTGTTATCAGTGTACACTACAAATTCTCTAGACATCAAATAGTGTCTCCATTTCTTTAAGGCTTAAATAATTACATTAAGTTCTTGATCATAGACTGAAAATTTCATCTTAGCATCATTCAATTTCTCATTGTAGAATGCTATAGGCTTACCTTCTTAACTTAAAACAGTGTTAGTGGCATTACCACTAGCATCACAATCAACTTGAAAAACTTTGTTAAAATCAAGAAAAGAAAGAACATGTAATTCTACAACCTTTTTCTTCAATGTTTCATAGCTTCTATTTGCTCCATATGTCCACGTGAAATCCTTTTTATCACCTCTCGTAGTCTCTGTCATAACATTACAAACTGAATTGAAATTTCTGAAGAACTTTATGTAAAAACTTGCTAATTTACGAAGTGATTTAACTTCTCCAACATTCTTAGGTGTAGGCCAAACAATAATAGCTTGTACCTTCTCAGAATCCATTGTCAAACTAGCAACAAAAATCACAAAACCAAATACACAAGTTCCTCCTTCATAAAATAATATTTCTTTAAATTTATCAACAACTTGTCCTATGTAAATCTTGTCTACTATGCTCAAGGTGTTCCTCTTTAGTCTTGCTATAGATTAGTATGTCATCAAGGTGTATAATAAAAAATCTTTCTAAATAGTTTCTTCAGAACTTCATTCATCAATCTTATAAAAGTAGTAGGTGCATTAGTTAAACTAAAATGCACAACCAACCACCCATACAAACCTTCATTTGTCTTAAATGCAATCTTCCACTCATCTCCCTCTCTAATTCAAAGACAATGATAGCCACTTTTCATATAAGTCTTTGTACAATACTTTCTCCACTCAATCTTTCCATAATGTCAACCATCCTAGGCAAAGGAAACCTATACTTTGTCATTATCTTGTTTATCCATGCACATTATCCACTCTCTATTCTTCTTAAATGCCAATGTAATAGGCACTGTACATGGACTCAAACTTTCTCTGATCAAACCTTTCTCAGGTAATTCTTGCACTTGTTTATTCAACTCTTCATTCTTAACATGTATTAGTCTATGTAGTGCTTTATTAGGGAAACTAGCTCCATCTATCAAATACATACAATGACTTATACTTCTCACAGGAGGTAATCCATCAAGCACATTATCAAAAATAATATCTTGAAATTCAGCCAACAAAGATTTCCCTGCAAGTGCATATTCAAGTTCATTTTGTTTTTCAGTCTTTCTAAGAATCAAAGCAAAAAAAGCATTCAACTTCTTCATATCTTTCACAAATTGATTTCTTTCAATGAAACAAACTTTCATACTAGTGCAATGATTCTCTTCAGGTTTCTCAACCAAAGGCAACAATAATTATTTGTTCCCATTAGCCCAAATAGTATGCTAATTCAGTGTACTATAATGCAAAGATTTCTTATCATACTGCCAAGGTCTTCCCAAAAGTATATGACAACAATCCATAGGCATGATATCAAACAAAACTTCATCAAGATAATTCCCAATCTTAAATTTCACACAATTTTGTTCACTTACCAAAAAATTATGTTCATCCTTGATCCAAGAAATATGAAAAGGGTTGGGGTGCTCCAATCTCTACAAATTCAACTTAGTTACCAATTCCTTAGATTCTAAATTTTTACAACTACCACTGTCAATAATCACTTTGCAACATTTAACTTCAATCTTACATATGGTTATAAAGAGACTTTTCCTCATAATAGGTTAATTATCCAACTGCTCATTCCATAAAGTTCTTCTTGCCATTAGTTCTCTCCTTTCTTAGGCTCATTAGGTGCATCAATAGCTTCTTCCTAAATCAAAGTATTTCTTTTACTACTTCCCACTTTCTTACCAAAAATTGTACATTCAAAATCTCTATGTCAGTCATCACCACACTTAAAACAAGCTCCTTTAAACCAAGATCTATCTTCTCTCTTATTATTATTCCTAGGGTAACTAGTATAATTATCTTTAGTGTAGTTACCTCTTCCTCTACTTCCCATGTATTTTTTTCCATTCACATTTTCCTTTGTCAGGTATGCTATCAAATCTGCTACTCTCTCCATTAACTCTTCCTTTACTTCACTAAAATCTTCCACCTCCTTCTCTTTGTCTCTTCTCTTGTTTCTTTGCCAACTTTTCTTCAGTCTTCATGGCATACAATTGAGCTTCCTCTACACTTTCCATCTTTATAAAAAAAATCCATCTTATATAGAATTCCTCAAATGGTTCAAGTATCTAGCAATTTTCTCAGCCTCATCATCAATATATCCAGATATAATGGTCATCTTATATAATTCTTTAGTATAATCTTTCACAGTCATATCTTTCTATCTAACTATCTAAGATTTGCATTCTTCTTAACAAATTAACTTGATAATCAATAGGAAGGAATTTATTTTTTATCTTACCAACTATTGCTAGGATTATAGAGACATTAATAACAATTATATGAAAATATATCCAATATCAGAAAAGAATAAAGCACATAAAAGAGAACAGAAGACATAAAAATTTAATGTGGTTCACCTAGTCTATGGGCTACATCCACCAACAACGAGTCCAATATTCTTATTATGCAGTGATTACAACCTAATTACAATCTATAATCCCTTACAACTCAATACCGCCACAAGAAGCTACTATTTCATCAAACATTATGAAATCCCTAATCCTAAGCCATTTTACACAAGCTTTTTATCGCTTCTAAACTTAGGGATAGATTATTTTGTCTTAACAAGTTAACCTAAAAATACTCAACGAGTCAACCTTGGGAAATGGTTTATGATTCAACTCAAAAATCCTTGATGATTCAACCAATTTTTATTATTATGAAAAGGGTCAGTCACCACATGTCAAAAACCATCTTTACCCAAGTCTTAATCTTTTCCTTTCCTCTTCTCTATCTACTAGTTTGCAAGTGTTCCCAACAAAGAGATGCATTCCCTTTCAACTTTGTAGCTATTATCTTCACCCTCTTGTCCTCAGGAATACTTTCATAGTCAAAATATTTCTCAATGTTAGAGATCCAATCCAATAAAGCATCAATATCAAGTCTTCCACTATAAGTGTAAAGTTCAAAAACAGGTCTTACATTTGCTATATTCAAAGCTCTCATAAGTCTTTCTTCATCTTGTTCCACCTTAAGTTCAAGATTCAATGTTGTTACTTCTTCTTCATCATCACTAACATCTTCAAGATGCACTCCTCTTCTCTGGATTGTTTCAATGGCTTCAAGTCTAGCTGCAATCTAACTCAACATATCCATAATTCCATTTTTTGCATTTCTTCTACCTTGAACCATCTTGACAATAGTTCCTACAAGAATCATAACCTCTTACAAGTTAGAGGTTAAAAACCAATTTTATCACCCTACAACCAATCTTCAACAAGGTTTCACATGATCCCAAACTTTACCAAGAAAGAAACTCACTCTAATACGACTTGACATAAGGCAAGAAGGGACAAAGGACAAAATCTAGCTGCCCTCACTTATAGATGCACACAGATGCCGCCAAATAGGAGAAACCACAAGAAATTATAGAGGAATCAATGCAGTAATGATGAGATATCTTCATTCAACATGTTAGGCATAAGGCCCACTTGGTTGTAGCCATATACATTCAAACTACAATTAGAGAGCTTAAGAGCTCAAACTCAGAGAACTTGATCATTGTATTTTCCTTCTATCTCACTTCATTGTTGCTTTTCCTAATCATAGATCTCTAGATATATAGCTAGCAAGACTACAAGTTGGCATGTTAGGTAACTTATTACAAAATTTAGGTCTTGCCCCAAAGGATAACTCAATAACCTTTCAAATAAGAAAACTAACTTTTGTGGGAACAAGGATAGACCCACACATGATCCAAGAAGAGGTTACCAAGTGTGTGAAATGCCATGATGCCATATAAAACCTCACCAAAGCCAAACTTGCACATTTCTCGAGCTGCCAACAAAACAACATGCCTGAAACAAAGAGAAGGATAACTTGTGGAAATGATGGAATTAGGTTTTGCGAGATTAAGCAAAGGATCCACGATGGGTCCACATTAAGGGGCCGATCGAGCAGAAAGAGAAAACATAAACAATAAAAGCCATTCTTCAAACAACAAACGTGAACAATAAAAAAATTCTTTTTGGTTGCTAAAGTATCCAAGATGCTCTCGCATCAACTAAATTTAAGGCATGCTTCTTAGGTTGTTTCCCTGAGCCAATAGCGAGGGCTTCCATATCTTCACTTCTTTTGACACCAAGGGTTTCCAAACAGTCAGTAGAGGAAACATGACTAGTTTGCACAGCTTGACCATAGGTCGAAGGGGTGGGCAAAGCGCATGGAGAAATTTAGTCTTGGGTCAATTTGAACACCCTAATCTTTAGAAGACTTTTTTATTGAATGATTGTTTATTAGAGAAAACCAAAGGCTTTAATTTTTTCACACCAAATAATACTCTTTTATTATTTGCATTAACTTTAGAAACTAATAAAGTAAAGAAGAACCAATTAAAGGCATATCCAAACTAAAATATAGAGTAAGAATTATAAATGTTGTACTCTTCAAATTTTTCTTTGGCAATTGGAAGGAGTTTTGAAAATCTTTAAATTTATTAACATCATCCAAATTTATATCACCAAAACTTTCACTTAGATTCACATATTTGTTTTGGTAGGTAATTGGATTATTATTTGTTAAGATTAATTATTATTATTTGTTGAGATTTATTATTATTTTATATTAAGCTAGACTAGATTCGAACCCAAGACCTCCTAGATGAGAGGCTCACAATTTACCATTGTGCTGTAGGATCTCATCTTCACTTAGATTCATATGTTGACATCTTGCGAAAATTCCACACCCTTCAAATCAAAGTTTTAATTTCCATTTTTCAACAAAAGGTAGACACATCTTAAATGACTATCATTTATATGATAGAATAATCATTTAAGCTTCCTAAACAATCAACTTTAGTTTTCTATAAAAATACATGTGAGAAAGTTGAGATAAAGTTTGGAAGAATAACATCATATTTAACAAAAAACTAGAACTACATTCATATGTGGAAGATGGACTTCGATCTTCTCTAACTTAATAACCTCATCCAAAGGTTTGAGTAATTGAAGTGATGAATGTTAGGGTTTGACATAATTATTAGGGTTTGATAGATTCAAAACAATATGAGAATAAACAATTATACACATAGAAAAGAAGAAGAATACACGAATAACACATTTTTAACATGGTTCACCCAAAACCTGGGCTATGTCCACCTACATAGCCTTCAACCTTTCTGTTATCCAGAAAAAACATAAACCAACATTACAATGCATTATGCATCTCGACACTTATAATAGTGTTTTAGGGCAACCTCTAAAATTTATTTTAGGGTTTTACAATGTTGTCTATTTTCTTTTCCCAAAAAAGCACAATTTTTTTTTGGTGTTGTGCGCTGACCAAAGGTTTAGGGCTATCGCCCCTCACCTCCAACAACTATTGGAGAAGTCGCCACAACATCAACACCCACTACATGATTAGTTGCCACAATATTAACAATGACAATCACATAGATGGATGCACGTTCCAAAGTTCAATCCATGTAGGCAAGGATTTTAAAACCATTTCTCTTAGATTCACAATAGGATCCCAAGAAAATCTTTGAAAGAGTGACTTGCAAGCAATCCAAAAACCTTTATTAATAATCCTTTTATGCATAATATCAAAGTAAATAGGAAATTTGCTTATTTACTCTTAATTAAGCTTACTTAGGCAAATTAATGTTTGACAATCCAAGTTGTTTTTATTTTTTGTTCAAGTATTTGCATCACCTATTTATGCTCTTGCCTATATAAGTAAGGGTTTGTTGTACATGTAATGTACTATTTTTCATATCAATTAAATTATTATTTAATTAATCATCTTTCTCTATCCAACTCTAACTTATACATTTTTTGGTGGTTCTCCATCTCTTGGCTTGAATCCTGAAGTTTGCAACGTTCAATGGGTCCACGCATACTATTATTACTTAAGGCACATAGATGTGGTGTTTTTGTAGCATTTGACAAAACAAACTATACAGATCTAGTGTTTTCTCCAAATATAAACATCTATTTATAAAAACAATATCAAGAAGGTAAAGGTGTTAAACAAACATAGAAGATATTGATGGACTTGAGTTTATTCTTTTTCTTCCCAAGAGTTAAACCATTTCCTCATTAGGAACCAAAGGGAGTAAACACATGCTCACATTTTGGGCCTTCATTTTATGCTCATGCTTAAATAAAATTTACATTATGAACTACAAATTTGTACCTCTAAAAACTGACAAACCTTGATCATTAGTGAAGAGATTTTTGAAATACTTATAACAATAAATTTCTTGACAATTCTACCACCTTACATTTAGATGTCATTAAAAATTCACCATTCTCAAATAATTAATGCAAGGAATGATTGAAATTAAGAAAACAAATAAAACTAATTTCAATAATAAATTAAAATCTTACAATTATTTTCCTAACATATTGTCATAACCCATTTCTTGCTTTCCGAAAAATATGGATAGGGTTGTGCCACATTAGCCTAATTATAATCTAATAATAATAATATCTTATTGTTAAAAAAAGAGTTTGTTACACATTTTGGGGATTTTTGGGTCAATTAGCGAATAAGAAGGATTATGGAAGAATAAGGTGCGAGAGGGTGGAAGAAAACAAAACACACAGTTGGGCGGTAAGAGGAAGCACACAACCTGAAAAAGAAGCAGTTATAGTAGTGACGACACTCAAAGTAGAGGCAGTGGGAGCACACACACACAGCTACCAGTCTAAATTTCCAAGTTCCTTCTTGTCATACGTTTTTCCTCTGTCTACGTTTCGCATTGTGTGTGAAATTCTGGAAAGGAATTGCTTAATGAGTGCTAAATATTGAATGTCTTGACTGGAAATATTATGGAAAATGAAATCTTTGTTTACTTAGGTTTGGGGTATGTGTTTAAATGTTCCCTCTGTTTG
Source organism: Cupressus sempervirens (assembly GCA_028749045.1). Lineage (NCBI taxonomy): Eukaryota > Viridiplantae > Streptophyta > Pinopsida > Cupressales > Cupressaceae > Cupressus > Cupressus sempervirens. The sequence goes on from CM053784.1 coordinate 735,636,625, forward strand.
CATATTTCATTATTTTGAGAATGTCTTGGAAACCCCTTTTGCTTAAGTGAGTGATATGATGTATGCTCCGTCTTTAAACTATGCTGGAGCCATTGGATTTTGACTGGCATATATATATATCTATGATTATGTTGTTCCTTAACACGTATAGTTGTATCCCTTCCCAAAAACGTTGATGCTAAATGTTAATGTCATTTTTGAGGATACATTTAAACTTTATTGCTGTCCCTACTATGGTTGTTATCTTATACGTTATAGTTGAAGGATAATATTGTTACAATGTCTTGTTGTTACCCTTTTAAAATGTATTTGCTGTTGTTAAAGCAAAGATGATAATGTTGTTACCTTACATGCTATGTTGATAGTGTTAAATGCAAAAACATTACTTGCTGTTAACCTTACATGAATTACTATTGTGATTTACAAACTTCATGATTGTACCTCTAAAATGTAATTGCTGATACTATAATGGTTTAAATCCTCATAGTTGTACCCCTTTTAAACGTAATTGCTAATACTGTGATACTGATACTGTTTAAAACACCATGGCTATTTCCTTAAAAATGTAATTGCTGATTACTGTTAATATTGTTATCTTAGAATGTATTGGCATTACCGAGAAGACCTCGCCCTATATGCTTAACTATGGGATATATGAAATGTATTCTGGTTTCTCAAGCATTAAATGGGTCTCTATTTTAAGTTAAGAGGACATTGATAAGGGTTTATGTTTTTAAATTCCATGGGTGATTTATATGATACTGTTGGGATAATTGAAACCTAAATGATGAACTATGGTCTTCTGGTCTTTACCTGAAGCAAGACCATTAGGGCCTCCTTGAGATATAGCTGGGTAATCTGTATGGTAAACAGATGTAGTACAAAACCCTGTTACTAGTAAGACAGATAACCACCCCCACCCCCCCTCCCCTTTATCTTCATATTAATTATGTCCCTTAAACCCTCTTTCATTATATGGACTATCCGTTGCAAAGATATAGTTGGAATTAAGTTTAATAGGTGATACTGTGAACAGACTAGACTATCTTACTTTAACCCAACAGTGCTCTCACTTAATTATACTACTCTCTTTTTTGTAGGATGTACATTAGTGTATTTTCAGATAACCTATCAAAACAAGTTAAAATTAAGACTGTAATGTTTAAGCCAAACCCATTGTGCTAGAATAAGATGGTTTTCATTGGTGAGCAAATTCTATAGGTGACTCTAGCAATAGTTTTATTCCATACTTACACTCACCTTAATTAATTCAATTTTGATGGGAAATACTTGAAACTTAGATTTCATTCAAATTGTTGATTCCCTTTAAACTGCAAACATAGGAGATTTATTCTACCACTTCTCTTGTGGTTTGAATGTCAGATTGTTCTTTATTCAAAACATGCTCCTTACTTATTAACAGAGTCAAGTAAAATATCTATGATTGATCATAAATTGAAGCGAAACTTACCTACCATAAAAATCTGTACATTATTGAACAGGTGCTATTGCTTGATTGGACTGAATTTAGTTTTGTCTTGAAACGTAATAACTATTCTTCCAAAATTCCTTTTCTTGAGTGGTTACCATGCTGTTGTATAATCTTGAACCAATACTTTGAATGTGTATATGTAGACATATATTATACCAAATTAGTGATATGTCATTAGGATAAAGATGCATTTATCTGATAACTTGATTTTGGGTATATTGTATCCTACTGTATTAAGTTTAAGTTGATGAATAGTGAATGTCTATGACTATATTTTGGTTAATGCTTAAGTGTTGCATATGTTTTTACTTTGGAGTAATGTAATTCAAAATGAATGAAAGCTCATAATGATTTAGGGATTTTAGGTATGCTTCCATCTGATAAGTTAGGAAGGAATGATATGAATCCTTGTTATTTATTACTCAAGAATATTATGAGAAGCATGAGGAATTTTGATAACATCTCCTTGATATTTACATTTTAACAGCTTGTTAGAACTAACACTGTACTTAATGGTATAGATTTTATAAAACTAATGCATTAAGTGTTACATTTATTTTGAAAGGATGCATATATGTTGGTAGTGCACAGTGGAAATACAAATGTGACAGAAAACAGATCTGTACATGTTGACTAAGGAATGTTAATGATTTTCTTTCATACACTAATGGTGTTATCCATGTTGTTAGTGAAGGGTGTGTAGACCATGATTTTATTTTAATGACACGATTCCATTACTCCTCTAAGTTTTACTTGTTTAGACTATCTCGTTGCCAGGCTAGGTATCTTTCATGTCAAGAAAGATTTTGAGGAAGCTTAATAGCTTCGTGGTAGGGTGGTAAAACACTCCTATAATATTCTTGCCCTTGTGTTCTTAGATAGGTTCTGGAGCTCTTTTCAACTTGGTTGTCATGGTTATACCACCTAGTATCTGGTATCTGGTATTAGTAATCTGGTAACAAATTTACAATTTCTTTTAAATTTGAGCATATATGTATATGTATCAATTTAATTAAAGTTAATGATAGTTAATCGACTAATGTTGACTGGTCAATATTCAAAAGACTTTGACTCATTGATTTTTTTGCATATTACGGAGATTGCTAATGTGACATTTGTTTTGCAGGGGCAGTCTTTACACATATTAACAAACAATTGTAAACCTATATAAAAATCTAATAATAAAAACTAATATAAAAAAACATAACAAAGATCATTAAGCCGAGAGGCTTTCTACAGTGGAAGCATTCATTAATGTAAACATTTGGTTGTTTTAATAAAATTTGACGTTTAAGTTGACATGTAACAATTTAAGAATTAGTAATAATTTATAGTCTGTCCATCTGTCCATGCAGCTATAAAGAAGGATGTTTGCTTCCATTTAATTGTGTAACATCAAATATTGAAGAGCCACTTGTTAGAACTAGATAAAGAAACTTCTTACTTTTTAAATTGAAATCAAAGATGTTTCTAAAGTAGTGAAAAACTTTCTCTTTTTCTAATGCGAATATTAGAAAAAAAAATCTTTTACTAAATATGTAAATAAAAAATATATAACAACTTTATTATTTTTCAATATCTTATTTTTAAAAAGTTTACAAAAGATCTAAAAATGCTTATAGGAAAATAAGATATTTTAAAATTTTTTCCATTGCATGATATTTCTAAATTATTTATCCTATATACAAGATACAAATTGCTTTAATGTCAAATGAATCTATTGTGCTAAACACATTGCACTAGCTTATATATATTCAAAGGATATCTCTCAACTTATTTTATTTTATATATAGAATATGTATATAAGCTAGCCATAACACGAATGAAAGAAAAAACTTCAACTTCCACCAACAGCACTAGTGCTTTCATACTATTCCCTTCCATTATCTAATATATTAATTTAAAAAGCATAACAAAATACATTTATTTGAATTTAAATATGAATCATTTATCGAATAGATAACATTTGCCAACATTTACCAACAAAATTAAATTTAATAAAATGCAAAAGCGCCTCTTTTTCTTTTATATTTAAACTTATTTTAAAATTATATAAAACTTGTAAATTTGATGTCGGAAAAATTCCCGACTGCAAGCATGACTTTTATTTAATTTCTGATTCCTCTCCTCCCTGAAACCAACGGCTCCTTGTGGATCCTCACTAAAACGACGGCCTAAAATCGTTGTCGAACGATTTCAGATTCTAGATTCGAGTCCGTTCACTTACCTCTCGAGGAAGTATTCAACAGGCCTCTGAAGTTCATTTCAGGTATGTCTCTTTATCCGAGTTATGTTTACGAGGGTCTGTGTATAGGGTTTCTAACGCCATGGAGATGTGGGCATTTCTTCTCATTTGAATTCTGTACGTGGATTTCTTGTGCCAGTATTGGAAGAAGCATTATTGATCGAACATGATTAAGGGATTGATGCTGAGAACTCTTATCTTCGTTTATCCTTATTGCTCCCATTTCCATGTTAATTTTGGGGTTTATGATGCCATAAGATTAGTCGTAAATATGATCTAAATTAAATATTTCCCCTAAAATATAAAAATATTGTATCAGGCGGTTTTTGGGCCTGTAGAAAAACAGCCAAGGGGACGTGCATTTAACCACTGATAACATTCACTTGTCACATCAGCACTTCTTTCCTTGTTGATTATAATCAATTTTGAAATGTCAATTGGGCAGAAATCATTACAATTCGGAAGTGAATATACATAATTGATAATAGTCTGTTTGGAATTGATATGTCATTTGTAATAAATTTAAATGGATTGAATTCAATTTTCGGTTTGATTATTCTAGGTAAAAAGTGATTTGCTGCACAATCATGTTAGCTTCAAATATGTTGGAAGCTGAGGAAGAAAGTAAAGGGGGCCTTCAAATCCCCGGGAAAGACAGAGTCATATTTCGAGCACCTTCCAGCGGAAAATCTATTTTGGGTAGTCTGCTGTTTGTTAAATTTCAAGTTCAACTACTGATATTTGGGGTATTCATATACTTTTTCGTGTATTCAATGGTTTGCGTTTTGTCTAATTTTTAGGTTTGGATACTTTGGCTCGGGCAAAGAGGGCAGCAGTCGAGAATGGGTCAAGCTTGCACAAAACAACTACTCTCTCAACTATGGAAGATGCTGAAAGAGAGGAAAACCTGGCCATTGAAGGAAATGAAGAATCTTCTGAAGCTCTTGATCAGAGAAAAGATAATAAGGTTATGCGTAGATATCGAGAGGCTCGTCTAGAAGATACCCCATATGTTGGTAATAATTCTATTCAGAATTTTTTTTTTGGATCGATAAACGGCGAAGGCCTGGATTAATTATTATTAGTATGTGTAAAATTAATTTTTAATTAAGTGTTTAGCTCTAGTAGACTCAAACCCAAGACCTCCCACATAAGAGGCTCACAAGTTACTGTTGTGTTGTAGGCTCTTGCCTCTATTCAGAAAATATTTGCTATTGATAATGTTTTCAATTTTCTTAAGCATCTAACATGTGGGGATCAAGGGCCTGTACTATAATTTGACAATAAAGTGAGATTTAAGATTGTACTACGTCCTTTCACTTAGTCTTGTTAGATTCAATTGCTTAGACAATTAGTGCTCATTTTGGAATTGTTTAAAACTATTTTGTTTACTGTTCTTGGTGATGGGTCCGTGTGTGCTTTGTTTATTTTTAGGTGGTTCATGGTGTTGGAGGTGTAGTGGCAACAGCTTTATAGGATTTGAGATCGCTAGGACACTTTTATTTTTCTGTTTAAAATTAGTATTTTTGTTTGTTGGACAGTGTCCTCAATTCTGAACTTCTGCATTATTATGTGATTTTTTCTGCTATAAGTAATGTACTACTAGCAGAAACCATTATTGAGTCATTACAGAAAAGTGTAGTTAGATCATTTATTAGATTTATTCAAATCAAAAGTTGCAAGGAAATATATGAAAACTGTGTTCTTCTGTAACATGAAGAAAATGTTATAGTCATCTTTTTCTAATATTGCAATTTTTAAAACTTAATTAACATTGCTAAAATCTAAGAAGTGGATTGACAGGTGGAATAAATGCTGCTGACTCAGAACAATTATATGATAAAGGATCAGCTGAAGTATGTGAAACTTACTTTGTGAGATGTTTATTGGTTCTCATTCAAACCTGCTCAAATCTTAGGAAGATTTATGACGTTTGATTTTAGTGTCAAGTGCAATTGTTTTTGGATGTTTTTAAAATGATTATTAAAACTTGGTTTTCAAAATTTGAACTGCTTTCCGTATTATTGTAATTTGTGCATGCCTGCTTTCTTTTTCCAAAGGATTCAAGCCTTTCTAGTAGAAGTCCTTACAGAGGAGGAGATCAAAGCAGATCATTTAGTAGAGACAGAAGTAATGATCGGGATGGTGGCCAAGAAAGGTACAACAGTGAAAGGAGGAGATCTTATAGTGATGTGAAAAATGATAGAATTAGTGAGAGTGATGGACATAGAGAACGGAGGGAACCAAACAGACGTTTAAGGGATAGAAGGGACAGTAGCAGAGATAGGCAAAGCAGTGAAAGAAGTAGAGAATCTAGCAAAAGTACAGGAGATGAGTGGGACCACAGACGAGAGAAATGGGGTCATGATTCTAGGGAATCTACGAGAGGTGCTAGAGAAGATTGGCCAAGTGAAAGAGATAGACACCGCTGGAATGATTATGAAAGGCATGGTACAAAACGGTATAGAAATGATTACTCTCCAAGGAGATCAGGTGCATAATATTGTATAGCATGTATACATGCTTTTCTGTCATTTTTATACTCTTTTTATGTTGGGCTTGATTACATGACAGTGTGAATCACATGCACAGAAACTCATGGCCTACATCTTCACATGTGACATGATCAGGTAGGTCTGACTGGGACGATGGCAGATGGGAATGGGATGACACACCGCGTCGAGATAAAACACCTGTTCACGAGCCTCATCTTCCAATACCTTCCCCGATGCTGGTTGGTGCATCACCTGATTTACGCTTGGTATCACCATGGCTAGGAGGAGATACACCCTGTGCTCCAGGTAAAGTGCTAAACAAATGGTATAAATACTGTTTATTTGGGTCATGAATAGATACACGAACTGTTAGAATCTTCATTGTAAAGTATTTGCAAGCGTGATAATATATAATCCATTATAAATGTTCAGTGATAATGATGAGTTATAAGCATAGCAGGGTCTGCAGAGTCTCCTTGGGACTATATCTCACCATCTCCTGTACCAATACGTGCTGGTGGATCTTCAATGAAAGTAACCAATTCTCGCTCTGCGGCTAGGTCTCATCAGTTGAGTTTTAATTCTAGAAGCACAGAATCTCAGTATGAGGTATGAAAAATGTTTTGCATTATCTTATTTTATGAGGATTGTTAGCATATATGAGTGCCTATGTTATTGCTTGATTTTCTTCTATAGTTTTTTGATTGTTTGATTTAGCATATATAGGTTTCTTGTATTTTTGATGATTTGAGATTTTTTTGACAAAATGATCCTTTGTATGTTCGTTTTCATTTGTTATGCTTGCAATGTCAGGGGGACACAATTGAAGACAAAGCAGCTTTTGGCAAAGAAGATACAAATGCTTTTAGTAAACAAATGGCAGAAGAAATGGAGGAAGCAGAACGCGATGCTGACCGAGCATGGTAAAAAACTTGTGATTATCCAAGATCTTTGGTTAAGTGCATGTGCTTTAGGCTGGCACACTAATCTTGACTTTGCCAAATCGGTTTGATAATAATTGTATACTTCGTTAAGATAGAAGTTTGCTTAAAAATTACAGCTTTACTTTTGTAGGTATGACAGGGAAGAGGGGGGAACAATTCTAGAAGGTGACAATTCATCATTGTTTTTTGGAGATGATACAGCATTTGAGAAACGGAAGAATGAAATGGCAAAGCGATTGGTACTTTGATTTTCTCCCATAAGTAGATACTAGAAGAGATTAAGAAAGCAATCAATGAGTGTTTTGTTTAATGTTGTATGGCATTGACAGTTGGCACTGAATAGTTTGACCTGAGTACTTATGTTTGATAATAAAATATTTACTTGGAGATGGTATATGGAAATGATATGTAATGACTCATCAAGTGGAACATGAACAAACTCAGCACAGAGATTGCTGTAGCTATGCCATCAGTTTCCAAGTAAGGGTAAATCATTGAGTCCATTTGCTTCGACCTCATCCTCCAATACTTTGGGTTTTCCATTAGATGGAATTTGGTTCCATTTGGTTGAAGGACCCTTCTTGTACCCCTGACAAGATGAGGCAGGCCATGAATTTAGACCATATTCTTTGCCTTTTTTTAACTGTAATTGGTTCCTCTTCAATGAATCAATGAACCATAAGCACTAAATTCCGCTTACAAGTTGAACTGGCTACTCGTGATAGTAATTGAATTGTAAGTTGATTACAACGCAGGTGCTTCAGCTCTATGGTACCACCACTGCTCTATCGGATTTTATGTTGCATATCATACAAAGCTACCACTGTGGGAAGCTTACCAGGATCATATGAAAACTTATTCCATTGGGACCTGATAATGGAAACATCCTCTCTATTTATTAACTATAGAAGAAAAATGTTTTCATTCTTTCTCTATCCTTATATGAAGAGCATAGGCAGCACTATGAATAGGTGTATTAAATTTGTCCATCTTCCATGTATTTTTTGCTTCATCAGAGGATTTAGGAAAATGATCCCTCAACTTATGTTAAGTTTGCCTATTACTTTTTTTTTTTTTGCATGCATAAAATCATTTTTTCATGAATCTCTCCTCGACACGGCTTCTGAAAACTTGAAAATTGGATTATCTCACAAATGGGCCGGATGAAGTCAATAGCAAAATTATTGTCGGGCTAGAAACAATCTTTGATTATGATTTTTCTCACCACAAATCTAATATTTAATTTAGATTAAGTTCAAGATCCTCACGTGGATAGAACACCTCAGCCTCATTGGCCATATAAAAACAATCAAGAAGTGTTAAGTATGAAGCAAATTGTGGATTAGGAGGTTTGTGAAATTCTACCTTGTGGAATTTTCAATAAATGGCTTGTATGTGATGATGTTTGCATGGGAACAAATTCTTAGCAATATGAGCTTGTGTTGTCATTGATGTCAGCCTGATGTGGATAGAGGTCCAAAATGAGTGTTTAAATGGTCATTTATGCTTTGGTGATGATATGGAGCGAGTATTTGGTGTTTTTGGATTGTTATAGTATTGGAAGCTGGAATATGCAAGAAAGAGTATTTGAAGTTTGTATAAAAGAACACTCTGCATTCCTCCACATTTTGTGTTGATAGCTTGCAGTTTTGGATATAATGTCTATGTTCTGCAGATGTTGTTTAGTGAACAAATGGAAGCACACAAATAGGTAAGAGGCCTCCACTTGTTTGTACTAAAGCATTAAAATATGTGTTTGGGTAGGAGAATTTCTAAGCACAATCCCTTTTGAATTCGAATTAGATTAGGAAGACCCAATGTGATATCTCTGTCAAAATGAATCCCAATAATTAAATAATAATTTTTTTAAAAAAAATGTTAAATTTGCTATATTTATTGCATAATATATATTAAATATGAGAATTAAACATTATTATTTATATATAAAGTAAATATAATATGCAATATTAGTATTAATTAGAAATATAATTTTTATTATTAATATAATATATATACTATGTTAGTAATATAATTAAATTATTAATATAATTAAATTATTAATATAATTAAATTATTAATATAATACAATATTTATTTATGAAATAATGTTACTCTTCCCATTTAGAAATGGGGAAATATGGAGATTTTATATGAAGCACGTCTGCAAATAGCTTAGCAGAGAAATATTTAAGTCCAGATCCAGCAGGGGACATTATAAATGGTATCAGATCATCAAACCTGCCAAACTGTCAAGTATAGTCACAAATATATATATATATATATATATATATATAAAGAGTTGAGTTATTTTCAGATTCAAAATTCCTTTTGTTGGGTATAAGCAACCAACTTGATTAATAACAATACGAGTATTAAACCACTTTTATATATGTTTGATTAATGACATAGAGGCTCTATTCATTTGCCTGACGACCTCTGCATATAATATTATAAATTCTTTGACATTATGATGTTCTATAAAGCTTGATAAGAATGACGTTTATTACCTTCTCCATCTGTTACACAGTATCTTAACATTTTTTCAGAGTCGATGTGTGCACACCTGCATACATGACAAAATTTGTTTGTAATTTAAATGCTTATTGTACTTGCATATAGGCAGCCTCCTCAAACAGGTGAGTCAACATCCCATTAGTATATTTTTATAATTCCAATCAGAAATTTGGTGCATGTGTTTATATTGTAAAATGACGAAGAAAGAGACCATTCATAATTTGAGATGCACCATTGTACCTTATCGTTCCTCAAAGTGGATGTTCGATATTCAAGTAACATATTTCCATGAAGGTAGTTCCAATTCCATTCCCCACAAATTTTGTGATGGGATTGCCGTGAAACAATGGGAAGATATTACTCTAAGCTGTTAAATATACCTAATGTTGCACTGTCGTGCAGTGAATATGCATCCAAAGATAAAATAATCCTGTTCATGGTGGCTGTGGAAGTTCTAGTTATACTTCAGGGCACATGAAAATTTATCCTATAAATTTTGGCGTTGAAAGACATACCCAAACTAATCATCTTGGAAGGAACAACATGTCGAGATCATCTTTGCTCCCACATACACTTGGTTAAATACATTCATTAACATCATTCATAATGCCAGCATGGACTACAGAAGCCATTACACACAGTTGATACATGAAAAAAAATGTGAAAAAGGCAAATGAAACATGGAAAAAATGAGTAAGTTAATGGTTATAATTTTAGATTGATTGGTGGAGTAATATTTTGAGGCATTCGACTTCATTATGGTTTAAATGTATTATTTTGTCTCCTTCATTATTTTATCCATGGTTCTGAAGAATTATCGTCACTAAGCAGTGATTTAAATAATGATGTGAGTAAATACATTGAAAGCTACTGTGAATACTAGACTACACAGAAAGAACAATAATTTGCTACATCAAGGAAAACTGGTTGTCACTGATACAGAGTTGGGGAAGTTTTTATTTTCTGTATGCATGATTGGGTGCGGTTTTTGAAGTAGAGATATAACAGTGAAGAGGCAAATACTCATACTGTGTTATGAACAATTGGTCTTATTAATGTTGGGTGGAGCAGAGAATTACTGCTGTATTGGTAATAAAACTATTAGTGGAGATTTTGGCTTGTATGCCCTACACTGAAGACTTGTATTTCTCGATGAACAAATTTGGTGAGAGGTTTCCAGCACATGACCTTAAAACCTTTGGAGTACTTGAATAGGCTTGATCGTATAATGAAAAACATCTCCCTCTGCACATCATTGGTAGCAAATTGATCAAAATCAGCTATCATTTTTATTGAAGCCTTTTAACATCAAGAGTACCTCAGTTTGATCTACGAAGACTGTCTATTGTTTTGGTAAACTGTATTGAAGAATTGGAAATTGGTCAGAATTTGTCCATAAATTATCGAGGAACATTTCAGACAGTTAGGATCAGAGAGAGAGCAAAATATATTATACACTGCAACATAGATATGCTATAATGAGATGATAGACTTCATTGGGGCGACATTACATGCTAAATACTGATATGAAGCACGAAGAATGATTATGCATCGTTGTTTATTCGAGATCCGCAAAACTATATGTTAGAGACAATGAGATATCTTACAAAACAAATAAGAGGCATTTTGAAATCTACATATGATACAATCAGCTATAAATTACACCACCAGCTAAGAAGGAAAAATTCTGTTAGAACATAGGCAGATTTGAGGTTAAGCATGTTATTTATTATTCAATTCATTTAAATAATATCCATGCTCAGACCCATTATAAAATCGAGGCTAGAAGGGATGGATAGGGATACAATATGGGGAAAGCTTGTATAAATCCAACCAGTTAGTCATCGGAGATTGGTAAAGGATCAATGTCCCTATAGTTGCCTTGAGGTTTTACCAAGATGGGATCGTGGGCTTGGATCCATAGAAACCTTGAGGAAGATAGTTGAGTTTGGTGTCAAAGTGACCTATTGCATCGTAGCGTTCCTTCTAGACTAGAGTCATAATCAGAATAATATGACCTTTTTAATTCACATATATGCAAACGTCTTGAATGATACATAGATGACCTAAAATGGTCTTTAATGATACATTGTGCAAACGTAAAAAGACATGGATGCAACAAAACATCAAGTGGATGTGCAAATGGAATATCCATTTTAATATGTGCCTCGCTAATAATAAAGAAATAAAACTCTTTGTTACGGAGAAATTCTATAAGAAGATTTGGGGTAAAGGACTTGGAAGAAAAAAAACTTATTATATCCACGAGTTCAACCCCACATGTGATCAACTCCAAAAGGCATACATAGGGGCCAACATTTCTTGGAGAGCTAAAAGTCTCAACTCAAAACCAACTCTCATCAACTCCGATGTGAGACCGGTCAATGGAAGAGGCCAAAAGAGTCTTGGGAAGAGAGAATTTACACGTTTTGCAATGCTGGGAAGGTGGAAATGGAACGACACTTTTATGTTAGAATGTGATGCGTAGAAGGACATCAGGTTCAAATTTGTGGACATTATACCTGGAAGCTCTTGGCACAATTTATTCAATGAGGAGTACATTGAGAAGTTAGTGGGGCTCATCATCAACTTGCACAAAAAAATATATGAATTACTAAAGCTGGTTTAATTGGAAAGCTGTCCCATAGGCTATTCTTAGCCTTGTGGACATTAAAAATCTATCTATCTATCTATAGTTTATTACTTACCTATAAAGGTAGTCCCAGGAGAGAACAAAAGTGTTTTCCGGCTAGTCCAACTTGTTGGTTTTTATGAGATGGGTAGGATTAGTGCCCTATAGTTGCCTTGAAGTCATTCCAAGATGGGCTTGTGGGCTTGGATCCACAACAACCTTGAGGAAGGCCATTGAGTTTGGTGCCTAAGTGACCTGTTGCATCTTAGCGTTCCTTTGACTAGAGTCATAAACAAAATAATGACCCTTTTAATTCACATATGGTTTATTACTTACTTATAAAGGTAGCCCCAGTAGAGAGAACAAATGTGTATTCAGGCTAGTCTAACCAGTTGATTATTACGAGATGGGTTGGATTAGTGCCCTATAGTTGCTTTGAGGTTTGATCGAGATGGGATCAAGTTGCCTTGAGGTCATTCCAAGATGGGATCGTGAGCTTGAATCAACAGAAACCTTGAGGAGGGCCATTGAGTTTGGTGTCTTAGCAATTTGTTTACATTCTAAGTGTTCTTCTTGACTAAAGAATGATAATAAGTGCAAAACAAAACAAGGATCCCCCTAAGTGAGCCACCTCATGTGGAAGTATGAGATTGGCTCAGAATAAATTATCTTGATTCTTGACTCACATTTTCTTGAAACTTATATATACACGTGTACTAATGATCACTTGTGGTTGCAGGATCCTATCAAAGAAGCAAATTTTGTAAATCGTCTTCTTAACTCTAGTAATTTATGAAGGCATTAATCAAGAATGCATGTATCATGTGTCTACATTGTGTCTGCTTTGTGTTTTCATGCATTCATGTGTCTGCTTTGTGTTTTCATGCATCCATATGTCTACTTTGTGTATGCTTTGTGTTTTCATGCATTATGATGTATACTAAAATGCTCTTGCATCCAATTATATGCTTTGCATGATGGTCCTACAAAAGTCATTTTTGCTTGAGGACAAGCAAAATCTGAGAGGGGAGGACTGCGATATCGCTATCAAAATGAATCCATATAATTAAATTATAAATGAATAAAATAATAATAAAATATTATTAATGTTAAATTTGCTATATTCATTGCATAATATATATTAAATATGAGAATTAAACATTATATTTATAGATAAAGTAAATATAATATGCAATTGTAAATATATAATGCAATATTAGTATTAATTAGAAATATAATTTCTTTTATTATTAATATAATATATATACTGTGTGAGTAATATTACAGTTAATATAATTAAATTATTAATATAATATAGTATTTATTTATGAAATGATGTGACTCTTAAAATGAAGAATGTATATATAGAACAAAATAGCTTCGAGATATCATCATTTAGAAATTGGGTTTTTGTGTCGATTGAGTGTGCAATGATGTGGAAGAATAAGTAGTGAAGAAGAAGTGCAACGATCAATTTTTGATGTGCTTTCATGAACATATCTATCAGTATAATAGAAGTTTGATACAACAAATGTGCATTTTGTGTTTGTCATGAAGTTGGTTGCATGACATAGTGGTTCAAAGTCATATTCATGCTTGGAGATTTTTGCTTTTTAATTCATATCATTCCTGTTCTTGTTGGAAGACAATGAGTCCTTTTGGCAGAAATGGGCAGATTTGTATCTTGCTATGAAGTAGTGAGCTTCATCCTTCAAGTCCTTTGTGACTTGCCTTGGGATTGTGAATCTCAGCTTGCACTTCACTTTTATCTTGCCCTAATTTTGTGTGCCTTAGCATGCTTGTCAAGTTAGATGTAGTGAATATCTTGTCCTTGAGCTTGATGTTGTTATGAAAGGAGTTCGCCACTGGAGATGGTCCAAACCATGCAGCCCGAGTCACACAGTCGAAATGATCAACAACAAAGACAACAACTAATGGAAAACATGCCAAATCTGATGTTTACATTAATAGAAAATCAAGCATTCACATACAATTGACCAACAACATGTAGGCGTACATTGTAGGCACACATGCTTGATCTAGAAACATAATCCAACCTTCTATGTGCTTCGATCCCTTAACACTATGCTACCAAGATCTTCCTACAGACAATTAACAAGGCCTCAATATATAAAGCATTCGCATGAAACTTGTTGGCCAGATTTATCGTTCTCCAAGATCAGGAAAATGTAATACAAAATTACAGGTTAGTACCTAGATCGTAATGATCTCGATGTAAGGTTCTTGAAATGACATGCGATCCAAGAGAGGTGTTGACCTAAGATCCAGAAACAACGTGATATGAGCTACAAAGCTTCGTCGATCAAGAAATTTCTTTGCGAGATCAGAAAACTTCAACTGATCATTAGAATATGAAGAACACATATACCCGAACAAGAAACTGAGATATCTCCATTGTGAAGAAGCCAATTGAGGTGCGAACCTAGACATAAGTAAAACATGACGTTGAAAGCATTCCCCGAGGTTTGTAGCAGCAATTGAGCCAAAACGAATGAATGCCAAAGGGAACGTAGAAACTGATTAATAGTAACAAACTAAAAACAAACTAAAAGGAGATATTTTTGGGTGATGTAAGATTGCCAACAACCTAAGGATGCTCCTGCATCATTATTGTACTCAGTTATTCATATATTGAGTTATTCTCAGTGTGATTTTTCCCACATTGCGTTTTCTAGGTAAAAATCTGTTGTTCGTTTGTATGTTGTTCATTACTTTATTTTTCTTTGATGTTAACTTGATTAAAGTTAATTGATGCGAGTCTGTGGTTTGTTTAACGCAGATGTATTTTCCTACCATTTTGTATGAGCTATAAGCTCTATTGAAACTTGCTTGTTTCTTAAGTGCATTATGTAATGAATACTTGGCATCTAGAATATATAATTGTCACTAAGTGGATTACTTGAGGAACACATTATCCTTTTTGGACCAACAAGCCTGGTGCTTTTCAAATACCTTTTACCCTCATGTGACATTTATTAGCTCTCATCCTTATTTATGTGCCTTGAAAGGACATTTACAAAGTCCTGCCTTGAAAGAGTTATTATAAGTTTACACGTGATTCTGGCTGATCCATCACTCTCTTTTCCCTTCAAAGCAAAATAGTCTCTTTCCTTCCTACCATTTTAAGGGTGAAAATTGATTTTTTTTGGTAAGAAAGGAAATTGGGTCCTTCTCCCTTAATGATTGTTTACAATTGCAAACAGGAGTTAATAAAATCATGCCACCAAACCTACTTAAACAAGAGAAGCAACAAATCCTTTAGATATCCCTATTATTCTCAATGGGCTAGCAATTTCTTTCACCCATTTAACACCTCAAAGGATTCCTCATTAGATTCTTGGAAAATCTAAAGAGTCATTTGATTATTAATCCTCCTTTACGAGAGATCTATCTTCTTTTTCAATTCAGTCCTATCCTGCTTTAGTAGGGATGATGTCATTCCTCACCAAATTTGGTTACTGTATTGCCGCTGTGCTGAAAGTTATACAAGAACAATGACAAGAAAACACAGTCAATAAAAAATCACGGTCACAACCCTTAAAGTATCTCTTAGGCTAATTAAAATGAGATGCTAGCAATCCATAGAAGCAGGTCATAAAATTAAGAATTTATCGAAGGGCAGAGATTTGATTAAAGTTAAACTATTATTGTTCAAGTGTAGCTATGAAGGCTTCTATCATTGCAAGGGCAACAAATTTAGTGAAAGGTTGCAACTTCTCTATATGAGAGGGAGGAAAAATCAACTTGATAGACATCCAGGAAGGGATTATCATATGGAAAGAAATATTCGATCTATGATGAGATATCAGACCTCACTGAAATAATAAGTTAACAATCAGGAGACATGATCCTAAATGGATGTCTCTTTCTAAAGAGACATGTCTCCTCAATGAGTTTTGAAGGTATAAAGGGGATAAGAACTTAACATGCAAAACATTGAATATGAATAAGAGCTAAAGAGCATTTCAAATTTTTAATAAAGGATCAATCAGAAGGATTGTACATTGAATCAGGAAAGTCTGAAAAGTACCCAGCAATATACATTTACATGCATAATTTTAGCCAATTCCGCAAGAATGATTGAATTAGATTATTCAAGGGCTTGATTGAAAATCCACATTAGTAACGATTCATTTGATTTTCATCAAGCAATCATATTAGGAATTGACAAGGAAACATAACAAGGAGATGTAGGAGTACTGTTTCACCCAATTAAGTAGATCACCCATTGAGTTGGAATGCTTGTGGACCAAGATATTGGGTTGATTTGGTTGTTCAATGCTCTTGGGTTTAGTTCTGGAGAATAATCTCTATGTGTCCTATTGTGCTTTCTATTAGAATATTATAATCTTTAACGGTCATCTTAGTTAGTGTTTTGTTTATTAGGCAGTTTCTATTTCTGTCTTTAGTTCACGGTTGTTTCTTTTAGAAACATTACCTTTGTAAATCTATATGTTGATGCATAGCAGATATAAGGATGATTGTTTTGATTATTTAAATATAGTATGTATGTCAGTTCACATTGTGAACTGACATACATACACTCATACACATTGCTTGTGCTTATAAGAATAATCATTGTAAATGTTTTACCATCATCCTTGTATATGGTTGTAGTACTATATGAGTATAATAATCTGTGTAATCAGATTCCTTACATACAACAGATCAAGTAATGATTGTATATCATTTAATTTTAAACTAAGGATTGGGCAATGATCCGATATGCAAAGCAGTATATTGTGTAATGATTAAATGTAATGTAGCAGATCGGCAGCTTTCATTATTTGGTTATTGTGTTAACTAACTGATTATGAATCGGGTCTCTTGGAAGCACTGTTTGGTAATTAATTATGTTGTTTGGCAAAGAGCTATGCCATGAACGGACATGGCTTGTCTCCCCATATATATATATATGTATGTATGTATGAGCTGATTCCAAATAGAGGTATAGAAAATTGATAAATGCTCTCTCCCTGTGGTTTGGAGATTCCAGTTGCACATTTATTGTGCAAAGCAAGATAGAGGAGTAACATATCTTATACCTCTGAAAAGAATGATTAAAATTAAATTCCAACAACCTGTGGATGTGATCAAACTTAACATGGTATCAGAGCCATGGTCAAGCCAGATCAATATCAGATTTATTGTGTATGCAAATTTACCTCATATATATTCTTTTATCTCTGGCATCTGCCTGGTGTTGATTAATCGGTGGTAATTCTCAAGAGTTTTATCAAAGAATTTAATAGTTCTAATGACCCAGGATTATAATAAGATTGTGCTAAAAGAACATAGATGTAATATAACATCCGGATCAACACATTACCATCTGTCAGACCATGTGTTTTGTATATGATGCTTGACTTCTGACCTGTGATATATTTTTGATCCCATCGTTTACCAATCAGTAGCATTTCATTTGCTGTGGCAGATATCACTATTTTCACAAATTGCAATAGAAGGAATCCATTGTTCAAGTCCTTAGAGGGAGCATTAGCGATTCTTTAAAAAGTTCAGTTAGTGGTCATATATTTGCCATTTACTGGTTCAAATTAATATATGCTCCTTATTGCGGGAATGGTCACCACATTTTATAAATAAAGAATTGCTCACCCGCGGGCATGCCATCAGGATTAAATTTGGAATACAGGTGAAGCATTGGAATGGCACTTCGATGGGAACAGAGGTTATAGACATGCAGGAAATTCATTTCTTCAGTGAACTATCATGCAAATCCAGTGGCTTTATAAACTCTTGGATACAATGCAAGATTCTCTTAACAAGAAATGGATTCACAGATTGAAGAGACATAGTGAGACAATACAAATATGTCAAGCATATGTTGCAGAACAAGACGAGAGATCAGTTGAAAACTGTCACCCTATATTATTGAATAATGCATCAGTTCATTGTGAAAAACTTCATTGCCAGGTTGAGATAAATTGTTGATCAATATTTTAATCCCAACATTGATTAACTAAGGATCATTATCAATTCTATATGAAATTGGGGATGACTAAGTGATCATAATATTATGGAGCTTGTGTGCTGATACAAATCGATTTGAATTATTCGAGAACTATAGTATATGAGTAGCAGAACATATTCATCTGAGTACTGAAATATTATAATTGCCGAAATATTTCATCCAAACTATATTATCCCTGGAGGTTCATGGAACATCACAATGGTTTTCATGAATATTTGTGAGATTGGTTCTACTTCATTTCATGTATGCAACTTGTTGATTGTAGCTCCCCCCCAGTTATAGCAATACCTCAAATTTCTGTACTGTGTAAATGCAAGTTAGTGATGAGATTGAAAATGAATCTACGTTGAAGCAATGATAAAAATCTCACAAATGAATATTTGTGTGTGGAGCAGAAAGGAGATTTCTATATCTGAGGGATTCTCATTTTTGAAGACATGGAAGAAATATTAAATAGTATTTGAAATATAACAATTATTTGCATAAGGAGTTGCTAATTCCATTGTAAGTTAATTGGAGATATTGCTACGCAAGAGCATCTTGTGGAGATTGTTATTGTTTACCGCTACTCAGAAGATGATAGCATATCTGAACTTTACAATGTTTATACTCAGGAATGAAATCTGAGAAACATAATGATCTCACCTTGTTAGGTATCGGTGAAAGTGTCTGATAAGCACAAGCAAATTGTTTTTCTGATGTTAAGCATATAGGAGAACTGTGCTAGGAGGAGAAGCCTTAATCATCCCGATTCCTTCCTCAAAGAAGTTCTCGATTTTGGAATTGTACTAAGCTTGATATCTATATGGAAGTAATAGGTATCAAATATAGATGTCCAATCAAATATATTTAATATTATTTATCTGGGAAGCAATATACATTGAATCATCAGTATATCTTACAGCCTTTAAACCACACAAAGATGGAAGGCAGATTTGTATGCTCAAACATGACGGAAGATGCTCTTGATTGGAAGGGACATTTGTTATCTCTACTGCGAAAGCCATAGGTACTTTGGTTGCTTATTTGGTGGTACCCATGCAGCTGCTCTAATGAGCTGGCATATCGATGGGGGATATCTAATAGCGAAATTAGGGAGCTGAGGAAAATGATTGGAGCATGTAAACAAGTCTGACTTCTATGCTGTTGGATACTTATTTGTTGACTAAGGACAATCCATGAGTATAAAGAGAATATTACCAAGGTTTGAATACCAATTGCATTTGAGATTCCTCTTACTAGGGAGCAACTTATTTTTGTAAGAAGATGCAATGGGAAAAATCATGTAGATTACTTCCTTGATACATACAGTTGTATCTACCATCCTCTGTAGGCAATGCAAGGTGGAACCACCTTCAGTGAGAAATGCATGGTGATGTTGTAGCCCTCTTTGGGAGAAGATTTGGGGTGTAAGACCTCTTCTACTCTCTGTGTGCAACACAAGGTAGATCCATCCTCTGCAGAGGGAGACAATACTTAGAGGGAGTCTAGCACATCTGTCATAGTTAAACTTGGAAGTCAAGAGGCTGATGCATGGATGTTCTTATAGGAAAAGAAGAATGGTGCATTAAGTATGCTACCAAAGTATTGTATAAGATTCAATCTTAGGATTGTAGCTCCAAAGTTTTTTTTGGGATCTTAGTCATATGTTGATCATGCTAGAAGATGTGAGTCTATTAAAGAAAATTATCTTCTATGATTGGAATTATGTAAGGATATTTTTCTATGACAAGAGAGATTAGCTAGAGGATATGATTCAATTGATCTTTGAGGATAGATGGATACTCAAATGCTTACAGTCATGAGACTAAGTTGACGATTTAAATGTTTTCGAAGAAGAGTAAAATAACATTTAGAGGGACTTTGACATTATATTAGAAGCAACCTTGGATGAGGAGGTCAGGAGGTTGACACATTTACTTGTTGGAAGCCGAATTAGCATGAAATTCCAAATTTGGGTTAAACCCACAGTTTATTACTTTCACTCATGTTACTGTGGAATCAGATAAGACATGCCTTTGTGACAAAGGGAGCAACTTAAGGATCTACATTTTTTGATATCAAATGATATTGATTCAGAGGGAGTAGACTATGCCGAGATGGTTTTCTAACCTTCAGTTAAGGTACATTATTACTGAAGAATATACGACCAACTTTCTCACCAAGCTTCGCACTAGAGAGAAGTTCTTTGTACTTCTGGGACAAGCCTGATATGTTGGAGATTGAAGCCTTAGCTGAAAAGGAACTTCAACATCAGTGATCTATTATTTTTATCCTTGCATTTTCTTTCCTTTGAGAGAGAAGTTTGAAGTGAAAACTATTGTTTTCACCCTATTGATTGAACCATAGTGGATCCATCCTCTGATATGGTTCATGGTTGATGTCATGTGTGTGATGCCATGACAACATCACATGAAAGAATCCGTGGTGACTTTGTGTAAAATCTTTTATTGTCATGTGTGTGAGTCCGTGACTTCATTGGCCCCCCTGTGTACATTATTGAAAGGTGACAAGCTTTCAAATAATGAACACTTGTATCTAGCATTGTAAGGTGACGACTTTACAATGATTAGTTCCCTATTGTTACATTCCAAATTTTCGCTTGTTAAAATTCTGTTATAGCCGTTGAGACTTCAAACAAAATTGAGTTGGTTGGTTAAATTGTTATTTATTTTGGTTACACTCGAAAATGAAGTATTAGTTTCTTGTTATAGTTCTTGTGAAATTGAAGAGTTGGTTAATAGTTATGTTCACAAGAAATTGAAATATTGGTTTTCGTTATATGAATGACAAGTGGTTTAGCTAATACGATTATCTATTTTTGATTAAACGATTTGGAAATATGTTATTACCTTGATGAACTTTTTTTGCAAGAATGTGACGAAGGGGGGAAGCATCGCCAAAAAAGTAAAGGGCATGAGGGCACCTCTTGCCATTGAGCTAAGAGATATGAAACTTAACCACATTGGTCAAGGAAAAACTGGACTAGGTAGGCAAGGGTATACCAAGTGATCACCATGAGCTAAATTGGTCCTTGCATTGAATAAGATAGTATAATAATTGAACTAGAACAAATGGTTACCTTTATATTTGTTGGGATAATATCAGCGCTTACTGTTATAATAGACATGTCTTAATAAAAGGACACCATGGTACGTATAATTAGAATTTTACGTATATATGTGGATGTGTACATGCATATATGGGTATAGGTAGATACAAGATGATGATATCCTTATATTAATACATTGACAACAATTAATAATTTTATCTTTGGCAATGTTTTTTATATTATTATTTTTGAGTCATTGACCTTTATATTTCAAGCGGCCTATATTTTAACTTCTCCATCAGGCCTTTATATTTTCTTTCCAAGTGGTCTATATTGCTAATGTTTCTTCAGCCATTTATGTCTAGTGGCCGTTTTATGTGATTATTGAATATAGGCCAAGAACGTAACTCATTTCTTAGCCACCTGTCTTTTTTTTGCTTGTAACCAAGCATGCACATGAAACAAGCAGCCAATTCCTTATATGTGATTGCACTCTTTCTAGCGATCATGCTCCATACTAGTGAATACACTCATAAGGGCTATCTGCGATTTCTTTTGTCATCTGCATATTACGTTCTTGATACTCTTGATTCATAGCTACGAGTTTCTCCACTTTCATATCAGAGATTCTTTTTAAGTGCCATAGATTTTACCTGCAAGTTGCATGTACACTGAGGTCGTTGCTCACTTGTGATTGCCACACATTGGTGACTTATTTCTGCTTGCCTATTATGGCAAGAAGTCTGTTATTTTACAGACAAGGAGCCGTACCAGGCATCCTAGATTTCCACCCACGGTGAGGGTGATAATACACATGCATTTCCAACCAGTGGTGCACTCCTTTCTGCATTCTCTTTTCTCTTTTTGATATATTTGAAAGCTCTGAATAATAGCTCGATAATCTGAGGGAATGTATTTAAGTAAGATAGAGCTAGATGGATTAGGTCCAAATTGATTGTCTTGATGTCATAAGACAAATTGATTAAATGCATGTGAGGAGAGTCTAAATTTATCTGTTGTTACTATTATAATTACTCTGAACATAAAATATATTGGAAGAACTCTATATTTGGGCAATGCTTATACAGGGGCATCATCTATATGCCTTTGAGATAAGAGAAGGCACACTCAAAGAGACAAGAAACTGTTATGAAATTTACCATGAACCTCTCTTATAATTGTCTGTTATAAGCCCAGGCTGGGTACAAAGTTTGACCGTGATAAATAGAGTTTGATTAAAATTATAGGCAGCCACACTAGGATTCATCAAGGTCGAGATGAAGAGTGTGGGCTGATAACAAGTAATCAGTGAGATATACCTGCAACAAGAGAAGAAATTAGAAACAAAATATATAGTTGATGAACATAAACAAATAAATGATGGAAATATTGTCATTGATGTCAAAGGTTTCACAAGAGTGGACAAGATTTTAATAGTAACCATCATCAATGTCAAAGGTACAAAATAGAATATCATGATTGATGTCAAGATTGTTAAATCTGAAAGCTATAACGAGAATGATTAGTTGAAGTCAAAGATGGGTGAACACTGCATATTGAAGATAATTATAAAGTGATAAATCTAAGGCATTATTATATACATTAAAATGTATTTGAATATGACTACACCTCTGACAAGTAAGGATTGAGCACCTATGAAGTTAAATAGCATGGATTAAATTGAAGGCAGTGACAATTAACAGAGTACTCACAGTAACTAATGTTTGCTATGTATGAGAGTACAGCTGTGGAAAATGAAAGTCTTATAGAATATAACAGCACACTGCATGAACAAAATGCTAAAGTTGAGTTTGAAGTTTCAATCTGTGGCTACATATTGGAACATGAAAGAGAAAATAATGCACGTCATTAAGAAGTCAGACGTCAAGGTTCAGAAGTCATTGAGTGATTGAAACTATGCACGAGTTTCCAAGTCAACAATGAAACACATAAGAGTATACACTAAGCATCATGATGGTAACAAACTTAATCAGTATCAAAGGAGCACTGGAATCGAAGATCGGTAGAATCAATATTATCAAACAGTAACTATGAAAGGCATGCCATCGAGAGTCGAACTCACATTGAAATAGTCTTCAGTGACATGGAAAGAATCATGTAAGACATAGGTCAACACATTAAAGAAATGCAATAGTGCCCAGTAGGTGGGACAAACCCGCATGTCACATTTAGTCAAAAGTTTATCGAGGATTGAAAGGATAAGTGTCGTGAATACAAATACATATATACATAGATAAATGGTCATCGGTTCATTTGAAAGCATATAATACAAATATATAGAAAGCTATGTCACCTCGCAAAGCTATCACCAACGATAGGAGTTTCATTTTTGTACGATTCCTTCAAAATATTTGACAGTATATTCTGAACGAGTTTAGTTTGAAAGCAGTGATAAAGACAAATAATTTTAAGACCTATGGAATGAAGGGAAGACATTTCAAATGGCAGAATAAAGGTATCTGAAGTATGCAGCAACAATCAAAGAAATGAGGTATGAATGCTGCCAAGTAATAAGGCTGTCAGAAATGATACTCTAAGCACCAATGGTTGTATTCAGCAAGCAAATATAGGGTTAGATCTTCCAATAGTGCGTGATTGCATCGTTAGATACAAGGCACTCTAGAATAATCCTTAGGATTATTTCCTCCATCTCCGTCTTCTCTTTTTCATGTTTGTAGATTGAAGAGGATGTATTACATGAAAATGTGTAATTACATGTAATACGATTTACATGTCCTTATGACATCATTGACATGTAATCCAATAATTTCTCTCCGTAGATAGACTAGGTCAAAGTTGGTTGAGTTGCTCCCACTTTTTCCTCCTTTTTCTCAACTCCTTTGCCTATATAAAGGAGTCCCCCCTCATTGTAAAAAACATCTTTCATTTGTATGCAATAGAGTTCTGGAGAAATTGTGCAAGCATAACTTTGATTGTGTAGTACTATTTTGTTATCTTTGATTCATTTGTTTTTGCATTTTTGATAATAGAGTATAAAGAGTTAGGAGGCAATCGGAACTGAAGCTTTGACTGGGAGTGGTTGTGGAGATATGACTAGGAGCTTTGACTTAGCTTATATCTCTTTCTTAATTCACAAAAATAGTTAGAATTCTTTATTTCTGGATGTCTTTGTGCCCTATTAGTAAAGGTTATTCTTATAGCATAGATTAAGACGGGACTTAGAGCCAATCTGGTACGCATTCAGCTAGACTTTGAGTTAGTGTTGGTCTATTGGTATCACTGTTTACAACTTTAGATAGAAATGCAGTTCGAGGTTTCATCTCGTGCATTATAGCTCCACAAGTAAGTGGATTCTTTTTAGAAAGTTAAGAGGAAAGAATATTGGTAATACCCATTCAAAGTTTCTCAACTTCTTGCTTACGTTGAGTTGATCTAAGGAACGGTGAGAAGGGGCAGCCTCCCTTTAAAGTAGGAGAGACTTTGTCTCACACGTTGTGGCTGGTCTATCTATTTTGCGATTGGATTTTACCCAAAACTGTTGGTTGCAAAATATCCACCTAACATAGTGGGTTGGTGCTCATGAAGACAACAATGGGTATTGGTGCTTCCGGTGGGTCTCTGCCTGCGAACTATGGGAGTTGGAGTTTCCTGTGAATTGGTGCTCATAAACATAGGGGTTGGAGCCTCTACTAGGTTGGAGCCTACAAATCATTGTAAAAGAACAAGTTTATATAAAAACAATTGTTGTCGTGGTTTTCTCTCGCTTTGGGTTTCCACATAAATCTTGTGTCATTGTTTCATATGCATAATTGTTAATTTCAGTATTTGAAGTTATTGTTTGAATAAAAGTTTTAAATTGGAAAATTTGTTATTATATTGATTTACCCTCCCTCTCAGTATAATTGTGTGCTCTTCAATAAATATAGACTAAATCAGCTCATGGTGATCAAATCGGACTATTCTTGTTGTCAAGTTGAGTGGTGGGTGATCGTGCATATCGTGTCCTTGCAAATCCCTAGCCATGATAGGTTTAGTGGCATGCTTGCTGTTGTGATCACTAGAGGTCAGGGTTGGTAGCAGTTGGATAAATGGGTTGATGGGAAGGACTCCATAGCCTAGCTGGCTGGATAGCCAACACTCTAACACCAGGACGCTCAATGGCAAGATAGGGGTGTGCCATCCTAATCTCGGTTAGGGAGGGCCTTTCTCGGTTGAGACTGTGCGGGGATACTTAAAGGTTTGCGGTTGGGAGGTTAAGCCCTTAACAATGCTTCTCCTCTCCACCAGATGCGAAGACTTGCACAAGACAGAGATATGATCTGCATTCAAGTTATCTTCTTTTGAATAGGTACTTTACTTTTATGTATTTGCATTTTCAGCTGAAGATATGTTAGTTGGTTAATATTGTCAAATTAGTTACTCTCCTTCAATGGACTAGGATTCAGTTAACCTATTATAACCTTGATCCCTTTCATTTGAATACATCGAATAGTTGTTATAACTGTTTTTCATGTGAATATGAAAGGTATTGTTTATATAAAATGTTTAATTAGAAATGGGAAAAATTAGTTTGTTACAAGTACAACTATCTTAATGAATATCATGAGACTTGATATTCGTGGACATGTCATAAAAGTTAGTATCTCTTGGATTTATTGATAGATATCATGAGACTTGATATCAGTTAAGTATCAATATGCTACTTATGAGATAATCATGGGGGATATTATGTGACGTAATATCTGTGGAAATGCCATGACTTGTAATGGTAGACATCATGAGATGTGATGTTAGTGCACATACATAACTTGGATGTATATGTGAAGAATGTCATGTGACTTGATGTTCTTATAGTATCCTCCAATATCACAAGTTAGGTGATATTTGCATTGATATATACTTAATTATCTTCCCTAGCTAAGAGGGAGTGTTGATGCATAGCAGCTTCGGTCAGATATAAGGATGATTGTTTTGATGATTTAAATATGAGTACGTATGTATGTATGTCAGCTCACAACATATATACGCATACGCATTGCTTGTGCTTATAAGAGTAATTGTTCTAAATGTTTTACCATTGTTCTTGTATACGATCGAAATACTATACGAGTATAATTTGTGTATTCAGATCGTTTTCATCTTCTCTTGCCACGTATTGTGCAATGAACATTGGCGGCTGCATTCAGTTACATACAACAGATCAAGTAATGGTTGTATATCATTTATAGTAAGGATCGAGGAATGATTTGATACTATGCAAAGCAGCTTGTGTAATGATTAAATGTAATGTAGCAGATTGACGACTTTCATCATTTGGTTATTGTGTTAACTAACTGATTATGAATTGGATCTCTTGGAAGCACTCTTTGGTAATTAATTATGTTGTTTGACTAAGAGCCATGCCACGAATGGACATGGCTCTACATTGTGGAGACATGTCCCTTCATGACATGTCTCCCCATTCATATATATATGAGACGATTCCCAATAGAGTAGCATAGAAAATTGAAATACTCTCTCTCCCTTTGGAGTATCTTCTTGCAGTGGTATTGAGCTATAGGGGATTTTCAGTTTGTAATCAGGTTGTAATCATTGAATAATAAGAACATTGGACTCGCTGTTTGGTGGACGTAGCCCAGGGATTGGGTGAACCACGTTAATCTTTGTGACTTGTGTTCTCTTTTGTGTGCTTTATTATTTTCTGATATTGGTTATACTTGCATGTAATTGTTATTTCTGTCACTCAGCAGTCTCTCCATACACAAACCTCGTATTCTTTCGAAGGCATTAGTGGAAGACTAAGGACCAGTATATTAATTATATTGTTCTTTCGTGAATTACAGATGTATATGTATACAGTTGAAATTAAGAATGACTGTCATGTAATTCTGAATTCTGGTATTATTCATACATTCCAAGACCATAATAAATGCTATTTGAATCCGCTGTGTATTCTGTTTCTGATTTTATTTGATATTCCCCCTTTCCTCAAATGATCCTTCTTTCTTTTATATACGACAATGTGAGGGAGAGGTTACAACTTTTTATTATAAATGCCCTTTGGTGATAGACACAACCTTTCACCATCAACACCTTTGAAAGGGTGCAATTTTTTATTAGTTCTGGCCTCTGAAAGGGACACAACCATTCACAATTAGATCTGCACTTTTTATTTAAATCTGATCTGTATATCTGATTCCTCCTTTTCTGATTACAGAATAAACACTTATTTCCTTGATCCTCTTTTGGATTCCCATTTCCGATGGGCCTGTGTCTCTTTTTTATCTTCCCACACAAGGGAGGAGTCATACCTTTTCATTATTTTAACCTTTTGAAAGAGTCACAACTCTCGACCCATAATTACAATTTAATTATCTTCTAGAGGATTGTTATAGTAAAGTATTTTCTTTATTTATTCTTAATGATGATTCCCTTAATTTAATATTAAATTACTGTCATCTTTTAGTCAGCTCTCTAGAATATTGTTTAAAGAGTGCAGTTTGATTTAGTCAGTAAGGCTGTGATCATGCTTTTATAGATGCTGTGATCTGGTACATTCCTTGACAGTGGGCATGGCATGTAAGTTTGGCTAGCCAGAACTGGTACACTTACAACCTCTTGTTTAACAATAAGGAATGAAACACCCAGAAATAAGGAGTGAACTTTTCAAAACAAACCAAGGAGACCTGCAACACAAACACAAAAGTCAAGCCAAAATTGAATAGAATAGTATGTTTGTGCTCAGGATTCGAGAGCTTTGGATGCTTCTGCATCATCCTAGTGTGGCTTTAACTTCAATTTTAAAGTGCAACTGCAAACTTGTTATTTTTTGACCTGGTAATTAGTTGTTGGCATATCTGCTGGCAGCTGTAACTGTAAATTGCTCAACTCCTGTCTGCTGTGTGTAGTCTCGATTCTTTCTTTCTTTTTTGCTTTCTATACACATCAGCCTCACTGTGGTTTTTGCTGTCTCAGTTCTTTTCTTTGCTTTGATGTTAAAAATGTAAAATTAACACTAAGGGTTTTGGCAATGTTTTTATCATTCTATAAATGTTTCTATTATCCTTTTTTTGGGAGATTACCACACCAGTAGGCGACAACCTCAAGGGGATATTAAGAGATGCGAATGCACATCTCCAGTTACCGGAGATTTCTGTATACTAGTCTCCTGTATCAGGGACATATCCCAGGGGGCAGGAGATGAGTCTCCTAGCAACACTGAATAAATTGATAATACATTTCTCAATATGTAACTTGTGTCTGGTTTTAAATTTTTTTATTTTATATCACAAAAAATCACTTTAGATTTATATTATTTTTTCGATGCTTACATTTTTGGGTTGCAAAACTGTAGACTAGGAAAGATGGAACAAAGATGAGCCTTGCACAAAGCAAAAAGATGTCACAGCTTACTGCGGACAATGCACAGTGGGAAGATCGGCAACTGATGAGATCTGGTGCTGTTCGGGGAACAGAGGTGCAAACAGAATTTGAAGACGAAGAGGATAGCAGGGTTATTCTTCTTGTACATGGTGGGAATCAATTATTGAACTACTCTAATTTTAATAGGTTCTATTTCTAACGGTTGTTTATGCTCCGAAAATTAATACTAAAAGTAAATAGTATTCTGAAACAAGTCAGAATTAGTCAATGTTGTTTCTAGTTGCCTAAATTTAATATGAGTGCCCCTCAATACTATTCTCACTTTGGCTAAATGTTTTAAATGTTATGGACAGATACAAAGCCTCCATTTCTGGATGGTCGTGTTGTCTTTACAAAACAGGCGGAGCCTATCATGCCCATAAAGGATCCGACATCAGATATGGCTATAATTTCTAGAAAAGGATCTGTATTAGTGAGAGAAATCCGTGAGAAACAAAGCATGAACAAATCTCGACAGCGGTTTTGGGAGCTTGCAGGGTCTAAATTAGGAAATATTCTTGGGGTTGAGAAAACAGCTGAACAGGTACATGCCGATCCTAAAAATCTGTCAAGGTTCGAGCCGTATGTATAGCTATGCAGTTTTAACTAGTGTAACATTCTGCATTCTCTCTGTTGAAATGCCAACGTTCTTTTTTATCAGGTGGACGCAGATCAAGCAACTGTTGGTTCAGAGGGAGAGGTTGATTTTAAACAGGATGCAAAATTTGTGTCACACTTGAAAGAAAAAGGAGAAGCAGTGAGTGAGTTTGCAAAATCAAAGACACTAACTGAACAGCGGCATTATCTTCCAATATTTTCTGTCCGAGATGATCTTTTACAGGCATGGAAACTTCTTTTTGTTTTTTGAATGACTCTGATCATGCTTATCTGAACCTGATTATAATCAGTTTTTCTTGATAACATATGCTACCCAAGTTATTCTGCTAGTAATTGTATTTTCTGCTTTTTAAGGTTGTCCGTGAAAATCAAGTAATTGTGGTGGTAGGAGAGACAGGATCAGGGAAGACCACACAACTTACACAGGTATCATCCCCTATATGTATGCCTAGCTTTTTTTTGTGTTTATTTCCGTCATATGTAGTAGTACGGTGTTAATCTCTGCTTAGTTTTGAACTTCATTTTGAATTATTATTATCTTAATGCAGTATTTGCATGAGGATGGATACACAACATATGGAATGATAGGATGCACTCAACCAAGACGTGTTGCAGCTATGAGTGTTGCAAAGCGTGTTAGTGAAGAGATGGAAACTGAATTGGGAGATAAAGTTGGTTATGCTATTCGCTTTGAGGATGTTACTGGACCGAATACATTAATTAAGGTAATTTATTTGAGTTCTTATTGCATGCTGATAAGAGTTTGAGAAAATAAACCATATGCAGGTTCTTGTAAATTTGTGAATATGGTTGAATGATTGTCATAATATTGAGTTTTCATTCAGATTTGTTTCTGTCATCTTTATGCTGGAGCATAAGATCCACAAAGAATTGATTTCTTATAGAGGATATTAATGGCAAGCATGTGTGAATTGATTTGTAGTTGGAAACTTTTTCATCTAAGTTGCTAGTTCGAGTTTGCCAATACTACTGATTCTTTCGCCCTGGGTGCTGTACAACTGGGTACAGCTGTGTGCATATGTGCAAAAATATTTGAAATACACAGAAGTACTCTATTTGCCAAAGAAAAAAACTCATAATTCATTAATTCAGTGTCAGATGTGAAATTTTTGCAAAATCACAATTAATAAACTCCAAGTTGCTCCTCATTGAGAGAGTTAAGGTCAACGTTTATTCCACAATGTAAATGATGACTGTCCTTGAGATTGTCTTGTCAATAACCATGTAACATTTTCTTCCCTTCTAATGATATTCAAAATAAACTCAAGATGAAGGTTGTCAGTTGCGTGTCCCCTCAATGTTCAAGTTAGTTTACTCTGGGATGAACCCATAGGGAACTCTGGATGCTAGGGTTAGACCTTGGGTGTACCCAGGCTAGTCTGAGCTTCATAGCCACACACAAACCAAACTGAGGTAATTCAAAGGTCATTTCTGCTGAATCTGGCTTTAGTGGTTGTTATCTTGTATAGTTGGTTCACCTTTAACAAATTAGATGATATTTTACGGTTTTATCATCTATGCTTCATTTCTTGTGAAAGTTTTCTATATGCAAATCAGCCTGCATAAAGACAGCAAGTACAGAATAGCGGCAGAGAAACAGAAAATTTAGAACTTTTATGCAATTCCCATTACAGTATGACTAAGGCCTGTCACATCACATATCTCGCGGAGCTTCAAGGGGCCACACAATTAACATCTAAAATATTTAATACTTTATGTTGTATGCTTAACCTAGGAAACCACTAATGTCAAAATCATTTTGATGAAGTGTTCAAATAACAAATGACTAATCAAATATAATATAATTGATTGACATGCTCCCTGCAATAATAAAAAACACTATCTCCTCGTGGTATTTAACCTTCATAATACACGGCTGTGTATTACAAACTTTCTCCAAGTTCTCACATAAGCTCCAAGGTAAACTTTCTTTCTCATTGCTTTGCCAGTTAATTATTAACTGTACCCCTTATAAAGAGTTGATAGGCTAAACAATCATCCTTACTAATGCAGACTACACTAAGGTTTTTTTTTGGGCAAAACAATTATCCTTACTAATGTAGACCACACTAAGTTTTTTCCGAGCTCAACAGTCATCCTTACTAATGCAGACTAGAATATAAAAGAGGAGGCAAAGTTTTAAAAAATCTTTTAGTGCAGCAGTTTCAATGGGTTACAGTTTTTAACACTATCCAAATCATAATACATACCAAACTTTAAGTGATCATGTAGGCAATTTTTGTGGCAAGAGCAACACAAATTTCTATATATTACATTATCTTCAAGAAGTCTTAACCATTAAAACAATACAGGCATTCTGGCCACTGACATTGACAAGTTGCAATTTATAGGTTGTAATTCTTAAGTAGCACCCAGTCTAATATTAGAGACCATCCATTTCAAAACAGATTAAGCTGATATTGCTGCAGCCAGTACTGACAGCAGCTGCCGACCATACACAAGAATAATGAATCTGCTTAATATGACATGAAGATGCTGCCAGAGAAAAAAATGGAATAACCACTCATAAACAATTAACTGCCAAAGATACATTTGGGCGATGAAAATATTTTCTGTTGCTGCACATACAGGAAGGACTGAATCTGCCTCAAATTGCAAGGTTAGTTGAAATACAAAATAACAGAAAACTAACTCCTGAATCACAGTTAACGTCAGGGCCAAAGTGGTCTCCTTTAAAGTTGTCACACAAGATGTCCATCCTTATTGCAAAGCAGCTCAAAAGTCTCTTTTACTTTTGATTTTGAGTTGCAGAATTAGAAAATGATGGCGCATTTGCATCGTTGCCATATTAAAAGTCTTCTTGAATCTTTACTCTATCATAACTAGATTTTAAGACCTTGGATGATATTGCCTCAATCTGGATGAGTTCTGCTTTCTCCTTTACTAGGTGTCTACAAAATATCTCAATTGTTGATATTTGAAGTGGATCACCCTAGGCATCTATTTTGAAGTGAATTGTGGACAAGCATAGATAAAATCATTATATATATATTTGCTATCACTCTTTTCAGATCCACGATCTTTTAATTGAGATCAGAAACTTGAGCCTTGTACAAACTTCTGTAATGGTTGGGAATTCCAGTGATATTAGGAAGTTATTTCATTCTTCAATTGAAGAGTCTTGATTTCATTTATCTCCTCGTAACATTCCTATTTCAAAGTGTCCAATTTCTGATATGAAATTTCAATCCATTTAAAACACTAATGCCTATTGAGAATTGTGCTTCGTCACTGATTCAATAACTTTGTTTTCTGTTTTGCCTTCGCTAATTCTGTCCATGTTTGAAGAGTCATTTTATCTTGCACGTTGCTCTGCAACAAGTCTATCGCACATGCCTTTCATGTGTGATAGTTATAAGGACTCAACAGGGCATGCAATTCCAAATTGGCTATTGCAACCATTAGAACTTCCAACTTTACAAGCTTTTACAGCTGACTTGTGCAAAAAAAATCTGTAGTAAGTTGCTTAAGAGGGAATGAGAATCATAATAAAGTGCTTAGGAATAATAACAATCAAAGCACTGAAAGAGTTGCTAACAAGAAACAGTAGATAAAAAGAGAGTGATACTGCCCATTGTTCCAGATTGTGTAACTTACAACCACCCAAATTTCTATTTGGCATGCAACACTGCAATTTGAAGCATATGACGTTTTGTTTTCTCAAGTTGCAATTTACCTGTAGAAGTTTTATTGTAATGTCTAACAATTTATAAAATACAAAAAACACACAAT
Organism: Cupressus sempervirens; assembly: GCA_028749045.1. Taxonomy (NCBI): domain Eukaryota; kingdom Viridiplantae; phylum Streptophyta; class Pinopsida; order Cupressales; family Cupressaceae; genus Cupressus; species Cupressus sempervirens. The sequence goes on from CM053784.1 coordinate 735,669,808, forward strand.
ATCACTGATTTAGCTTTGATATAATGAAGGTGTAAGAAAAAATATTTCCTTAGAAAAATAGCAACCTCAAACTCTTGGGGACTTGCTGGTTAGGAAACACTGAGGTGTCCAAAGATCTGCTCTCAGAAATTTATTTGAAAAGAATCTATGAATAAATCTTTCAATATGCTGAAGATTGCTGAATCGGCTTTCTTGTGAACTCAAAATCCAAAAAGCGACTCCATATGACCAAGATATGTTTAAAAATAGAAGGGCCTTAAAATTGATGCTTAATTGGCAAAGAGGGTTGCAAGAACCAAAAAATTGAAATGTGGGTTAAACAAGCGTCTTTATGCTGAAGGTACAAAATGAGCAAATGTAGGTAAAGTTAAGTTTTGGTGGGTTGGACTGCATCTCAAACTGAGCCTACTACTTCAAATAAGGTGAAAATACCTCTTTGTGGAAAGATAGATGTGTGGGCTTGAACTCTTAAACAACCTAATGCCTTACCAAAGGCTTGTCTACTACACACAAAAGTTCAATGATGATATTTCCCAAAAGGAATTGTTGAGATAAAAGTATGTTTTTCTTAAAATTGGAAAAATGTTGGGATCTGCATAGGGGATGGGAGTTGGGTGAGAGAGGAGCTCTGATTCAAGATTGTAGAAGGCAGGGTTAAGGAAGCTTCAAGAATAGCCAATTGTTGAACAAAGGTGCCATTGTGAAATGACAAGAATCAGGATTCAAAAGATGTTGTGAAACTGTTTGAAGTGAATATGTCATGTCTTGTCCCCAATTTGAAACCCTAATTCTGATATTCTCATCCTTTTCACATCAATTTTGTGAAGTATTTGGAAGAGACAAAATTAATGTAATATAAGATCACACATGGATAATGTCAGAGATGGTATCAAGGATAGCTAATGATCAATATCTAACAATATGATGTCAAGTAAGCTATGCACAGAACAGAGCTACATGGAGTTTCTAATAATGTTTCATGGAGTAACATTCCAATGTAAATGATATCTATTGTGCAAGGTGCAAACATGAAGTTGACCAGAAAATGAAAGAAGACTATATATATGTATATACTGTCAATAAGATTTATAACCGATAAATGAAGAATTGGAACTAAGCAGTGTCTACAATCCAGAGAATGACATTGGCAATATGTAATTAAAGGAACAATGTTGAGGATATGTGACCTACAAAACAAATCAAGTAGTGAAACAAATGAGGGATAGAAGAAGGATGTGACCTTAGTGCAGGAGGATAAGATCCAATCATAGATATGATCCCATGAGGAAAATTAGTGACGCTCATCATTATTTGTTGAGGAGACTGTTCAGATTTCTTGGCACCACAGGAAAACACACTTTGCCCATCCAGAGACCTGAGATGTAAATAAACATCGATCTAACATTAGTTGCTGGTCATTTGAGAACAGATATCTTCTCAGCAACCTAGTTGAACAATGGTCAGTAATGAAAATTACCTAATCACATCGATAAGAACAAAAAACATATGTAATCAGTGATTACAGAGAGCTTACACATAATCAGTATTATGGACATTGTTTATAAAAGGCACAAGGTATAATGAGCGAGGGATTGATTATATCAATAATTAACAATAAAGATAATATTAATTGGTATCATTGATTGGTAGTGGAGTGGCATAAACCATGTCTTTGGAGTGCAACCAATCTCTTCAGTATTACAAGCTATATAAAGGGATTGGATTCTTGCAAACAATGGAGGAAGGAAGAATAGGAATGTAATGTCCCCATTTTGGCCACCATCAAAGTTTGAGGGATTAGCCTATTATTGTGATCCTCGTAGGCTATTATTGTGGATTGAGGGTCTTCTGAGGCTTGGCTATGGGAGGGTCTTGTCTTCTTCACGATTCAGTATATATCAGATTGGACTTTCTTTGACTCAGATTGGACTTTGTTTGGGCTTAGTTTCATGTACCTGCTATTTATGGCAAGTCAGGTGATGATTGAGAAGGACCCTTTCTATTTTTGGAAAGTGCATTTGGTTACATGGGGAAATAATAGGAGTGACTCTTGTTTTAGACGACATGGCAAGTATTTTGGGAGTTATTATTATTTTAGTGGCTAATTTATTATTGAATCATCAAATGACTTATTATAAAGTTATAATTTAACTTTATAGTTTCACTTAGGTTGAGAGCTGAGTCATCATTGGAAGGAGCCATTTATTAATTAATTATAAGCATAAGTCAAGAATTAAATATAAAAATGCAAGGAGTTGTTTTATTTAAAAGTTGAAGCCTCTTAAGTGAAAAGCATCTTCATGAAGCCATGTGTTAGAAAAGTTATTTAATAAAATAATTTAATAGAAGATTCTAATTAATGGTGGGTTGGTGAAGCCAAGAGCATTATAAAAGGTGGCTTCATGAAGCAAATAGATCACCCAATTGTCTATTTGATTTTATCTTTGTGAGGGTTTTTGAGTTTCTGATTTTTGATTCCACTGCTGAGGTATAGTGGTTTTGTACTGAGATCTCAGTCTGATTTTTGAGCATCTTCTCATACTGTGTTGGCTGTAGCTAAGAAGAGTTTTTCTATTGAAGCAATTGTGTCTTAGAATTCTGAATTTGCTGCTTAAGAATTTACTGTGGGAAAATTCTGAGATGGAGATTTGAAGTCTGATTTATTTCATCAGATTATACCTATTTTGGCGTGGCTTTGTGTTGAGTTTTGGTTTCTAAACGTACTGCTGTGCAAACACCTATAACTGCTGCCTGGGCAGTATTTCTTCTATCAGCAGCACTGCATATTGAGCACTTAGCAACCCATGTAAGCCCCTGTCTGGCGGGTTCTTGGGAAGGGTTTGGTTCTGCTGTATTTGCACAGGCTCGGGCATGGAAAAGATAAGCAACGTGGCACTCCCTCTCTGCTGCAAATTAATCTGCAAGTCCGTGTCTTCCTTAAAAGGGAATTATTGGAGATTTTTCAGCATATACCAGGTGCTCTAGAATTTGTAATTCCAAGTAATAAAGTGCTATCTAATTTAATTAAAGCTCATTGCAATTTGGCATTCAAGTTTGTGAATCATTTGATTGTGTGCCAAATGTCTGTATAACTGCCCTTTGCTGCAGATGGACATTTGTTTTTCCTAGAATGCATGGGAAGTGTTTGTCAATATGTCAACTTATTGTTAAGCTGATTTCAGTCACTCATGTATGAAAAAGTTTGAAAACAAGATAGCGTATTATTTCTAATACATTGGCAATCAATTTTGCATCATCAGAAGCCTTGAGGGAGAGTATGGAAAGACTTAAGCTTCATCAACAAAGATTAGTGGTGGGGCTGTCGGATTCAAAGATGTTTGATAGGGCAATGAAGTATATGGTTTTCGCCTTTAGTAGGCCGACACCGAGGTTGCAGGGAAGGATACTTGAGTTTTCCATAGCAGGTGTTCATGATGCAAATGTACCAGTATTTAGTACAACACTTTCTAGTCCTATCCATAGTTTTGCTGATAGACGCTCCACACAGACATGTGGATGTGTCAGTGCCATTGGTGGATTGCAACATTGAGCTTCAACAGGTTGAGGCTTCCAGGGTTGTTGCGGTTAGTGCAGAGGCAATTGATGCAGTAGTTACCGCTGATTGTTTAGATTCTCTCGAGGAGGGGGTTGTTATTGAAGATTTATATGTCGGTTGTTGTAGTGTTTCTCCTAAGCAGGAGTCAGTACCTTTCTCAGGTGGCATAGGCAAGAGCATGGAGCTATCCAACTATGAATTGGTGATTTGGGTGTTACAGTGGAGTCAATGGATGTTGGTTCATGCTTTAGCACTATTGATTCACAACCTGACATTGAGTCGTGTGCAGGGTTAGGTGATAATAGTTGAGCATCATGTGGATAAAGTGAGTATGGACACCTCTGATGATTTTTTGAATGATGCTATGAGCTACACTGGGTATGATATTCCTTGTAGATATTGGATGATGACTCTGAGGAGGTTTTGGGTGGTTCCTAGGATCAAAATTTACATGGATTTTCTGTTGAGGGGGAAATAGTCATATGAGGAGTACAATACAGCGAGGGTTTCTACTTCGAAGGAGGTGTTGGTTGAGGTATGGACTTGCCGTATCTCAGTTGCAGATGTGTGCGAGGATAATAACATGTGGTGAGCGATCTTGTGGTGAGCAATTTTGATTTAGTTCCTATTATAGTGCAGTTAGTGGGATAGATAGCTTGCATAGGAAGTAAAGGTTACAAAGGCATCTTGTGTCTTGTCAACTGAATGTCAGTGACAGAGACATCTCTTCAACTCTTGAGCATTATGATGCTATTCGTCAGATGTTGGCCGCATCTGGTTGGGGTGCTCCTATGTCAGATGAGCACGGTGATAAAAGTCTTTCCCTAGCGGAGTTTCATGTGCTTCAAAAGGTTGTCAGGATCATGAAGCATAATTATTTCATAGTTAGTTGCTGACAAGGATTACCTTATGGATTTGGGTAGCAGCCGTTATGAGGCATTGCTAGGGAAAGAGGAGGTGGTAGCTGAGCTCACCCAAGAGCTTGAGGTGACTGTGAACTCTCTTTAGTTTATCCAATTGGCTCTTTAGGACACACAATCACATTTGGAGGATGTTATCGTGGAATTGGAGTGAGTACAGTCGACACTAGCCTTAGAACCAATTCATTTGCATATTGTGGTAGTTGGTGGTAAGTTGGCTTCTATGGTTGGGGATGAGGGACATGATGATGTGGTAGACACATCTGTCCAAGATATGGGTGTAGGTATAGAGGAGATGAGAGCATTAGTAAAGATGAGCTCTCTCGACGATTTCCTTCCTTTTGCTCGAAGCAAATCTTCTCTCTCATCTCATATTGTTGGTACCATTGGACAGTTGGCAGTGCCACGTTTTCAGAGGGATCAACTATGGGTCGCGGGGGAGTAGGTTGACGCTTCCATGTATAGTTTCTACTCTACTGAGTCATTCATGGAGTATTTACTTGAGAGTTAAGATTTGTGGGAGGATTCATATAGAGTATTTGAGGGTACTCTCTTTCGGGGCTCTCGTGCTATACAACAATTGGTGGGTAAGATTGTAGAGACCTTGGCTACAATTCTTCCCGATGGGAATTTTGTGGTTGGGTTTGCTAAGATCCTACCCAGCTAGTAGTTGTGCAGAGCTAGATATTGGAGCCATTTCTTAAATCTCGGTTTGGTAGTGATGAGTCATTGGCAGAGTATGGGGTTTTCTACGGGCATTACATAGTGGGGCATGATCATCATTTTGCTTTTGACCCACATGTAGAGGATTTTGTTTCACGTCAATGTGGGTTGGTTCCAGTTTCAGACCATCCATTATGGGATGGGTTTGCACCATCTGTAATTGATAGGGTTGGTAGTTGCAAGTTAGTGACAAGCTACTTGTAGTGCCAACATATCCATGACGATTTTGTTTTGGATGGATATTAGGGTTATGACACAAATACTTTTTGGAGTGCTAGTTCCTGTCGCACATATGGGCTTCATGCTCATGTCAGTTTGGTAGGGTGTGCAAGGAGTTTTGATCTTGCAAGTGATATTGGATATCCCACTTCTCTTTCTTATGGATGAATGTGAGTTACGTCTCTCCAGATTGGTTGAGATGCCATCGTTGGTATTGTAACGCCTTGCTCGAGAAGTAAAGAGAAATTAACCTAACATGTTTACTGAACTATTTTTTTTTGACGTTTAAACAACAAAAGATAGTAATAATGTAGAAGCAATATATACATACACATCAAGTGCTCATAAGCAATTACAAATATAGTTTCTATTCCTCAAGGGTTCCTTCACGTTGAGTTACATTAAGAAGTTTGTATTAATTAGTTTAAGTCTCAAGAACAAAGTCCTAGATCATAAAGAAATAATAGATACATTACCACAATTGTGTCCCATACCACAAAAGTAATACTAATCGAATTTGGTTCCTTAACAGGCAATTCTAAAATAACATTGGTTCTCAAACCCAAGTTCTCATAAATGCTCAATAGCATAAAGCTCATAAAACATAAATCTCAATTCAAATCATAAAGTACATCATGACATCCAGTCAAATAATCATAAAAGAAATCTAAAAAACGCCTCTTTTGCACGTCCTAACTTGACCAACTAAACAATTCACAAAGAAAACCACCACGAAAATAAAAATCACAAGATTAAATAGAATATAAGAAAACACATAGTTTTCAGCCAATATGATTTAAATCCATAGATTTCTCTTGCTTAGTTTGGATCATAAGGATGTGTTTAAAAATAAAGTAACAATATATATGTTAATATAAATTGTTATGTTAATATACTTATTTAAATCAATAAGTATTTAAATATCCAATCTCTTTGTGCATATTAAATATCATGCAATATTATCATGTTATTAATTCAAATCATCTTAAACTATGAATGATTTAATTAATAACATAAATGTATATTATTAGATTAAATGTTAATATCAATTTGATTTCTAAAATACTCTTTTGACTTCTATTTAAGTCTAATATTAATATTTACTTTTTCTTTAATTCATAACGCAACTAGAGATAACAAAAATTTGAAATTATAATTATAATTAAGTTATTTACAATTTCTCTTATAAAATTAAATATTCCTTAGTTACCGGTTCGAGTTCAGTTTGAAATAAGGGTTCGCCAGTACGACAAAATCTTCAAAAGGGTTTTGGGTCCGTTTGGGTTCGTTCGTACAAAAATATGTAAAAGTTATAAAAAAAAATATACATATATATGAAGCCTAGAAGCATAGAGTATCATAAAATCATATGATGTATCATGTAAACTAAGTTAATCATTTAAACAACAAAAACACCATAGGCATAAACTTTATACACGCAAGTTATAATCATAGCATCATGAATAAAGATCATACAATCATATATTTCAATTTTCAAGTTCAACATCAGAGATTCAAAACATTAAAACTTAAAAGTAAATCATTATCCATGAATCATAACAGCAAGTTCCAGTATCATTGTTTCAACTTCAAGTCAACTAATCATAATGTATAAAATCTTAATATTCATCTTCTTCTTCTCCTCCTCCTTGTAGTGCTTCCGCATTAGTTGACTTAGCAATAGAGCTAAGGACAATGGGATCAACACCAACAACAATAGTATGGGCATCGAAATTTTTAAAGTCTTCAATTGTAAGCCGAGAAGCAAAAGTATCCAAGTCTGCCAACTTTGCATCTACATCCCATCTTTATCTCTCCCTTCTTTGTATTCTTTAGTCTTGTGCGTGAGGAGACACAAGTTGTAATGCACAAACACTAAGTTTTTTGCTCTTTTTGATTGGAACATATTGCGCTTCATTGAATGGATGAAAGAATATGTGCTCAAATTTCTTTCTGAAGTGGATAAACTAGCAATCTATGAAGACATGACATGCAAACAATAAAATAAAATTTAAATTATGTAACATGAATCTTATAATTTCTAACAATTTTTTTAGACAAAGGAAACTAATAACAGCTTTTTTAAAATTAAACTTGTGATATCACTTTGATTGCAAGGGGCTACAACGTTTGAAATCTTTGGCCATGGTGGTACCACCAACTATGAACATCCTTCCTAAATCAATGATGAAGAGCATCATTACTTAAATTTTTTGCATCCATAGACTGTATGAACTCATCCGTAATCAAATCTCACATTTCATCATCAGAAAAGTCTTTCAAATGCTGCCTTGTATCCTTCAGACACTTCTATGTCTCTATAGGGTGGTAGCCTTCTTGGTAGATTAGTATATTGGGTGGTATAGTATTTGGGCGTCAATGCATAAGAGAGAAAATGTAGAGTGGTCATTTTGTTCCATCTTTCTATAACAATTGCTCGCTTGAAGGTGGTCTCTTGAGGATCTTGTTCCTTCTCATTTACAATTTGCTTGATCTTCTCAAGCATTGAGTCTATGCCATCAGAGATCTCTCCAAAGCAAGGTCTATCCATGTCTGCATACCTAAGCATGATTATAATGGGTGCGGTGAGATTAATGAGATATTCCACATGTTCCCACCAATTTTCATCCAATATCCTCTTCCTTATTTTGGTTGCCTCCATATAGCCCAATTGTTGCTGGTTACCATATTGATAGGTGCCTCTTTCACTTGTATAAGTCGTCTCAAGACGATTACATTTGATGCAAAACATGTCTCAGCAACCTGTAACATAAAACAAAGCAAAAACAATGCAAATTGTTAGATACATACTTGATAAAAGAATTCAACAACGCAAACGTGAGAACATTTTGAATATCCCTTGAGTCATGTGGTGGTTTGTGATGAACATCTGGATGTCCTCAACTTGTGCATACATCTCCTTGATTCACTAAATACTCTTCCCAATCTTTTGTAGCATAAGGTTGAATGAATGAATTGCACAAGGTGTCCAAAAAATATGTTGGTATCTCTCTTCAACCAACAAACCAATAGCTCTACAATTCTTTGCGTTGTTTGTTATGACTTGGACAACATTTCTTGCACCCACTTGTTCAATGGCATCAATTAGGATATTAGTAATGAATGGCCCATCTTTTACTTGCCCCTCATAGTCCACTGCTTTAAAAAACATTGCCCCTTTAGGGAACACCACCAAAACATTGATCAATGAACGATTTCTAACATCTTTCCACTCGTTTGAAACAATTGTAACCCCTATCTCAATTTGCGAATCCTTGATGGGCTTCAATTGCTCATCAATCAATTTGGCCTCGTCATCCAACAAGGTGGTTCATACTCTCTCAAAACTAGGACCTAAATACCCTATAGGTGCCTTTTTAGCACTTCTCAACATCTGCTTGAAATATGGAGAGCGAACAAGATTAAAAGACAACCCATTTGCATACAAGCATCTTGCTACATCAATGTCGGCAATTTCCCTACTCTGATTTTGAAATGTAGTTTCAAGTGATCTGTTTCTTTTGTGTCAAATGAGTGCTTCATTTTGAGAATCAGGAGCAGTTGAGGTAGTATTGAAGGGGTGATTTTCTATCACAACATCTGGGGTGGATTTCATTCTTTTGTTCTTTTGTTATTCTTATAATCATCAATGGCATTTTGTCTAAGTTCCTCTCTCTCTTCAGCTTGCTCATGCTCTTCAATATATTTTAATACTACTGAGTTGGCACAGGTGCATTTTTTTTCTAGGACACTTATTCACTCCTCTACCAGGGTATCCACACAAATGACCCACCACACGATAGTATAAACTATTTCTTTCTACATCACAACCCTAACATTTCCAATTGAAGCCACACCTCCTAGAAGAGATTCTAGAAAATCCACATACTTCCTTAAAGGAGAATCAAATGGGGGTTCTATTCTTTTTGGGATATTGGCATTGCATACTGCGGAAGATGTAGATCCCTTTGAAGCTCCTTTTCCTACGATAAGAAATTCTGTACATATTGACATGTTGATATTATTATTGGGAATAAAATTTTAGCCTTTATGAATCATTGAAACAAAAGCAAAATAGAACAAGAACTTACCTCTTTCTGATATTGTAAGTTTGCAAATATGTAGTAATGAGACATAAACATTTCAATATAGCCAACAATCCATTCTTTCAACTTCACCTTGTACAAGCTTCTTTTGGTCAATCACTTATTTGCTCACAAAATCACCTATTTGTACACCACAAATGATGTTAGAAGCCAAAATAACCTACTTACATTCACTTTTTAGGGCAATCAGAACTAAAAAAATATAAAATTTGTTATAAAAAACAACTTGAAAGTCACACGTTCTTGGAAATTCGTCCCAAAATTCGATTTGGGCAGCCAAACTTTGCCTGGGTTCGAATTCTAGATTGTGGGTTTGAACCAGCCTAGGGAAATTTGAACCTTGATCGAACTAGACCTGTATTTCAAATTGGTTCAAACCCAAGACAGGGTTCTTGGGCCAAAACGGCGAATCCGAGTAACTAAGAAGTATGCATAATTAAATGATTATATAGCGAACTCCACTATAACTTCTTTTAAAATATAATTAAATTACACTTATATATTTATTAATTTGTAACTCCACTTGTATTAATAAATATATTGTAAGTTATATCCCACTAAGAGTTTTAAAAGAGTTAATATTAAAATTTACTTATAAGAAAATAAGTAGTATTCATTTATTTAATTTTCAAAATAAATAAATAATAAACTTTTGATTTTTAAATTTTTTTTTTTTGAAATTAATAATTAATCATAATATTAAAAAACAATTCTGAAAATTAAATTATATTTTTATAAAAAATAAACACGCAATTACTATTTTTGCATGCCTTTGATCTCTCAAATCATGCAACCATAATATACTTAGTTCTCTATCTTTAGTATATTTTTTTTCACATGCATGTATAAGTTTAGTTACAACATGCTTTCCTCTCAATTAATCCTTTGATTTTCCAAGAAATTTTGCAACTAAATTATTTTTGATATAAGAAGAATATGTATCTTTATTTAGAAAATTCATGATATTAACATGGTTCTTTCACATGGTTTTAATAACAATTTTTAAAGTTGTCATCCTAAGTGTTTAATTTGTTGTTTTCTTCCAATTTTCTATAATTGAATTTTTCCTAAATTAAAAAGGATTTTACAAGAATACAGACATAATATTTTTCTAAATTTTTTTGTAGTTTTTCTTAGTCACGTTTTCTTGATTAATATGTTATCCTTTTCAAAATCTACAACATAATTCTTTATCCAGAGTCAATACAATAAATCAATAAGAATTATGCAAACACCTAGGAATACACAAAGTAGACAAATCTTATTACAAAATTCTACAATGGGTTTTCAAACCCTACCTCAAAAAAATAGCTAAAATTTGGGACAATCTGTGAATGCATGCAAATCCAAACCCTCCAAAACTTTTAACAATTTTTTTGATCCAATTCTGAATTTTGCTCCCTAAAACCTGTGTGTCTTTTAAATGAGCTACCAACCCCCTTATAAAGAACCATAACCCTAACTAGAGTTTCTATTCTCCAATATTTCAAAAGCCACTAACTTTATTAAAAATATTAATATTTTAATTGTTTAATCTTTTCATGTAGACTTAAAGAACTTTTAAAATAAAACATTCTTTTATTTTCTTTTTCTCCAGTTTATTAATTAGTGCAAGAACTATTTAAAGTGTAATTTATTTTTAAATTAATAATAATAATTGAAGCTCATTATTTAAATGTAACTCTAATTTAATTATTATTAATTAAATAATTATAATAAAATAATATTAAATCTTTAATCTTTTAATATTTTAATTCTCTTTTTATCCAACTTAAATTAGACTTTTAAATTAAGTCTTTTAAACTGAAGCGCATATTTAATTAGTTTTTAATTAATTAAATATTCTCATATTTTAATATTTTCTTTTTTATCAAATAATATTTAATCATTCTTAATATTATATGATCAACTAAAATATTATAGTTAAATCATTTACCAAACAACTCACATAGTCAAATCCACATAAAAACAACATTACCAAAAGTAATCAAAACTCAAAATTAGACAACACAGACAAAGATAAACTCATGGGTTTAATGAGGATGGAAAGTCAGATACATGTCCTTTTCAAGATAAGTATTTAGGTTATGGCTGGGCTTAGACCTGAACATTATCTCCCCATTCTTATCATTGAGTTATTACGACAGGGCACGCTCATCCTGGCAATTCAAAAAAGTTGATGCCCGGTACCTACAAATATGTATAAAATACGAGCATGTGCATATATATCTAAGCTAAACAGACAATGACAGGGAGTGGTACATCATGTAGATCCCGACTAGAAGGTGGCTACGACTCAACCATATCAGGCACGTCAAACATAAATTTAAAACAAATACACATTATACACATGCAAGTATGGGGTAAGTATAGTAGTAAATCCTAAATATAAATAACATCATATTATAACATGAATATCTCATCATTGCAAGAACATAATAAACATCTTTCTAAGACACACCATATGACATCATCATATAAGTAATTTCGTTAAGAGAAATTTAAGCATCATCACTACCAATAGGAAATTGTTACAATTTGACGTAATCAATTACTCAACATATCAAAGTATTGCATTTCAAATATCAAATAAGGGCAAATACATTTATAGAAGAGTCATATAGAACTTTAACAATTAAGTCTACAATGATAGCAAAGGAGGGGTATTACAGGTATGGTAACAATATACTCAGGATAGCTCTATGGATAGGGTTATTATCACAATAATTTCCTTGGGATTCGAGCGGATTGATATGTGCCTTTGGTTTTGACAATTGCTTGAGGCCAAACAATCTCGGAGAGGGCGGACAGTAATGTTCCCATTTTTGCCACCAGCTGAGTTTGAGGGATTAGCCTATTATTGTGATCCTCATAGGCTATTATTGTGGATAGAGGGTCTTCTAAGGCAAAGACTTGGCTATGGGAGGGTCTTGTCGTCTTCATGATTCAGTATATTCCAGTTTGGTCTTCATTTGACTCAGGTTGGACTTTGTTTGGGCTTAGTTTCATGCACTTTCTATTTATGGCAAGTAGGGTGATGATTGAGAGGGACCTTTTTTATTTTTGGAAAGTGCATTTGGTAACATGGCAAAAACATAGGAGTGACTAGTGTTTTAGACGACATATTTAAAGGATAAGTATTTTGGGAGTTGTTATTATTTTAGTGGCCAAATTATTATTAAATCATTAAATGACTTGTTTTAAAATTATAATTTAACTTTATAATTTGACTTAAGTTGAGGGTTAAGTCATCATTGGAAGGAGCCATTTATTAATTGATTATAAGCCTAAGTCAAGAATTAATTACAAAAGTGCAAGCAGTTGTTATATTTAAAAGTTGAAGCCTCTTAAGTGAAAAGTGTCTTAATGAAGCCATGTGCTAGAAACGTTATTTAATAAAAGAATTTAATGGAAGCTTCTAATAATGGTGTATTGGTGAAGCCAAGTGCATTATAAAAGGTGGCTTCGTGAAGCAAATAGATCATCCAATCTTCTATTTGATTTTATTTGTCTTTGTGAGGGTTTCTGAGTTACCAATTTTCAATTCCACTGCTAAGGTATAGTAGTTTTGTACTGAGATTTTTAGTCTGATTTCGGAGCATCTTCTTGTACTATGTTGGCTTTAGCTGAGAAGAGTTCTTCTATTGAAACAATTGGGGTTAAGAATTCTGAATTTTCTGTTTAAGAATTTACTGCAAGAAAATTCTGAGATGGAGATTTCAAGTCTGATTTATGGCATTGGATTATACCTATTTTGGTGTGGGTTTGTGTTGAGTTTCGGTCTCTAAATGCACTGCTGTGCAGTATTTCTTCTATCAGCAGCGCTGCATATTGAGCGCTTAGCAGTCCATGTGAGCCTCTACCTGGCAGGTTCTTGGGAAGGGTTTGCTTCTGCTACATTTGCACAGACTGGGGTGTGGAAAAGATAAACACCATGACACTCTCTCTTGGCTGCTAATTAATATGCAAGTCTGCATCTTCCTTGAGAGGGAATTATTGGAGATTTTTTGGCATATAATAGGTGCTCTAGAATTTTTTAATTTCCAAGTGATAAAGTGCTATCTAATTTAATTAAAGTTCATTGCAATTTGGCATTCAAGTTTGTGAATCATTTGATTGTGTGCCAAATGTTTGTATAGATGCCCTGTGCTGTATATGGACATTTTCTTTTCCTAGGATGCATGGGAAGTGTTTGTCAATATGTCAACTCATTGTTAAGCTGATTTCAATCACTCATATGTATGAGAAAGTTTGAAAACAAGATAGCATACTATCTCTAATACATTGGCAATCAATTTTTCATCATCAGAAGTATTGAAAAACACCATTTGTGGCATATGAATTCAAATCAATACAAACTGAACATCAGCTGAAGACTTTACAGGACAATTGTTTGACCGAATGTCAAACATCTAGATTTGAGCTACTAGAGTTGGAAGTTGTTGGGGTTCTTACAAGGACAGCATAGGAATTTAAGAATGATCAATGGAAGAAGAAAGGAATGTGAAGAAAATAAGGAAGTGACTCTTTCAAAGTGGCAACAATGATTAAGGGTTGTGACTCTTTTGGATGGTGGTAATTATGAAAGGTTGTGGCCATTTTAAAGGAGCGTGACCCAGCCTCATATTGGAGGGATGTAAAGGGAAGAGGATTTGATTTGAGGACATTGAAGGAGATCAATTTGGGAATAATATATTATTCTCAAAGGCAACAATGAAAAGTGGCGACTTAATCCTTATGGAAGTTGGTGGCTCTTCCACTGTTAGAAGTTGTTGGGGTTCTTACAAGGAGAGCATAGGAATTTAGGAATGATCAATGGAAGAAGAAAGGAATGTGAAGTAAATAAGGAAGTGACTCTTTCACAGTGGCAACAGTGATTAAGGGTTGTGACTCGTTTGGATGGTCGTAATTATGAAAGGTTGTGGCCATTTTGAAGGAGCGTTGACTTGCCCTCATATTGGAGGGATGTAAAGTTCAGAGGATTTTATTTGAGGACATTGAAGGGAGATCAATTTGGGGAATAAATATATTATTCTCAAAGGCAATAATGAAAAGTGACGACTTAATCATTATGAAAGGTGGTGGCCCAAGTCTATAGGAGGATTCATTCCAATCATAAGTACATGTGTTTTCAATGTATTGAGGGAAAATTCCCAAGACGGGTATGAACATGTATTTCTCAATGCCTTGAGGGAGCCTATTTGTAGATTGGTTTCCAAGTGCCTTAAGGATAAGTACTTACCCATCCTACTTTAGTTGATGTTTAGGAGAGAAGGAATTGGGGCTTAAGTAAGCTAATTGTCAAATATATTGTGAACGCTAAGTGTTCTCATAGTTCAATTCGATTTATGGTGATGTATGTTAATCATTGGAAATTGGAAGCCTCCTAGTAGGAAATATTACTAAGTAAATTGCCATTTCTAGGTACAATCCGAACCCTAGTCGGGGTTATTACAATTTGTATCGGAGCTTTGATCTTGTCATCCTACAGGGCAATGATGGATAAATGAATCATCCCAGATGATAAGAAGGAATCTATAAATGGGTGTATATGCTTTTTGTCTTCATATATTCACGTGTATAGTTAGTAATTTCAAGTGTATGTTCCATGGGTGGTTCTACTTTTGGTTATTCTAAAATAAGAAAATAACTGAAGTGAACAGAGGGATAAGAATTTATGGACAAACATGATCAATCCAAATCAGTTTTGATGCTATTACAATGATGGCCTTGTTCCTTATCTTTGGAAGTTTTGAGCAAACTTGTCTTAATTCAATCTTTTGCCAAATCTCTACTATCAAATCACAATTTACATGCAAAATAAGGGAGAAAACATATATGAAAATATTAGAGTAACCCTATAGAAGGTGGATTATAGAAAGGTTGAATAGATGACTCAATCATTACTTGAGCACAAGCAATTTTGGGGAGGGAAGGATTGTCATGCCCCCCTTTTGAAATCCTAATGGTGATATTCACATCTGTTTCACATAAATTTGGTGAAGTCTTTAGAGTAGAAAATTATACTACTGTAATAAAATATCACATATGAAGAAAGTTAGATATGTTACCAAGGATAACTAGAGATCAATATCTAACAACAAGATATCAAGTAAGCCAAGCATAGAACAAATTTACCTAGAGTTCATAATCAAGTTTAATGGAGTTATATTCCAACATAAATGATATCTATTGTCCAAGGTGCAAACATGAAGTTGACCACCGAACCAAAGAAGATATATACATATTTCTTTATCAATGCAACCAAACATATCGTCAATAAGATTTATAACTAATAAATGAAGGATTGGAAATAAGCGGTGTCTGTAAACCAAATAACAGTGTTGATGGTATGTATATAAGGGAATAACGTTAATAATATGTTAATGTCTATCTCACAAATCAAGGAGAAATGACCACCACATAAATAAGGAAGATGTAACCGTAGCGTGGGAGGATAAGGTCTGATCATAGATACAATCCTATGTGAAAAATCAATGTTTCTCATTGTAAGAAAACACCTTGAGCCCCTCTAGAGACTTGAGAGGTAAATCAACATCGATCTAACATTAGTTGCTGGTCATTTGAGAACAAATATCAATTTGAGGAAAGAGATGATGAATTGATACAACTATATAGTTAAGAAGCGATCAATAATGAATTTCTTTAGACATATCGATAAGAGTGAACAAACATATCTAATCATTGATTAGAGAGAGCATAAGCATAATCGGTTTTATGGACATCGGCTATAAAAGGTATTAGGTATGACAAGCAAGGCAGTGATTATATCAATGATAATAGAGATAATTTTAATCAGTATCATTGATTGGTTATGAAGAGGCATAAGTCATGTCTTTGGAGTTGAGCTGATCTCTGTAGCATTATGAGCTATATAAGGGTTTGTTTCCTTCAAACAATTGAGGAACAAAGAAGAGGAGAGTGTAGGAATTAAAGAAAGATTAATGGATGAAGAAAGGATTGTGAAGAAAATAAGGAAGTGGCTCTTTCAAAGGGATAGCAATGATGAAGGGTTGTGACCCTTTTGGACAGTGGTAATTGTGGCTGGGTGTGACCATCCTAAAGAGGTAACTTTTTGTCACATCGAAGGAATGTAAAGGGCAGAAGATTTCATTTGAGGGAGATCAATTTGGGGAATAATATATCATCCTCAAAGGCAACAATGAAAAGTGGTGACCGAAATGCTTGTGGAAGGTGGTGACCCTTCCACCAATAAAGCATATACGAGGATTCATTCCATCCATAAGGACAAGCATTTCCAATGCTTTGAGGGAAAATTCCCGAGATGGGTATGAACATGCATTCGTAATGCCTTGAGGTAGCCTATTTGTAGATTGGTTTCTAGGTGCCCTAAGGACATGTAATGACCCATTTGCCTCACAGTTGATGTTTAGGAGCTAAAGTAAGGAATTGGGCCTTAACTATGTTAACTGTCAAATGTGCTTTGAATCATTCATTGTGGCTTAACTCAATTTGATTTAAATATGTAGTGAAGTATGTTAATCATTGGAAATTGGCAGCCTCTGATGAGGGAAAATTACAAAGACTAAGTAAGTTGCTATTTCCAGGCTCAATCTGAACCATAGGTAGAAATTTTAGGATAAATCAAGTGAAGTTCAAATAGGAGAAATTACAAAATATTTAGTATTTACTGCAAAAAAAGAGCCAGCAGCACAGTGGATTGGACTGCATGGGGGGCTAAGACCCAAACAGTGTAGGCAAGAGAGCCAATGCAATTGTTGTTGACTACAGAAAATGATGTGGCGGGGAGGCTAGGCTAGGGCAGAAGATTTAGGGTGCCTATTACCCCAAAAACACCAAACAATTTTTTCTTCCTCGAAATCTCAAATTTTTTTGAAAAATAAACTCTCGATTTTGAGATTAAATTAAGCTACCAATTTTGGTATGGTGTCAAGTATGGGCATGGATTTCTGGTATGCTGGTATATTGATTTATTTTGTTGGATATAGTTATGTAGTTGCCAATTTTGGTATGGGTAATGGTACATTGTACAGGCATGGGGTTTTGGTATGTTGGTGCTGTACTAGAATGTGCATACTCTGTCCCACCAAAATTGACAGCTTATAAAATCATCTCAAAATCAATAAGATTTTCTTTTCAAAGATCTTGTGAGAAATGTTTGAATTCAAAATTGTTGGGTATTTCTGGTGGAATCATGCACCCTTAATTTTCAGCTCTAGCCTAGTCTTCTTGCCACCACCATCTGCTCCAGTCAACCAACAACTGCAATAGTCCTCTCGCCATATATATACAAAAAATTATATAGATCTGTAAATACATTTGATAGTATGACACTTCATCATTGATCAATGGTAGCTATAAAGTATGATTCCAATTTATAGTTCAAAAGTTCAACATAATAATATTGAAAATTTGAATTATCAATTGGCTTTTTTTCCTTTCTATGCTTGGAACCTTCCTTCCATGCTTGTCACAGTCCAAGACCATGTCTTACTGTGCTACTGTCGTCAGTTTGCAAGCCACCAACTTGTAAAACGCGTCAGCCTCTACAAGGCTTACATACATAGATTTCTCAACCACTATAGTCCAATGCTTGATTGAATCAGTGTAATACCCCAACTGGGTATCGTCTTCAAACTCTCAAATGAAAACCAAAAAATAATTAACAACAAATGCATGTAACAGATTTTACCAATTATTCAACCCAAAGCAACAATTTCACCAATATCACAGATTAAAACAACCTTAGATTTGTTATTGCATTATACACCAGCAATACAATAACTCTTATTACCACCCATATCCAATCTTACAAACAGAGATACAGTCAGATTGGAAATACTGAAAATCAGAGATACAAATAAGTACAAGTGAGACACCTAAAATGACGCCTCCACTACGATGGGTTTTTGTCCACTGTCTTCCGACTTGTGCGTTTTTGTCCTCCAAGCGGGCTGAAAGCCGAAGCTTCCAAGATCCAAATCAAATCCAAGCAAATATCTAAGCATACTAAGCCCTCTTCCCTTTTTAAGCACAACAGGATGACTCTTCATATTCCCCTGTCTGTCACTTCATTCTCTTTTCTCTTCTAATTGTCTTTTTCCCCATTTGAGAGAATAATATAAGTTTATAAGCTAAAGTGACTTATTAATTCCCCTTTTAATTTTAAAGTCACTTTTACAAACAAGTTAATCTTCAAACATTAAAATAATTATCGTGTCAAACTCTAAAAGCCATGTATGATAGCTTGCCGGAAAGCTCTCGGCAAGACGCTCCATGTCCAATACTCCAAACCTGTAAAAACAAACCCCAAGTGACTTACTATAAATAGTATGTATCAGGACCCCTCTGCTATCTTGGTTCTGATCGGCCTGAAAGTGAAGAAGTATGTGTCAAACTCATACTGACCCCTGGCAAAGACCTAAGCTCACAAGACCTTGATGGAAAGGGCTAATGACGTGTCAGATGTAAATTTCTAGAAAAGGGGACATTACAATCAGGCCATGGATTGTTAATAGTCAGTGCAAACCAAGGACCATGTTGTTGGATGGACAATCCATTCTTAGAGGAGGTGTTATCCACCTATTTCCAGAGGCTCCTGATTTTATGGCCTCCGTCAACAATAAAGCCTAGGCAATCCTTGATAGAAACAGGCCTTTCAGCTACAAGAAATGGCTTTGAAACTTTCCCATGAAATGTTGAGTTTTGTTGCCCCAGATAAATGTAGATATCTCACATGGGTGTTTCCTTAAGGGCCTAAACTGACATATCTAGGTTGAATGGATATGTCTGGTCTATAAATCTTGTGCAAAAGGATGTCTGAAAAATATGTTGTCCTTCTGTGGTTTGTTAAAAGCTACATCTGTTCTATTCTCAGATAAAACTGGATTATCCTGTCAGTTGCGGTTTCTTAATTCATTCCTATATGCTCAATTGCCATGGTAGAAACTTTGGTATCTAACCTTGGAAGCCTCATTTTGTATCCATTTATCAATCGCAATTTCCTTTGAGGGCAATGTTGAGGGTATAACTGGATGGCTGTGGCTTTGTGATGGATCCAGGATATTGGGATCAATTCTTCTTGAAAACATGGTATCTACTTCTGATTCTTTATGGTTTCTTATCTTTTTATTTTTGCAAGGGCACAGAAATGACTACAACATTTACACACGAAATATTAGAGTACAATTCAATGCAAAAACTTTTCAACTAATTGGAAAAAGTAATAGACTATATGTTCATAAGTTAGCACCTGTGGAGAGTGCTTGGTTGCATCATGGCTGCCCTGGGTTTCCTGTACGCACATCACACACACATACACATAGGGAACCTAGGGAGGCCATGTGCTCCTGTAGTACTCCCATTGCCGTTCCCACTCCCAACTCTTTGGATTGGGCATGGTATTTCCAATAGGAGAACCGGGTGTAATAGATTAATCTTCAAAGCTAAAAATAATAAAAAGTTGAACAGAAAAATGTGTAGATCTGAATGGAATGTGGAATTGATTAGCAAGCTTCTAAACTTTAAGCCTTCTGCATTTGGTGCATTTGGTGATATGGTTGGACATGAATCAAAAGCACCATCAAATGTTGGTGCAATATTCTTTTCTATTCAATGTGTGAGCACCTGACAACACCTCAGGACATAGCAGGACAACCAACCATGTTACACCCTGACATATACTTGTCAGATTTACCCAGGATCAGCCTTGCTGCATTCTTTCCACATGTACGTATTCAACTGATAGATTTTTGACTCAAATACATGGAACATATTAATAATATTAAAATGCCAAAACTACATTGATGAAAAAACATGAGTTGTATTGCGATCACTATCCTCCCTTCAACCAAGAGAAGATATAGGAGAGACACATTTCCCTAGTTACAAACTTAGATTGAGGAAGTAGGAGAGATGCATGTGAAAAGAAAAGAAGCTGTTTATGCAAGAGATTTAACTCAGAGCTATGTGTAGTGGTAATTCTAGTCAAATTAAAGCTCTGGATATTCATCGAATTAACTGCCAAAACATTTTTTTTGAATTAAAAAATTAGTAAACTAATATTTAGGGGAATCAATTTTTTTTGCCAAAGTGTATGGGCTTGAGAAGGCTTATATGCCAGCACATGTAAGGCTATCTAGGTATGCCCCTGCTTGGCATGTTGCTTGGAACTTTAGCAGACTGACCTAATTTCCACAATCCTGTTTTTAGTCTTATTCTTTCATGCTAATATAATGTTCTTTTTCGACATTTATAAAACAGTGGATGACATCTAAGGAACCCATCTAGGTACCAAATGACAACTTTTAAACTTATTTACTGATGAAGATTGTAGCTGTGATAAAGATGTTTATTTCTAGAAATATGGATGTTATTATCGTTATGGTTACCTTCAGTTGAAAAGGTCACTTATGTTTAAATTTGTAATATTAGATGTAAATGACGTGTCATTCACATGCATTGAGGCATGAATATTCATAGAGTTATAATTTATTGTACAAGCAATGGGAATCTGAAGAGATCTTTGGTTATAATGTGAAGAGTCTCTCTTATTGTTATATATTTGCATCAAGCAAAGAATATTGTACTCTTAAATTTTACTCTCAATAAAATGATCTTTTGTTGTGTGGCTAGCGTTTTCCCTTCAGTCTCGAAGGGTTTTACTAGGATATTTCTAGTGTTTGTTGTTTCAGTTTTGGACTCTTTTCTTTTGTTGTTGATCATAATTGATTTTTGGGCTCAAGTTTCAACATGGTATCAGAGCCAATTAGATGAAAACAATCACTTGACATGCAAAAAGTAGCCTCACTTTTTTTATCCTATTCGAAGGTCAAGGGATTGGTACCTATCCTGGTTCAAGGTTTCTTACCTAAATGTATTTGAGATTATTTATTGTGTGTTGCTTTTCTCATGTTCTGCACTTTTATGTATCTATGTTCGATCCCCTATCCTTTGAATCTAGTTTTGTATTTACATATGGATAGTATACTCTTGTCGATAATCAAGAGTTTCGATTATATGCGCTTGTGTGGTTTATCAGAAATTTATTTATTTTTGTAAACTTCTCTCCATAAAGCTTGAGTTCTAATGTCAAAGTGTTCTACAAGAGTTTCTTTCACGTATGCCATGTTGATTGCTACTTCTGAGTTTTGATGTTTTGGCTCTTTGACCGTTACTTGGAGGTGTCAACTGTCCATTATAACCATCAACTCTTGGTCTTTTATGCAACCTATTTGTTTTTCTTTAATGATTTGCGATGGATATTTAAATATTTCATGCTCGCATCTTCATGTTTGATTCTCAACTGAGCACCCACCTTGGTTGTGTCATGAGATCGATTGACACTTCCTTGGAAATTCTGCCTAAGAGAAATTCATGCTTTGTTGTGAATAAAACCCATCTTGAGATATATTTCTTGATAGTGTTTTGCTAACGGTGTGTTGCTGAGGGTGTTTTGCTAATAATGAACTCATATGATAATAGTTGAAGTTTTTAAATTGTCACACATGATGCATTGGCGTCGGTTCTCTTCACTGACGGTTCATTACTACTGTCAGTTACTATTTTCTTTATGTATAGCTGTTGCAAGATGCGATTCTTCATTTCTTAGTGGTGATCATTTTTTGTTGACCTACACTCATTAGGTTATGGTATATTTGTATTCTCTATTTATGTATTTTGTTTTCTTTTGGGAGTTGAACGTTTTTAGCATCATGCCGCTTTCCTTGCATACGGTGGCCTCCTTTTAAGAGTTCACTTGCGTACGGTGGCCTCCTTTTAAGAGTTCATGTGGCTCATGCATTGATGAATTCACTGGAAAATAACGTTTAGTTATTCTTTGATATGGTTGGCACTACATATTTCTTCTCATCAATTTGAGACGTCTGTCAATCTTCTATTAAAATTTAGATATGCTTAAGTTATTATTTGTATGCATATCATAGATAACTTTGCTATACTCTCGACTGCTCATTTACATGTCGTATTCATTGTGACATGTTTGCATGAGTATAAGGCAAAACACCATAAACTCTATGCATGAGTTTCAGTCGACATTGAGTATAGCAGAGTTATAATATTCTCTGTGATCAGTATTATTATGGATGTTTGTTTGAGAATTAATGCTAACGATTCCTGTCTTCAATTGCATAGAGTAGTTCAAGCCTTCAAATTCGATGGTAGGAAAATAATATTCTAGCTCTATAGTCTTGATGATGTCTTTGTACGTCAATACAATCAAGTGACAAAAAGTTCTATTTTGCTTGTTTATTGTGATCGGAGGTCATTCTCGAGTCACGTGAATGCAAAGTTGGAATTTATCATTTCTTTTCTATCGTTGGTGGATGCTCTCATTCTCTCATTTGTAAATCGTGCTACATCTATTAGCAAGGTCCTTCATGCAGATAGTCAATGCTCTGATGTGGCTGCTGGGATATCAAAGGAAGAAGATCAATTGGTAGCAGCCGAATTGATAGTAAAATAGTCCACCCGATTCATGATTCTGCAATGAGGGCTTCTGTGGTGCCATTCTTTGATGATAGGCTTAATGGGAGGAAAAGAGACATGTGCCTGGCTTATCACTCTGTGATATTGAATGTTGCAGTATACAATGTAATAATGTTCATCAATAATTGTCTCAAGGATTCAGGATGGGACAACTGTACCATCAGGTTTTTAAGAAGGATCTCATTCTAGCCCCTCAAGGAGAATCCTCTGTTTGGTCCATTTTCCTCAATTTTGGAGAAAATGGGAGCTCTTGTGTGGATAAAGTGGCCAAACAGCACCAAGGATGGTGCCCTATCACATGTATTTGGATGCATGTGGGGGTTGTTCATCTGCTTGCCAACATGTTGAGTCTCTTGTTCATAGGGGTTCGCCTTGAGCAGGAGTTTGGCTTTGGATGCATGAACATAGAATGTTGTTTAAAATCATGGGTAGATATTTTTCTTCAAAAGGAACTTGTGATTTAGAGGGAGATTATTAGTTTCAGAGGGAGGTTGCATCAGAGGGAGTTGTTCCTGATTGAGAGGGAGTTCTCTTAAAAACCCTTCTTTTTTGAGGCTCGTGTTGGAAAAGAGTTTCGACTATGATTTTATGAGTTATTATTCATGTGAAATCAAGAATAAGATTGTAAGATCAGCTATGATAACTCTTTCACTATGCAATAGTGAACATCATGTTGAGAGAGTCCATGATGTCATCATGTTGAGAGATTCCGTGATGGGAGTTGGATGTCAAGCTGAGCGATTCCATGGCAGTTCACATTGAGAGAGTCTGTGATTAATGGCTTAGTTGTGCTTAGTTGTGAGTCTTACAAATTTGTCATGATTGAGTGATTCCATTATGATTAACAATGAGTAATTGTTACAGGTTTTCATGTTGAGTGATTCCATGATTATTAACAATGAGTAATTGTTACAGGTTTTCATGTTGATTGATTTCATGAATATTATAGGATCTACATGATGAGTTTTTATCATTGACATTTGGTTTTCAGTCTTGAGTGATTGTTTAGCTAAAGATCTTTCTTTGGCTAAGAGGGAGTGTTGAAGATTGTAGCTGTGATAAAGATCTTTATTTCTAGAAATATATGGACGTTATTATCGTTATGGTCACCTTAAGCTGAGAAGGACACTTATGCTTAAATTTGTAATATTAAATGTAAATGACATGTGTGATTCACATGCATTGAGGCATGCATATTCATAGAGTTATAATTAATTATAGGAGTTATGGGAATCTCAAGAGACCTTCGGTTATAATGTGAAGAGTCTCTCCTATTGTTATATATTTGCATCAAGCAAAGAATATTGTACACTTAAATTTTATTCTCAATAAAATGATCTTTTGTTGTGTGGGTGGGTTTTTCCCTTTAGTCTCGAAGGGTTTTCTCGGGATATTTCTGCTGTTTGTTGTTCAGTTTTGGACTGTTTTCCTTTGTTGTTGATCATCACTGATTTCTGGGCTCAAGTTTCAACATTTACATGATAATTTATTAATGTTAATTTATTGAGATTAACATATACCTGTTCTTAATTTAGTATCTGTGTTCTAAAGAAGTTTCTGAGGCAAGTTAATAAATTACTGTATTGCAGATGGAATGTTACTGTCTTGTATTTTTTTATGTAATGCAAACCCATTGGTATGTTTAGGTTCTGAGTATTTCTGAAGATGTGTTGCCTTTTGATTCTTGCAGTATATGACTGATGGAGTGCTGCTACGGGAAACTCTACGTGAACCTGACCTTGATCAATATAGGTAATTTTTTTATATCAGAAAAAATATTTAAATTTTCTTTCTAAAACTCAAAATAGCAATGCTATATCCTATTTTTGTTGGATAGTTGAAGACAGAAATCTAGATACTGTCCGGAAAATAGAAACATATAATAAAACCTATTAATACTCCGTAAAGTCTTAATGAAAGACACTCCGTTTAAAGATCAACTACTGTGATATAGTGCTGGATGCTTTACAAAATTTCCCATAACCCGTTTGTACAAACTAATGAGCAATGATCTTCCCAGCAATTGAACTTTGAAAGGCAACACATGAATCAAAGTTATAAACTAGTAAGTATTTAAGATTATTTAATATGAATTCATGCTTTAAAATCCTCAACATCAAAAAAGCAATAAAGAAATAAAATACCTTAGAAGAGCTGTTTAAAAAAATTGCCTTGGACTTGACTTGGGTACACACAATGTGTCAGCATTCAATAACTGTATGCCTTTTTGTCTCATTGTTGGTTGGTCAAGTTTCAATACTTTCTTGGCTCGGAATCATGATATAATGCTCTTTTTCATGACTTCAGCTCTTCTGCAGTGTGAGATGACTGATTTTTGTGGGTATAATTTGTTTTCTTTAAATCATATTGAATGAGTGATATATCTGTAATGGTAATTCATTTTTCATAAATGAGTAATTACAAATGGAGGCGTAGTCTCCTTATATAGATTTACAAAGACGAAGTTTCTAAACAAAACAATCAATAATTAAGACTAAAAATAGAAACTAACTAATAAACTAAAAAAACTAAGTAAGACATCACTCTGTGGTCATTCCTTGACATTCTTATGTCTGCTTTGAGGAATTTAATGTCACTCCTGAAGCCTTGTAGATATTGTTAAGCTGTTATAAACTCTTGGTGTTATAGTTGCTGATCCAATAGCTGTTACTCAAGGAGTCAACCCAGACACATTTTTGAGCAAACATTGCATGCTGGTGGAACCTTATTTCCTTACCTCTGTCGTGACTCAGTCAAGTGGCGTTGCTGCTGCTCTTAAAATGCTTGACTGTTTATCCCGCTCATTTCTTGCACTTGTTGAAGTAGACAGACACATCTTGAAATAATTGTCCTCTGACATTTCTCTGTGCCCTTTGCGCTGGCTAGTTATTTTCATTGTTCTTTGGTGGTATCTACAGCTTTGAGCTGTGCTGCAACCCTTAACAGTTCTGCCTTGCCTGTGCCACACAGTCTGGTTCTTTTATGGTTTTGACTTATAATTTTCCGTAACTTCAGGGCAACATCATCTTGCACAATGAAGATGTTTACCTTCTCAATCTTTAAAGCTTGATGCTCTCCATTCTTACTTCTGCACGGAGAAGTTGATTGAACACAGTCAAATCTCCAGAAGATACACTGCCTATAGGAGGTGTATTTATATTGTAGTGGTAGGCACCAGTGGCTCTGTGAAGAAAAAATAAAAAATCCAGAATTTACCTCAAACTTCTCTCTCACAGAGAAGGATGGATTAAAGTACATCTCAGTTAATCAATGATGCTGAGTCTCCTTCTCACTAAAGGCTTTGATTTTATAACTCCAAGCTTGTCTTCAGTAATGTACAAACTTCACTTTGGTAGAAGACTTAGAGAAAATATTGGTTATCAGATCTTCCGTGATAATGTACTCAGAATGAACAGAATTCCAAGTGTCCATCTACGGTTTAGGCATTTGCATAAAGACTTTTAGTTTGTGCATTTGGAACTTCATCTCATGAATCGTAGTCCTCTGACTGCTACATTTTCTTGATCACTGGAGAATCCATCTCGACATTATCTACTCCCTTTGAAAATATGATCAAGATCTTCAATTTTCATTTGAAACATATCCTCTATCTGCTTCCTTTGTGACGAAAGCATACCTCTTTGTCCAAGGTAGCATCTAATGAAATGTCAGGCTCCCTCTTGATATAGAAGGATACTCATAATTTCAAACATCAAAGATATTCGCTTCAAGAGTCTCACTTTATCTAGCATGATGAAGGTTGCCTCTGATGAAATGTCAGAGTCCCTCTTGATATAGAAGGATACTCATAATCTCAATCATCGAAGGTATTCACTTCAGGAGTCTCACTTTATCTAGCATGATCATTAAATGACTAATGAATCCTAGATTAGAACTTCTTTGGTAGGATGCCTAATGTACCAATCTTATTTTCCTGCAAAAACATCCCCAGAGGCAAAGGAAAAGATCAAGTCAGATTTCTCTTTATAGTATGTATCGAAGTAACGAGAATCGAAATTGGCAAGGCCGAATTGAATCTCTAATCGGCCATGACTCGGAGTCAATTTGGCTATGAATTGACAAATTAGAAAAACCCTTGAAATTTAGAGATTTTAACAATTTAAAACTTATTTCATACACCCTTTATTGAATAAAACTTAAACCCACTATAACATCATTAAATAGAATCCAACATGCATAAACAAGGAACATAAATGATAAGTCTATCACTTATGTAAAATATAAATTTTAGCTTAAGTCGATAGAAATCATAGGATCATAATGAGTTATGGCATACATGTATAAAATTATAAATGTTGTCCAACCATAAATGTATGTAAGATGAAGGTCCATAAAACCAATGACATCAAATCATAAATGTATGTAAGATGAAGATCCATGAAACATATCTCTATCTGTAAACAAAATGAAAAGACAAGTCTATCTACTCTAGCTCTAGCTCAAGTCTATCTCTCACTTTTCCTCTCTTTTTGTCATACTCAACAAATAGAAGGCCTTTTAGAGTTATTAGAAAGAGAAATGTGAAAAAAAATCATTAAAAAAGTTGTATTTTTTATGTTCTTAAGTTGCACAATTGGGCTACTTGATTGTTCCAGCCGAATTATGGTGATTCATGGCGATTCATGCCAAGAAATTATCGATTCGATTCACTGATTCGCAAAAAATCACTTAGCTTGAATTGAACTGCTGAATTGCATGAATCGTATGAATCGCCGTGATTCTCGTTACTATGGTACGTATAGAAATAAAAATAAGAGAGAGACTACAATGAGTAGATAAATGTAATACTCAAGGATATAAATACTTATTTGTGCATCAACATCCTTGTTATAGGTTGCTCTAGTGAGGGTCAATGTGCAACAAATTAGAAAACGTCTTCATATAAGCATTTGTCAAACAATGGGAATGGAACATTCGTTATTATTCCCCACCCCCCACAATGTAAAATTCCCACTTGCTCTATTTTATAGAGTTTTCAATCACTATCAAGTCACAATGGGAGACAATCAATCAATTTCCACTCATCTCTACAACTGCGTTAATAGCAATAGTAGTTGTTGTATAATCCCACTGTAATGTTCCTTTATCCGGTCCTCAGCTAATCGGGACTGAGTACTTCAAATTTAAGTGTCTTTCTCTCTATGGACCCAAGTATATGTATGATATTAAATATTCCTTTTCATTAACTTTACTGATTATCCACACCCCATTCTATATTCATATCTTTGGATCATTGTTTATCTCTTTGTCCATCTTTGCATGCACGCAGATATATGTATATATTATTAAAAGAAATCTTGTGCGGACGAACCCAAAACAAACCCCAAAAAATTTGAGCGAATTTTGAACCCGCATCCATACCAGAATCTGAACCGGCAACTTAGCTAATGTACTTGCACTCAATTCCTTGCTTATTTCATTCACCTTTTTATCATTCACTTTTTTTTCATGGGATAAGAAAGAGATGCCTTTAGTTTCTTATTTGTTTTTGCTTCAATTAGTGTACTTACAAACTCAATTCCCTGCTTATTTCATTTGTCTTGTGTTACATTTTTCACAGGATAATAAACAAATGCCTTTAGGACGTTACTTGTTTTTGATTCATCTAATGCACTTAATCCCCCGCTTATTTAATTTGTCTTGTGTCAGTTTACTTTTTTCAAGAGGATAAGAACTAAATGTCTCTAGTATCTGTTTTTTGTTGATTTTTAAAATGATCTTATCTAAAGTAATACATGTCAGGATCTCAGTTTTGTTTTTCTCATATGCAGTATAGTTGTCATGGATGAAGCGCATGAAAGGTCTCTTAATACAGACGTGTTATTTGGCATTTTAAAACAAGTGGTTGCAAGGCGCCGTGACTTTAAGCTCATTGTAACATCAGCAACTCTTAATGCACAGAAGTTTTCCAATTTTTTTGGAAGGTATTCCCACCTTGTAAATTGTATTTTATGCAGCCTCTTTGAAACATATGTATCTGCTTATTAATTTCTGTCACAATTTTTCTATTTTCAGTGTGCCTATTTTCAATATACCAGGACGCACATTTCCTGTGACTGTACTCTACAGCAAATCACCTTGTGAAGACTATGTGGAAGCAGCTGTCAAACAAGCAATGTCCATTCATATCACCTGCCCTCCTGGAGATATTCTCATATTTATGACAGGTCAAGATGAAATTGAAGCTACTTGTTATGAACTGGCAGAACGAATGGATCAGTTAGAGTCAACTACTAAAAACAAAGTAACCCAGCTATCAATACTTCCAATTTATTCTCAACTGCCGTCAGATCTTCAAGCTAAAATATTCCAGAGTGCAGAAAATGGTGCTCGCAAGTGTATTGTTGCCACAAATATTGCTGAAACATCACTTACAGTGGATGGCATCTTATATGTCATTGATTCTGGGTATGGCAAGTTGAAAGTCTACAATCCAAGAATGGGTATGGATGCTCTTCAGGTTTTTCCTACAAGCAGAGCTGCAGCAGATCAACGTGCTGGTAGAGCTGGCAGGACAGGTCCTGGGACATGTTATCGTTTGTACACTGAGACTGCATACCAGAATGAAATGCTTCCGAATCCAGTTCCTGAAATTCAACGGACTAACTTGGGAAATGTCGTCTTACTTTTGAAGTCATTGAATGTTGAGAACCTTTTGGATTTTGATTTCATGGATCCCCCACCACAGGATAACATTCTCAACTCAATGTATCAGCTTTGGGTACTTGGTGCTCTTGATAATGTGGGCAGGTTAACTGGTCTTGGAAGGAAGATGGTTGAATTTCCACTTGACCCTTCTTTAGCAAAAATGCTATTAATGGGAGATGAACTTGGCTGTGTCAATGAAGTTCTGACTATTGTTTCTATGCTTTCTGTTCCATCTGTTTTCTTCCGCCCTAAAGATAGGGCAGAAGAAAGTGATGCAGCAAGAGAAAAGTTTTTTGTTCCGGAGAGTGATCACCTGACACTTCTAAATGTTTACCAACAATGGAAATCTAATCAGTATCGAGGAGATTGGTGCAGTGATCACTTCTTGCATGTAAAGGGATTGCGTAAAGCTCGTGAAGTACGATCTCAACTTTTGGATATTCTAAAGATGCAAAAAATAGCACTGACAAGTTGCGGACCTGATTGGGATGTTATTCGGAAAGCGATTTGTTCAGCATACTTTCATAATGCAGCTCGATTAAAAGGTGTTGGTGAATATGTCAACTGCAGGACTGGAATGCCATGCCATTTGCATCCTAGCAGTGCACTATATGGATTGGGGTACACTCCTGATTATACAGTTTATCATGAACTTGTTCTCACAACAAAGGAATATATGCAGTGTGTAACAGCTGTTGAACCTCAATGGCTTGCTGAACTAGGCCCCATGTTCTTCTCTATCAAGGATTCAGATACCTCAATGTTGGAACACCGGAAAAAGCAGAGGGAAGAGAAAACTGCAATGGAAAAGGAAATGGAGGAACTGAGGAAAAAACAGAGTGAGTTAGAGAATGAATGGAAAGAGAAGGAGAAATTAAAACGTGCTAAAGAAAGCCAGCAAATAGCCATGCCTGGTGCTCGGCAACATGGAACTTATCTGCGTCCACCCAAAAGGTTGGGCCTTTAATATATTGTACCATGATGTATACTAGATAGTATTGTGCAATCTATCCTGACCACCTTGATGGTTTGGACATTTGGTTGTCTTGTACTATGCTGTAAACAGTAATTGCATTAAGGAAATATATATGCTCAATATCATTCCAACTAGAAACAGAAATTTGTATCACAGGTAAATGAAATTTTTCTTTGAGCCATTAGATGTCTACTAGGCTGTTGGGTATTTGGTTGAATTATTTCTAAGAAAAATGGAACTTACCGGTGTAATTGTGAAGTAGATCTCAATGCTTTAAGATCTATGAACTTTTAAACATGGATATTTTTATTGAAATTTGTAATAACTTAGTCTGCATGTGCATTAGTTGATATTATGCATATGTATTGTAACAGCTACAACTTTGTTTATTTATTGAAACGCTTTTTGGTTCATTATTTTGTATTTATTTTGCCTCTCCACTTGGAAATTCCTTCCTGACAAGTTTCCCTTAGAGGGTTGATTGACGATGATACTTATCATGTAGAATGTCTAAATCAACTTGAGTTGCTTGATGGGCACCAATTAAAGGCCTTTGAGAACCTTAAAGTTTATAAAAAAAGATGCATTCAAGAAGTACAATCATCATATCCTTGCACTTTAACGTAGATGATCTCGTTCTCTATTAGAACATATACCACCATAATTTAAACTAGCATTTGTATGTTTAGTGCTTGCAACAAATACCCGATAAGTGTTCAGTAAAATTATTTTTTATGTGAATAAATTAAATTATAATAAATTTTCACTTTTAAGTAAAATAAAATTTAAAACATATTTAAAATAGAATGAAAAATACTATTTATCTATATTTATTTTATCATATATGAATAAAATGACCATCTAAAAAATTTACATAAAAAATCTATTATTTAAAAACCAACTAAAAAATAAACTAAAATAATTAAAAAACTAAACTAATTTAAAAATCTAAAAATAAAACTAATTTTTAAAAATAAAAAATAAAAACTCAATCAATTTAAAAAGCTAAAAGCTAAACGAATTAAAAAATATACTATTATAATTTAAATGACTAAAAAGTAAATTAATTTAAAAAAAATAAAATCGAATTTCAATTTTGCAAAACAAAATATAGATAAGATATGATAAATTTATTAATGTCCAACAAGAGACCAACGAGGGTCTATGGGACTGGAAACAGTACACAGGGCAAACGCCAACAGGGGGAGCATCAAACAGTTTCTGTAGAAAGAACGTGAAAGCAAAATAAAAAAATAACCAAGAAAAAAAATAACAATAGCTAAGAACTCCTCATAGGCGAGTAGTAGTCCAGAATGGAAAGGTGGACATTAGGGTAATTAGGTACTTTGGAAGGTCGACTTTGAGGTCTTCTGGAGGGGTGTTGCCGAGTGTAATCTCTGTGGGGTTTCACTGATCTAGTGTGAACTGAGATAGTGCAGAGAGGCCGTTTTGACCCTCGGGCAAAAACTGTAGGACAAAAAAGAGAGGTGATGAGCTGTGTAGGAATCAATGTTGAGCAAAGTTGGAGCTGTATAATGTACTTGCAAAGTTGCATGGTCTTCTGAAGGTAGAGTGGAAGACAGTGTTGGTTGATATATTTGAAGAATGAGAGAAGAGACTGACACTCTCTAAATAGACAATAGAATCTCCCTCGGAGCTCATAGTAAATGGGACAATGAAAAATAAAGTGAGACTTGGTCTCGACCTCCCCAAGGTGACAACGTTGACATAACCTGACCTCCCTACCAATCTGGTGATCAGTCTGAATATGTAGCTGATGAGATCCCACCTTAAAGGATCCCAAGGAGATGCGAAGAGCATGAGTCCAACGATGAGTGAGGTACCAGGGATGTAAGATGATCCCGTCTTGGAGATCATAAAAGTACTCAGCATAGAAGGCCATGCGCGGACGAAGCGCACCTGGGGGATTCCTTTGGGTCGTGATAACATATTGTCTGTAGATGTCAAGTCTAACATGCTCATTCAATTCTCCCTAAGGTGGAAGAAGATGGGCTGGAGTGTTCGGAGAAAACTGGGAGGAAGACGATACAAATTAATACCAATCAAGCCCAAGAGAGCAGAGACTTGGGTGTACCAACAACGAGACCTGTGACCAGAGTTTGAACTCGCAACCTCCATAGAGGAACAATAAGCCAAGTAGGAATTTCTGTGACGATTGTCGGAGGAATCAATGAAGCGCTAGAGTTTGTGAAGAAACTAGACTAAATCAAAGATGGTCCCCAATTTGAAAGGGTGAGCACCAAACTTAGCCAGAACGTTGCTGTGTGGTGTGAACCAGTGACATTTGATAATGCGTCGAAGGAAAAGAGTTTGGACTCTCTTAACAGAGGCCTAGTCAGACTCCAAGAGGGAAGGGCCCCAAACAGTAGAACCATAGAGGACAGTCGGCTTGACGTGGGAGTCAAGAAGAGACATCTTAGTCGTGGTGTCCTAGAAGTGGTGTCGAAAGCACTGTCACTCAAGAATAGCGAGGGAGCTGAGCCCCTTGTTGACTTTGGGCTACATGGCTGGTCTCAGGCTGAATCGAGGTCTAGAAGACTTAACCTCCAAGTAAGTATATGAAGATGCAATCTCAATCTCGGTACCTTGGAAGTAAAAATAGAGATGTGATGTCCTTAAACAATTGAAGACCATAACCCGAGTCTTGCCTAGATTTACAACTAGCTCACTTGAGTCATAGAAAGAGGCCAAAGCATCAAGGAACCACTAAAGACCATTAGGAGAAGATGCTAGGAGAATCACAATAAGAAATAACTGTTCCTCTGACAAGAAAAAATTATTTTGAGAAACAAAGTTCCCACTTCAAGCTTATCAACTAAAAAATTCATTTAAACTCGCTTTTTAATTTGTACAAAACTATTGTCGAGGTTTTATTAATGAAACCACACGTAGCTATTTGGAAGACACAAGAAGTGGGCCATTTTAATTGTTGCACAATTTAGACAAATAAAGAGCAACTAGGGCAGTCCATCGATCGACAAGGTGGTAGTGCTTCCACCACAACTTGCAAATATCCTTTGCATCTTAGGCTCTTCATCATAAATGGTTGCATAGTTTTCCACGTTGCTCCATCTGATTCAAAACACTGACCTTTTTAGTGGCTTTTAAGACCACCCAAAAGTATTGACATAATTTTTTTATTACCATTGTTGTTAGAGATATGTTGCTTATTTTAGGGTTTATAAAAGACATTAGCAAAATTTTTGACAAAAAATCTGAATGTCCCTGGCCACACAAGTCACACTTGTTTAAGTGTGGAGTAGGGTGTGGTAGAAGTCGTTGATCAAAATGGAAAAAGTTTCTATTGCCACCTAGAAGTGTTCGACATGCCATTTAATAGATAAAATTTAACATATTATATATTTTTAAAAAATAGAGTTAAAATTTGAATATATTTGAGTAGGGCGTGGTATAAGTTGTTGATCGAAATGGAAAAAGTTTCTCTCGCCACCTAGAAGTGTTCGACATGCCATTTAATAGATAAAATTTAACATATTATATATTTTAAAAAAATGAAGTTAAAATTTGGATATATTTAAATTAAAATGTTATACATTTTTGATTGTGGTCTTCATTAGAGATACATTGTTTATTTTAGGGTTTATACAAGACATTAGCAAAATCAACACAAGATCTGAATGTGCCTACCCACACAAGTAAGGCATGCTTGTTTAAGTGTGTAGGGTGTGGTAGAAGTCGTTGATTGAAACAAAATAGTTTCTATCGCCCTTGAAGTGTTCAATGCGCCATTTAATAGATAAAATTTAACTTATTATATATTTTAATAAATTAAAGTTAAAATTCGAATATATTTAAATTACATTGTTATAAATTTTTGTTATTATGTGTTCAAATAAGTATCATATTGTTCACAAATTTTAAATTTCATATCAATTATTTTATTATAATAAATAACAAATTCAAGTTAAGTAATTGATTTCAAATTTATTTAATCATTATAATAATTTATATTGATAATAAAAATTGATATTGATATTTTTTTGTATATGTTACTTATGTCTATAGATAAGATAAGATGATATAATATTATTAATGTCCAACAAAAGACCACAACGAGGGTCTATGGGACTACAAGCTTACATCAAGAAAATAGCAAACAAATGGAGCACCAAACGGTGACCACAAAAGAACAAGTACAACAAAAGAAGAATAAGAAGAAGAAAGTAGGAGACAACATGGAAAATATTAGGTATCCGTCCTCACAGGGAAAAAGTCCAATAACAACTGATCAGTGCGGCTACCAGAGGTCCTATGATGAAACTGAGTGTTATGAGAGGAGTGTTGTTGGCAAAGAGGTTCCCTGTGGGGTCTCACAGATCTAGAATGGCCTATATTAGGCAAATTGTATAGACACTTCACACCTCGAACCAGAGTTAAGTGTTAGAAGAAGGTCGTAATAAGCTATGTCTAGGCCTAACTCCTAGGAAATGAAAGTTGCAAAGTATGATCACGAAGTTACAAGGACTCACGGAGATAGAGTGCAATGCAACACTGATTAGTGTACCTTAAAAAATCCGAGAGGGATCTACAATGTCTAAATAGACAATAAAATCTCCCTCTAATCTCGTAGTATATGGGACATCAGAAAAGAAAATGAGTCTCAAATTTTGCCTCAACTATGGTACAAAGTGTGCACACTTGATCCTCTCTAGCAATATAGTGAACAACTTGGATCCAGAGTCTATGTGAGCCCACCTTAAAGGAGCCAAGGGAGATGTGTAGGGCGTGAGTCTAGTATTTGCGTAAGTATTCAGGGCGAACAATAATCCCATCCCAAATATCTAAGAAGTTCTCGACGTAGAAAGCCATCCTCGGATGTAGTCCCCCTGGAGGATCCACCCAGGTCCATATGATATACTGCTTGTAGATGTCAAGTCTAACATGCCTGTTCAACTCCTGCCGAGAGGGGAGTAGATGAGCAGGAGCATCTAATGAGAACTGGTATAGAGGGAGACAATCAATGTCAATCCCAACTAAACTCAACATGATAGTAGCCTGAGCATACTAACATCGGGCTCTAGTATCTAGATTGGAGTCTACAATAGCAACTGAGGAGCAGTAGGCTAAGTAAGGGTATTTGTGTTGGCCTTCAACTCAGTATGTAAAACCACGAAGACAGTGGAGAAACTAGATCTAGTAAAAAATGGCTGCAAGCCTGAATGGGTGAGCTCCAAACTTAGCCAAAATAATACTGTGGGGGGTAGATCTCTGACATTTGATAATCCAATGGAGGAGCACAGTCTGGGTACGCTTGATCATGGCCCAATCCAAGTCTAAAAAGGAAGGATCCCAAACCACCACACCATAGAGTACTGTGGGTCTTACTAAGGAATCCAAGAGGAATAACTTAGATGATGTGTCCTAAAAGTGGTGTCTGAAACACTGTCTCTCGAGCATGGAAAGGGAACCCAACTCTTTATTGATTTGAGGCTAAATGGCTGATCTCAAGTTGAAACGAGATTTGAAAAACTTAACCCCAAGGTATGTGTAAGATGATGTAATCTCAACTTCCTGACCCCAGAAGTGAAAATGGAGATGTCAAAATTTAGATTTATATAGTCTTCAAACTGTTGAAGACCATAACATGAGTCTTCTCAAGGTTCATGACCAGCTATCTCATTTCACAAAAAGATGCAATTCTATCCAAAATCCTCTGAAGACCCTCAAGAGAAGAAGCAAGAAGAACCACATCATCAACAAAGAGAAGGATGGAGATCAATACCTAGTGTAGATGACAACCATCACCCCAATGGTGCTTTGGATAGGGTTGGAGAGGCCCTCTGTGGTCCTAAGTCTACCAATCATTGTCTCATATAACCTCATGGAATCTGTCAATAAGATCTCATAAATACCAATATCTCTCAGTCTCTGAAAAAGGGCCGCTCTGGGGATGGAATCAAAAGCCTTATGAAAATCCACAAAATAACATTAAACTTTCTTTGAGTGGTGCCGAGCCTCCTCAATAATAGCTCGTAGTGTAAAGATATGATTCATGGTTTGGTAGTTTGCCCTGAATCCTGCTTGACCCTTAGCCCTACAATTCCTTCTATTGAGCTCAATGGATAAAATAGTATTCAAAGTTGTAACATAAAGTTTGGCAAATGTATGCCCAATCATGATGATCCTATAGTTTCTAGCATAAGAGGTCAGCCCAGACTTATGGATTTGGTGAATAAAGTGTCTTGACCAAGAGTCCAAAAAACCAAAACAAACCACTCTATTAAATAAAGAGTGTAGAGAGATAAGGGCCCAGGATTGTGGTGCCGAGCTTGAAGAGCTTAGCCTAAAAACCCTCTTCATCAGCCACCCTGCTGCATCTCATAAGTCTGATGGCCTTGTACATGCTGGAGGTGGAGAATAAGTGACAATGGGGGAGTGAGCTGGGAAGGGGAGTGAGCTGACCTGGGATATCACACAACATGGAGACATGAGAGGCAAGGAGGCGAAGGTTGGGGGTGGACTGGGGTTGGCTACGCTGGAGGAACATGATGTAAAACAACTTGGGTGTGAAGCAATAAATAATCGCTTCTTCTGGCGAAGAAAACATTTGTAGGAGAGTCGTAAATTGGTGAAAGCGGGGGAATGAGTATCAAAAGCCAAGCATAAGGAGTGGTGGAAGGTTTTACAGGCCTCATCAAATCACTAATTCATGGGACAAGTATTCCGTTGAATGAATTTGGGATTGCTAGGAATGGACCGGTGAAGGATAAAGAGGAGAGCTGACTCCCAAATTGTGGTAGCTAGTGACTGAAACATGGTGGACACCTAACTGTGATTTGTGAAGCTAGTGGGGCGGAGAAATTTTTTCAAATGGAAAATGAAGAGGTCTTGATCACTATCCTCAAAACAGAAACAGGTAAGGGGGTGGTTTTAGGTTGGATGACTAGAGATGGGTGCTAGAGGGTGGGAAGAAATGCGAACCGAAAGGCTAAGGAGGGCATGATCCGCTAGGGGAAGACGAGAGATACTAAAGTTTTGAATGGAGGGGAGGAAATAAGCAAAAATGAGGATATAATAAACCATGCTCACACCCCCACTATGAGGCCAACATATAAAAAGCTTAGAACTCAGGAAGCAAGAGAGGCCATTTAGAATCACTAGATTAGAGGACTCATAGAGCTGGAGAAGTTGGCAACCATAGCAAGTTAGAGGTCCACTGTGATCCTCAGACAAACGCTGAAGCCCCATACTAGTAGGATCCCTCTCAGTAGTGCAAATCAAGTCAAACCCACGATCATACTGGGGGATCTGGAGATATTTTGTCCTTACATTAAAGTCTCCTAAGATGATGATGTCACCCATAGCTCAAAACTTGGAGATACTCTCAAATAGGTCTGTAGAAGGGTTCCCATCCTCAACACTATGAAAGGCGTAAGGTGAGTAAGTTGGCGAAAAGTAACAAACAACAATGAAGATATCTCTTTGACGACGATTGGTGTCACCAACCCAGATCCACATAAATCTAGCTTGAGAGTCAGAAATAACCAATGTGCTAATATTGATCAGATCATCTCTAATCAAACAAGAAACCCCATCAGAACCATGCACACCACCTGAAGTGCCGACCTCCTCTTTGCAAACTGAAAGCCATTGATATCTTGTGTAACCAGGAAGGGGCCGAGCAGGACTCTCATGAGTCTCGGTAACAACCAAAAAATCAACATACCCAACTGCATCATGAAGTAAGCCTGGCAAAGACCACATGGAGCCATTGCCATTCCAAAAGTTGACAAGCAGAGAGCCAATGGAGAGCTTAGACTTGCTCAACTCTTGGTGCTCAAACCATCATTTGGCTTGGGTATGTCTCGCATCCCAACCCTTGGGAGGTGAGTCACGAATAACTACTTTTAGGTTCCTTATTACTGCCCATTTCCTGTTACTCCTTGCTTCTACCACAAGGCTCCTACAATTCTTTAGTTCATCTATTTGTGTCTTTGTGAGATCCTCATCAAGAAATATCTTTGTGGGAAGAAGGAAGAGCTTGTTCTTTGCCCTGAGAGCTTGCAGTCGATCAACAGTGAGAGAAACCTAATAAAAAGGGTGCCATCATGTCCAAACCATGCTCTGTCTAATGTAATATGAGAAATACCTAGTTGCTCACTGAGAAATGATTAGCCTGTGGGGAGAAGATCAATGGAGGATGAAGGAAGACCTCTAACCTGAAGTATCTGATCCTCTGCCAACTTCTCTTGGATAGTTTTTTCGACCTCAGGCAGAGGCGTAGTGCTTGAGTTTTTGCAAGTGGAGGCCCAAGTTTTAATTTGTTGCTCTATTTCAATCAAAAGAGATGTTTTTTTATTAACAAGCTCGGTTTTCTTTATCTTAAGGTTTCCCATATCCCCGAAGTCTTCAATAATAGAGCTGATATCTTTTGTAATGCTTGCTGTTTGTTTGGTAAAAGTTTCAGAGAGGTTTTGGATGCATGAAGAATTAGCCACAACCTGCTGGTTCAAATCATTTAATGATTGAGATAGGGAGTGAATAGTATCTTGGAGAGTTTGATTCATTGATTCATACTTTTGCAACTGCACTAAGAGGCCTTGGGAAACTGTTGAGAGAGAAAGAGTTGTGACTTTTAGAGCTGTATTATCATTCTCCAATGATGTCAACCAATCAACTATCTACTGTAGTGTTGTAGGATTGGGTGGGGGTTCCATGATTCAAAATAGTACTACTCATAAAAAAAACTAATCTGTATATTAATAAACCAAAGCAAATACTATACCCAACATTTTGTCAAACTGTTTACATACAATCTTGTCTTGCAGTGGGTAATCTACTTGCAGAGGTATTTTGTTAAACACTTGGGCCTCAATAAGAGAAAGCACCAAGAACTTGCATAGCGAACCCTCCAAAGCATAATGGCTCTGTTATAGCCCATGTAACATGGCTTACCACGGCTTCAACTTGTAGAGGGAATGGGGCATGGATTGGAACTAGAAACAACGTTTGTTAGGCACTGAGAATGAAGTAAAATGTGTATTTTAAATAGGAGGTCACACAATCGGGTGGGCAGACTATCATTTCTTCAGATACCAGCCATACAGTTACAAAGCAACATATATGGTATATCCCACCATAAATTCAACATTTTTAAGGGAGCTTCAAATTTTTTTCCCTTAGAACGACGATAACAATGGGAGAGGGGTGGCTCTTGACAAAGGTAGCAGGAGTACATGGGACACTAGCTATATTCCTCTGATTATCAAACTGCTCCCTACACAATCATGTTATCTTAGTTAGAGGGTGACTAGAAGGGCACACACACACATAATGCATGACAGAAAGGCGACTAGAAGAGGCCATGAAAAAAAAGTACCCCTCACAATCTACTGTAGTAACGACGATTTTGTTTCAAGCTATGGATGTAACAATCATTCTTGACTGGCTGATTCAGAAGTTGGGCGATTCAAAATATCTTGTTGTAGCATGTAGACGAGGCATAGAGCACAAAGAACTACCCATAGGAATCCCTAGGGACACACACACAAGCCCTTGAGGCATTTTGAGGAAGTGCCAAATTTAGATTTATATAAGTCAAATTTATGTCAAAATTTCAGTGAATTTTTTTATCTTGTCAAATTTCATCCAAATTTTATTATTTCCAAACTCGAATTGAATACAAACCTTGCGACTTAGATCAAAACCATTGAAATGCCAATACATCCTCTGAATAAAAGAGGATTAGCCCTAATTGAGTAGGTCCTTATGTTGCTACCTCATTTTATTGTTCTAGTACATGTGGTCTATCTGATATTTATGGTACACCACTAAAAGATCATGTCAATGCCATGCACATGCATTGATATTGTGCATACAATTTCTCTGTGTCATGTACATTATGATCAACTTATCCTAGGATTTTAACTATGTTGTGAAATTCCTTCAACAACACATTGCTTGTTCTCATTGCATGATGAAATTTGTACGTATGGTTAATTTCCTCAATTAGAAATAAGGTGTATATATATTTTAATTCTATGCATTTTATCAATAATGCCTTTTATGTCCATTCCATAATCTTAATTGATCAATTTTTGAAATCTTTAATTAGTATGTTTGGTTTTTAGATTAATCATTTTATCAAATTCAATATATTTATTTCAATTAGTATGCTTTATTATATGTAAATTTTTATCATTTTAGATCATCATAGTATTTGATTAATCATATGTTTTACATGATTTTATTATATCATAATCACATCTAATTCAACCTTATAAGTACATGTGCAATGTTGTATTTTGCATGCACTTCGTTAGCACTATTATGTATTGAGCCTAGTGCATTTATGAAAAAATCATGATCAAGATCTTATAATTATTATGTTAGCCATATTGTGAGTCGCCATATTTTAAAATTTTCCTATATTGCCCATCCAGTTATTGAAGCTTCCTATCATCACTTCGTGTTTTCCTGGTCATCGAAAATATTGTACAAAGCCTTTAGAAGCTTCCCATCATTCCTTGTGTTTTTCTGAACCTCTTTGAACCACTTTGAACCTCGGTTCAAAGTAGTTCAATCAAAGGGTTCTATGCTGACCTTTTTTTTTGCAAGTAATTTGTGCAAGACTACAAAGTGTTCTTTTAAACTACTTTGAACCCCTTTGAATCTTGGTTTGAAGTAGTTCGAAGCAAGTCTACCACTAAGGCTCCTTGGTGGAAATTGATTGTGGGTTATTAAAAGCCACCATTTTCCAATGGCATTAATTACCATGTTAGGAGGTAATAATTTAAAGGTGGACGTTAATTTCAAGCATGGGAAATCGTCATCATGATTTAAAGTGGGAGATCTTTCACCGAAAAAGAAGGATTGGGTGTTAGATGAAGTTAATCATTGTCAGTATAGCCTCAAAGGGAAGTATTTTGTAAAAAGGTCGCATCAAAAGACTTCGAATGTGTGAACCTAGCCGCAGTTGATTTGTTATGAATGCTTCACTATGAGGCTGTACTTGCACATGTATGTTCTCTTTCCCTTAAATTAAAGAGCATAGATTTTCCTTTTTCTAATCATGCAAAAAAGGGATTTGAAGAAGGAGCTACTAAGGGACAAGAAAAGAGGTCATTTTTCTTGTCAAGTCATAGGTGAGAACACAGAAAACCTTCTTTTTGTTCTACTGTTTGTGTGCATTTCAAGATAGAATCAGTTGGAGCCTTGCTTTCTTTGTTTAAGATGAAATTTGTGTTACATTTCTTTAGGAATGTTTCGAGTTTGGAATGCAAGAGACGTATTATTTGTGATGCCAATTTAGAAGGTGTTAGACTAGAAAAGTTGTAGTCGAATTTCCTTGAGCGAGCCGACAAATTAAATGGTTGTATGGAAATTTTGATTAGTGGTCTGATTGAAGCGGCAACTTTCCCTCCTACCTTGTTAAGCCTTGAATTGATCCAACTCTGTATTGATCATTATGATGTGAGGAGTAAAAGTATCCTAAACAAAGATGGAGAACCTGTGCTATCAATCTCCAAGGAAACTATTGCCTTGGTTGTACGTCTACTAGAATGCACATTCACTGCATTTTCTCCCATCCAATCCTTAGCTGAGTACCAAGAAATCCCAAAAGAATACTGTAACATCCTAACCAGGAAGTGGATAAAAAATAATTATGGCGGAGGTTCAAGGCTACCTAAGCTAGTCACAAAAGATCATTTAAAACCTCATATTCATGATCTTGTAGTGCTGTTACACTGAGTTAAGGGTTCAACCGATGTCTTCCTTTTTGAAGAATGGATGTTTTGTTATGTAGAGATCATTTTAAAGGGGGAACAATAAATGGATTGGACTGAAATAATTGCTAGCTCATTAAGAACACAGCTTAAACATGCTAAGGAGTCTAAGGAAAATTTCTATATGGCCTCTTATCTCACATACTACATTGCTTGTGTTAGTAATCTTACTTCACTACCTCATGAAATTTGGAGTGAGGAAATAACAATCTATCAATACTATCCCCTACTTTATAAAGATAAAGTGTTAGAAAATTTTAGAAAAGTAAATGATGTATTGATAGAAAGTGTGCATCTATCTCTGAAAAAGGCACCCATGCCTAGATTGTCCTCAAAAGCCCAAAAAATGATTCAAAACTATGGAAGCTATTACATACAATTCCCTAAGTTCACCTATTTGAGAGTAGGTGGGTTCGAGGATGAGCCAATGAAGTTACCATGTTATGCACTTGACAATTTTTTTTTAGTTGAAGTCTGCAGGCAGTTATTCTCTGTCATTAAAGATAATCTACCTCAAGATAATTGGGAGTCAATGTTTCCTATCAAACTCGGTTCTTTTACTTGTAGCAACATGATCAATGCCTCAGTCATAGGAAGTAATTTGCTTAGTTTTGGTTTTGGGTCTTACCAAGGAAGAAGAGATTTTGATAGTAAAAGATTTGCAGCTCAAGTTCTTGGTTTGAAGGGTCAGTCATCCATAATTCCACACTTGGAAGACTTATGGCAAGATTGTAGAGATGAAGAAGAAGTGTTAAAAAGAGACCACTCAAGATTAACACTTCAACAAATTAATTCCCTCAAATTGAAATTTCAATTAGAAGGAGTAGTTGAAGATGGTTTAGACATTTTTGAACCAGGGTGGGAGGAGGCTAGTGAGTCAAGGCAACTAGAAGTGGATTGGAATCAGGAGAAGAAGATGACATAAATCTAAGAACTGGATCTATTCTCACCTGTACAAACAATTGGATAAGGAGGCAAAGCATGAAAGTAGTCAATGAATCATCTCCAAAGATGGTTTCTTTTTCTGAACCACTGACATCTGACATCCAAGTTTCATCTCCTATTGCAGGTGGTGTGTCGACTCCTAGTAAGCAAAAAAGGATACCAACTCATACACAGAACATGGCTCCTCAAACCATATCTAAAACCAAGTTTGAAGCTCTCATGTAGCAAGAAGTTCAAAAGGAAAAGATGCTGACCCAAGGATAGGATTCAGGCAATGGTCTTGGTTTCTCAGACAATCTTGATGGTGACGTGCAATTCATTGAAGCTGCTAGAGCGGATCAACCTAAATTCATGACCCCTACCCGGGATACTCAAATAATATTTGCTAATCCCATTGTTCCATCCTGGTTATCTAACTCAATCAATAAGAAAAGGAATTTGCAACCAATATGTACACTGTGAAAGATATAGTAACTAAGTGTGCAACTCATGGTTCCAAGGTTAAAAAGCTAACAACTGATGCTCATTTGGTTAAAGACCCAATAACTGGGAAAATCACAATGGAATTGGCCACGTATAAATAGAAAACTGAATATGGAGAAATTGAAAGTGAAGGCTTCAAGGTTACTTCAGTTGAACTTGGGACCATCAACAAAAATATAGGTAATAACTTCTTCAAGTTTTTTGCTGATTATATGTTGACCCAGTTAGAGAAGGATAACAGAGAGAAGAAG
Source organism: Cupressus sempervirens (assembly GCA_028749045.1). Classification (NCBI taxonomy): domain Eukaryota; kingdom Viridiplantae; phylum Streptophyta; class Pinopsida; order Cupressales; family Cupressaceae; genus Cupressus; species Cupressus sempervirens. Next base: position 735,713,933 of record CM053784.1, read on the forward strand.
GAACTCAAAGCCTTAGTGGTGACCATGGCCGCTTATATAGATTCACTAATGAATCTCAGGGATTTACTAGTTGTCTAGACTCCTCAATCTATTGATCCTAATTCTATAGATAGCCAGCAATTGGTTAAATAGATGCAAAAGGGGAAGTTGCTTTCAGATGCAATGCAGGATTGAGTAATTTCCATTGTTAAAGAAGGTAACAAATTCATCCTAGATTTTACCACTATGTATGCTGAAGGGGAAACACTCTTAGGTGAAATTCAAACCCTTACTCTAGGATGGGAAATCAAATGGAGTCAGTGTCAGGCTATTGTGTTCCAGGTGATCGAAGTTGAAAAGTATGGAGTGCTCAAATTCCTAGGTGAGAACCCTATGAAAACTATAGATTCTTGTATGTTGTTCATTATGAAGAATAATATGGGCTGTAAAGAATCAATCTACAAAGAAGCTATTAAAGAAATGCAATCCATTGAAAACAAGATTGCTGGGATGCATAAGGAGCTTCTTAAGGATATGAACATAGTGAATCCTAGAGGAATTCTATAGTTTGATGATGACAACATGGATTCTGAAGTATTACCAAAAATCTTCAATGGTGCTATTGCAAAGATTAAAGACAATGGATCACCTACCGCTAGTGATTTTACCACACTAGCAAATATTGAATCCATGCTATGTTTAAATAGGAACCTCATGCTGTGGCAGAGTTTGAAGATCAAAAAATTCAAATGGCAAAAAAATGCCTATAGGTCTAAGCTACTAAGTTTGAAGAACCCCCATTCTCATGCAATGCAGGAATTTATGAACACATTCAGAAGCTGGAAGTTGGTAAGACAAACTGTGGGCGAGGGGGAAAAGGCTGGTGATGAAGTTTGATTGAGATAGTTACTTCTGGTTGTGTCTTTTGCAACTGTTTTAAAACTATTTTTTATTTTACCATAATTGTTTCAACCAAAATGGCTGGGCTTTAATGGAGGCCTTTCAGATATGTAAAAAGACTATAAATGCTAGGGCATTGAACTGATTAAGGTTTAGAATAGAAAGCTAGAAAATACTCTGATAAAATAGGTTATTTTTGAATAGCAATAAATAGATAGCATATATATATTTTCTTTTTGAATGACTGTGTGCAGGAAAGAAGTTTCTGAATATGTATGTATGTATGTATGTATGTATGTATGTATGTATGTATGTATGTATGTATATATATATATATATATATATATATATATATATATATATATATAAACTTTTATCCCGCTTTAAAACTTGGTGTTTGATGTGATTAAATCATTGTTACTTTGCGGACATTTGATTTATTGTTTGAGGTATCTATTGCTATTTCTTCTGTAATTTACATTGATTAATTTTCTTGAATGGTTATTACGAAGTCGCTATAGCATTCAATTTCTTTTAAATAAGTGGTTATGGTGAAAAGACTATGAGCTTTTTTATCTTTATTGAATGAATGAATCATCACCTCACTACCTAGGAGTATGTGAGAGTACCTTATGCACTTTCTAGAAAAGGTGCGAAATTGGTTTTGAATTCATTGACTGGTCTCATAAAGGAAGCTGTGCCTATAAATATAGAAAGAAAAAAATAACATGAAATTTTCCCAACTGTTGTGAACATTTTGTGCTTTCCAAGTCTTGGACATAGAGTAAATTATCATTGTGTAATTAGAAAGACAATCTGTTCACCAACATATTATTATTTTGATGGAGCTCCTCCGTGAAATATTTGCAACCACCCAGTACAAGAGCATTCAACTAAGAGCCAAGGAAAAGGGGTATCCATTCCACCAAATTGGCCCTACGCATGCTCTTGACCTCATCCCTTTTCAATGTCGGTGTTGATGGGACTCAAAATTGCCTTCCCGATTTGAGTACCATTCCAAGCTTTTGAGCCCCTTAAAGCACATTTAATGCATGATTACTTAGCTGTCTTTTTGAGGCCAAATAGGTGTTTAATGTTTCTAATACCATGCATTTAGTATATCCATTCATCCCATGAAATAAATTTCCATTCCGAGTCATTATGTGAAGTTTTGTTTTGAGCAATGTTCAAATTTGCATTTTTGCCTAAGTGTCAAACGATGACAGGTAGCCTAGTTTGCTTTTGAATATCTTGCATCCAGTAATGTTTCATGACTCGCTAGTTTGGAAGATTTTAATATGCATATCAAATAACCTATGTTTTAGATTTCAAGTCATTTTGACATGTTTTGATTAGGTTTTTAATCCCTCAAATTCAGTTGTTTATTGTTGCCATGTTGATATAAATTATTCATAATTTTGGAAGGCCCTGTTTGACCTATTATAACTTTAAACTAGTTGACCAAAATGAAATAATTCCTTTTTCATTGCATTCTAAAAGTTAGAGACTTGTTATGTTTCAGTTTTGAGCCTATGATGAATCCGTTTGATCAGTTTTTGAATGTGATTCCAAACACAATTTATGATGTTTTACTGGTGTAAAAAAATATAGATTAATTAGTAACCTTGTTCGGGATGTCATAACTCTAAATCCATGATAGGTGAGATCAAATAGATTGTATTGTTGTGTTCTACTATGAAGATTCTTTAAGTGTGTTAGTTTGTAAGTCTTGATGAATCTGTTTACACACTTTCCCAAGTCCATTCCATTTGAGAAAATCACTTTTCTACCAGTGTTCCTAGTTTTGCAAATTCAAGTAGCCCACTTTGACCAATTGCCAAATTTATCTAGTTATTTGTCATGAGCCCGAATCCTAAATTCATATTCTCCTCGTGATAGTGAACCAATCCCTTAGTTTTCATGCCCCCAAGTGTTAGTTTGACCTATTTTCAAAGCCAAAACTAAATGCGATTTATGGTTTTCTGACACGTTTTCTTGTAGGAAGTTATGAGAAGGCAACTTTGACGGTCAATATCTTTTGACTTCGAAGTCTTCATGAGACGAAATCTAACAAGGTAAGAGAATGTGGAGTGAATACTCAGTATATTTGTTTTCAGAGCTCAATCATATGCCTTGGTCAGTTTTTAAGGCTAGTCGGAGGACCTCTTGGCACAAAATTTGCAGGTTGCAAGAAAAGTTAAAATTGAGTCTTGAGAGTTGAGTCAATGTTTCAAAATATTTTCAATCTGCTAGGTAAACTCACTGGATCTATTTGATATGTCAGTTGTTTGAAAACATTTTTTTTTAGCCAGACCCACTTTGGGGCCCAAAAAATTCTGTCAGACTGATAAGAAAGATGGAAATTGAGGGTCTTCATTGATGTTTTAATAGTTAATCATTGTGATCACTTGACATGTGTACATATCTTTTCAAGACCATGGATGTACAAGTCTCATACTTGTCGAGATTTTCCCTTTTTTTCAATCTTCTGATTGAATCAAAGACTAAAATTTGTATCACTAGTAATTGTGAGGGGAACTATGAGTAAATGGGTTGAAGCCTAAGAGGGGTTTTTGTTATCTCAATTATGTCTTGGTTTGATCAAAGCTGGGCATTGATTTGCTTAAAAATGTCATCCACTCTGACAATGATAAACAAATAAAGATGGAGAAGTAAGATGAAGATTTTTTCTTATTAAAATCTCCTCCTCCATCTATTTGAAGCTAAGGCCATGGTGTGCCAAGAGGCAATATGGATGGAGCTCTTCCTCTCATTCTAATATGTGATCTGCAATTTGAGTTTCATTCTACTCTTAGGTTATCTTGTTGATTCGATTGGGAAGATGGTTTATGTTGCTTTTATGAATTTTAGTGGCAATCAAGCCTCAGGGTCCATCACCCTCAATTATTGCAGAATGAAGTGTAAAGTGGAGTGCATAGATCAGTGGCAGAGATGGTAGGAACAAGGCAGTCAACAATAAAGCAAGGCAGCCAACTCATGAAGTAGAAGGATAAAGGATGTGGAGGACATGCCAACTAAAACCAAGCAACATCACCTCAAATTCTAGACATTTCATGATCCATGAGGGCAAAGAAAAACTTAATAAGTAAAGGAAGCCTTGACTGGCCATAGAAGAAGTGAGATCCCTATTCAATAACGCCTTGTAATGAGGTTCTATGTTTGGAGCAGCTTCCATGACAGTGGATTATGGTAAAACATGACTATGAGAAATCACATTTTATTTTCTGTCAAATTTTAAAACATGAGCCAGGATTGCATCGAGTTATGTTTTAAAGTCCAATAACTAGTGTTACAAGAGGAAGAGCGCCTAGTCTCAAAGGTTAAATGTCAAAGATAGCGTGTGTAGATTTTGCTAGCGTAGTGGGGGCATTTGTTAGCATGCTTTGGCATGTCTTTGCATTGACAGTTTACAACAACACCATCTTAGCTACGAGACACCTCCTCCTGAGAGTTACCATCTTCACACATTTTCCCCCTCTAAGATGCCACCAACCTTGCTAATGTAGAGGCAACCCAAAGACAATGTCTAATGCGAAAAATAACTAGAGTATAAGGATAGATCACAAAGAGAATCTATACCATGAATGAGCCAACACTTCATCACTTCTATAGTATTTGTTGGTCATTTTTGTTGACGGTGTTATGCATCAGTTGGAATATTGCTTCTTTGTTTTGCATGGATTGTTAGATGGAATGTGGCTAGATGAATAGACATGTAGGGGACGAATAAAAAGAAGCTACAAAGTTCTCTTTTTGTTTTCAAAGAGAGCAAAGAGCATCCGCTGGCCATAAGGGCCCTTACTCAAAAAATGGCATATGAAATGGAAAAGCTTTCCTCAGCTATCCTACCAATTCAATTCGTGGCCGCCCCACATAAGAATAACAGTGCCGTGATAAGTAATTGTGTAAAAACATTCATGCTTTTAGACCCACATTAGGCATATGACATGTTTTAATAATTTTTAAATACTAAGCCACTCATTTTCTAAGTGTTTAAAAGACACACAGGTTTTTGAAAAGCCATGAAGCTCACGATGGACCCTAGCCGATTGGATTGAGACCAAGATTTTTGAACAAAAGTGTTGACATGGAAAACAAACATGGTGATATGATTGGATTTCTAGATGAATCAAAATGTGACAAGTGGCAACACATGGGAAAATTGAAGAATGACACATGGTGGACAACCCTAGGCTTGGTGCAGATTTTGAGGTGGCCACATTAGCGAGGATGACACATGGCAGCTTTCCACATTCTCACATTAACATGGTAGTATGCTAACTAGGAATGCAAAAAAGCACCTTGCTGACATGTGGCGATCGACAGTGATGTGGTCGGCCCAAGATGGACACTCTAAATTTTGGCACTTGGTGAGATCCAACGAGACTAGGAATGTAGGAAAGTGCCTCATTGACATGTGGTGATCAACAGTGATGTGGTGGGCCCAAAATGGACACTCTAAATTTTGCCATGTGGCGAGATCCGATGATTGGCACTTCCCTGCATTATGAAGATGCACGAAAGTTAAGAAATGTAGGGAAGTGCCTAGCCAACACATGGCAGCGGGCCCTAGTCAGTGCTGAGATGGCAAGACAAGTTCTCGACCAATAGCAAGGTGCCATGTGGTAGTGAAGTGGTGACATGCCTAACAAGTGATGATGTGGCACAATGATTGTGAATGGACATGCCAATCAAATGGTGACACATGGTAGCGTGTAAGATGGAAAGTAGAAATGCAGTAGACCAATCAAAGGGTCCCATGTGGTGCCTAGGTGGTAGGTGATGTGATAGACCCTGACCAATGACATGCTACCATGTGGCACAGGTGGTAAAATAGGTTTGACTCAAATTGGAATTGGGAGGGAAAATACATAGGCATGAAATTTTTATTATTATTATTATTTTTAATTTCTATGTGTATAGGATGTTTATAAATCAAAAGAGTTATATACTTAAGTTTTAACTTTAGGAAATGGCTAAATATTTGTAAAATGCAGGCTTGAAATCCTCACTAGGGGCTTGATTTTCAAACTGATCCCCTAGGCATTTTCGACGTGCTGATATATGACTATTATATATCATCAAAATTGAGAGAGAACGAATTTTCCATTTTTGTGGTTTGTTTTTGTATAGGAAGCCACATATTCAAGTTATGCAAGGTTTTGTCTCAGATACCCATTTTTCAGTCTCATTCAGGTATAGCAGTTTAGATTTGATTTCAGATGAAATGGTGAACTAGGTGAATGTCAGAGACAATATGAATACAATTAGGGGTGGGTTTTGTGACCTCCAAGTCAGTTTACTGGATGGATTATCATCATTTTAGATGCATATTTGATGGTTCTTTTAAAAATAGGGTTTCTCATCAGTTAGAGGAGATACTTTTAGTTGGCTATAGAAAAATGATGAGAATCATATCAGATTTTAGTTATAGAAAGATGAGAGATGCTTGCAATAATGAATGAAGGTTCAAGTGGACACATGCCACTTGTAGATTAAATCTAGGAATTCATTCCTTTCCTATATCTTTCTCTTTTTGATTCATTGTAAGGGTTCCAATTTTTACTGTGAGACCAGTTGGTTCCAATTTTTGATATGTTTCATTACTTTGATACTAGGTTGGTTCTAGTTTTGGAGAAAATTTCTCATTACTATGATATCATGTTAGTTCCAATTTTTGATATGTTTCATTACTGTGATACCATTTTCTTCAACATTTTCTCTTGTAATGAACAAGAAGTAAAAATAATATAAATAGTTATGATCTAATAGACATTTTTTTAATTCAATTTCATGCATCTTATTGTATTTGTTTCAAGGACATAAATAAAAGTGCAGTAACAAGTTAATCTTCTATTTGAGTTTTGTTTCTATCTAAGTTTTGACTCCTATTCATGCTATTTGTGATCTTTTGTGATCTTTTGTTATATATGTACAAGGTGCATATTATCTAGTTGCAATATGTCTTAGATCGTATATGTTGATATTGTTTTCATGTGATTCAAGGAGTCATGTAAATGCTTAGTTTATCATCATAGGGTTGCAGATTCATGAAGGGATAGGTCGAGTATGAGATTTAGAAAGATGCAGATGTTTGATTCACAAGGTGAATGGATAGATCAGAAAATCCTAATGTATGAGATATGTCAATGACTTTCAGAGATGTGTGTTAGGGGTTTGTGGGATTTCCCAATAGATAAAGCACTGATCAACTATAGAATCAAAGTGTTATGTTGTTCATATCTTGGTTTTGTTGAAATCAACATCATGATCAAATATCTTTCCCTTTATTGTTGAAGGAGCTAAAAAGGATGCTTTCACTTAGCTTATCAATTTCTTAGGTCATGTTTTTGATTAAGGAAAACAAGTTTTGAAAGGAGCTTGAAACCCTTTACAAATCATAAAATTTTCAGTGAAGCCAAAACCAAACAAAACTACATCCTAAAGGTGAAATAGGTCACCGAACAAGACACAGTGACCAGGGTGGCATCACAGATAACACAGTACTCATCAGCCACACAAATAGGTTTTGAATGGGCACCTGAAACCCCATGGTAAAAAAGAGGAAAAGATAATAAGTCCCTTACCATATCAGACAACACAGAACAACAAGCCAAAAGAGCTAGGAAAACCAAAAAAAGGGACAACCACAACTCAAGATTTCCTTTTCAGTCCCAACTTTTGCAAATGTGATGCCATATCAAAAGAAGTGGAGGGTTTGACCCTTTTACCTTTTACTGTGGTCCATCCATCCTCCACCAAACCAATAGCCTTCTGCCATGCAAAGTTAGCAACACCACAACCATCCCCTAGAACCCCCATAGCTGAGGAACAAACTGCAATAGAAGAAGGATTAACAACATCTAGAGATGGGGTAGTAATATCTAGAAATGAAGCTGCAAGAGGGGCAAAAATCAAATTGCAAGAGACAGAATTTGGAAGAAGGTGATTAGAAGAGGTCACCACCATAGGGACAATCATGCCATTAAAAATAGCGGTTGAGTCCACCACCAAAGTGTCTTGAGAAGAGTCACCATTCCCAACAGAAGAAGCTTTCTGAACTGTGTAGTGAACATTCAAAACCCCCTTCCATCAATAAGGAAACTTCTTTGGTCTAGATTTTTCAAAGGAACAATGGGAAGCAAGGTGGCCGATCTTGTGGCATTTCTTGCATTGGAAGCAGATGCCTTCATAATCAAGAAGCTAAATCCAAGGGCCACATAGAGAATTCAACTTAATCATTTTAGGGAGTCCCTTGGAAATGTCAATCTCAACCAAGATACGAGCATACACCATCCTAAACACATTAGAATATGCATTATCTACCATCAAGAAGTCCCCGAGGGCATCCCCCACTACCTCCAAGATAGAATCCACCCAAAGGTGAAGGGGGAGATTTGACAACCTGACCCACAGAGGAATCTTATTAAAAGATTTCATCCACAGGTCAAACTCCTTATACCAAGGTTTAGCCATCAAGGGAAAATTCTCTTTCCATGAGAAACCATGACATAGGATGGCATTTCTATCTTCAAAAGTTTCAAATTTCACAATAAAGACCCCTTGTCACAGGGTATATTTGAGTTGTACCTAAAATGAAGGGCTTCCAAACATAGGTTATCCATGCATGCAACTCTAATAGAGAGGGCCAAAAACCATTAAAATGAAAGATAACAGTATTGGAGGAGAGATCATCCCATAAACAGAGACCTCATCAATGATATCGAGCTCTAAATCAATCATTAACGGGTTACTAATTGCAATTGCCATAGCATCTTGGAGCCCTGAATGCATAGGATGCCCTCCAATGCTGGCCTCATAAGTAGCAACATTAGTGTAAGATATTGTGAATTTTCCATCAACACCATGAGGCAGAGAAGCCACTACAATAGGAAACACCGTAGAGAGGCCACCAACCGATCGAAACCCAAACCCAGTGGACGAGTGAGGGAGGGCGGAATGGGCCCTTGTTAGTGCAAACCCACAAAAGTTAGAGTTAGGGACAGTCACAGGAGAAACCAATCCGGATCCAGTAGCAACACCAATCCCAACCTGAACAACAAAGGATTTCACAAAGGGAGCCAAAGTTAAGCGTAGGCAGAAAAATGGATGTGGGTGACATTTGTCATGGATCAACTAGTTAATTTCTTAGGTCATGTTATTGGCTATTTCATGTCTATGATATTTTCATAAGTACAAAAGATATAAGGGTTCTATCTGCTTTTTTAAAGATTCAGTTGTATGCTTTTTGGAACACTAATACCATATGAAGAATCTAATAGGTCTACCTGCCTAGGTTTTGTAGAGCCTGAAGAAGAAGGGTCTAGCCTTATAGTTGGCTCGGTGTCTGAAAGGATATGTTATAGATGGGAAGTAGCTGCCCCTAAATGTATTTTTTTCTCATTGGGGCAATTTGAAACCTTGATGTTTCAAAACACCAACACATGCCACACACTTTGTGAGACTTGATCCCTTGTTCGCTATTTAGGAGCCTTTTGACTTCATTAGTAGACCAAGGGCCCACTAAAAAAGGTCTTATAAGTTTGACTAAATGGACCCTTCATCTTAGTCAAATTTATCCTTCATTTAGATCATTATAATCCAAGGTCTTATAATTTTGAAAAAATGGATTATAAAGTTGTAAATGAAGGATCAATTTTGCTAGATGAAAGTGTGGTATGCAGACCTCAATGTGACAAAAAAATCCCTCAAGAATTCTAGTTTTAGAATGAGAATTTTCATGTTAGGACCCATTTGATGTGTGTCCCTTCGTGCAAAGGCATTTGAAATGGCTAATGCAACCCATTCTAGCAACCAAACTCTGTTTCCATCTCCCTCTCATTTCAAAGTCTCTCTAGGTTTTGGAATCAAGTTTTCCTCTTTCTCTATTCTCTCAAGTGTAAATATATCAAAATCTACTCATACACTTGGAATCTGGTAGACTTGCTAATGGGTCTTTAAGGGTTAACCCTTCTCTTAGTCATAGAAATTGTGTTTGGTGTCCTCTAGAGAAAGGTTGGGTGAAGATAAATTTTGATGGTGCCTCTAGGGGCAACCCAGGTATTTCGAGGTGTGGGTTTGTAGCAAGGGATGATAATGAGAACATAATTTCTTTTAGGGTGAAAGTATTGGTTCATGTGACTAATAATTTTCTAGAATGTCAGGTAGTAATAGAGATGTTTCTAATGAGGATTAAATTGGGATATAAAAGGCTCCATCTTGAAGGAGATTCTCAAATTCTGGTTAATGGAATAATAAAAGGTCATTTTGACATGTGGTAGTTGGAAAAATATGTGAAATAGGTTAGACCCCTTCTAACACAGATAGAAGACTTTTGTGTGACCTACACTTTTAGAGAAGCAAATGAGATAGCAGACAAGTTGGCAAATATAGGCGATTCTAGGTCTTTGAATAGAAGTTTGAAATGTTTGAGGATTTTCATTCCATTAACTTGGAGCACAAAGATTGAGATTAATTGTAAGGGGAATACAAGCTAACCTATCATTTTTGATAAATTTGGATGAACACATAATGATGACAAAGTATGAGGTAGAGTATGTGGATCCTTTTCTTGTATGAAGGGGCAACTAGGCATATGTGAGGTTTATCATGCCATAATTTTTGATTAATCACATTGTGCTTAGGTTTCTAGATAGTTCCAATGAGGGTTAGAAAGATTATTTTCCTTGTGAGACATGGCCATGTTTGGTTTGGGTGGAAAAGGCAAGAATGGAGGCTAATTTCAGCTTCAAGATAGATGAGAAGATTCCAACTTCATTGGTCAAGTCTCCATGCAAAGGATTGGCAATATGTTCAAATTCCAACATAAGGATTTTCAAAAGGGCTAGTGGGAACGATATTGGTAAGTGAGCTGTGTTTTGTAATTGAGGTGTGGTCTAGAATGGTTCTTTACTGCATTCTCTTCTTTTTTTGTATTTAGTTGTTAATTGATTTGTGTTGGTCTTTGTATCAAATTTGTATAGTTTTTATGCCTATAAGTGTTCATATGTATTGGAAAGGGTGTCACTATTTTTGGAGCCAGAGTGTAGATGGGATTAATCCCACATTTTTGTAAGGAATGAACATCGATGGGGGGCTAGCGAGCTTGTTATTTTGTGGTCAATTTTCCATAGTGTAGATATGTTTATAATAGTTTTTCATATGTTGGCATGATGGTGGATACAAATATGCTATTATCTTTATGTATTTCAGATTTAATCTCTCCTTTTAATTAATAAAATGAACTGTTATCGATAAAAAAATCTACTCATACACTTGTAGTAATCAAGCTTCTCTTATTTGCACTAATGCATATCATCTCAAGGGATATGCAATAGCTGCATAACACTCTTATCTCTAACAGAATCTTGTAATCTTAGTGTTATTCTTTATTGTATGTGTTGTATCTATCATATCAGTCATATTGTTATCATTTTATCTTTAGTAATAGGAGTTTTCTTCGATTGTAGGGATTGTTTCTATTATGTGGTATTTTAGCAAATCTCTCTATTTGGTTATCTATGGAGGTGGAAACACTAAAATGAGTGTTTGAAAACCCCTATAGAACCCCAAAAATTTTCTCTATATGAGTGTGTGTAGTTGGTGAAGATGTGCAAGAAGCAAGAAGATAGATTGGAGCTCATTCCAAAGTTTTCCATCCTCTATCCATACAAATGACAACATGGAGTATAGATGTCCCTATGACATCCATTGACATATTAGGTTGTAGTTTTTCTAATTGAAGGGTAAGAAGGTTTTGTAACACTCAAACAAATTCTATAATTTAAATATCATCACCTTTTTTTTATGCTCTTAGTTATTTTGTGTTTTTCTAATTCAATAATATGTCTAAGTATAAAGTAATGTCCCTCCTAAACTAATCCCCTTTATCATCAAAGTGATAGATTTGTGTGGTAATATAGGGCCTTTTTATCCTTTGGGCATTACAATCTTAAGAGTGGAAAGTTGTACCCTGGCTTTTGGTCAACCCAATGTGAATGCCTTATGTTAGATTTCTTCCTTTAAAGCTTTGATGCATTCAAATAGGAATTCTTAGAGGGAAACTTTGATTTTTTGAAAGAAACACTAGAAGACTTCCTAGGGGCATTCATTTCTACTTACAAGTCCACTAAGTGTCTCCCACTTTTGCTTCCTTGAAGGGTGAAAATACCATAAATGTTATTTGTTGATATGTGGTGACTGATCAAGAATGTACTATATACTTTTCATACTTTTTTTGGGCCCTATTTTATCAGTAATTTTGGGCCAACATGTTGTAATTAATTATAACTCTAAAGTGAAAAAAAATCTTGTATAAAAAAGGCTTAGGGTTAGGGATTTCATAACTTGTGATGCAATAATTGCTTCTTATGGTGGTAATGAGCTATAAGGGATTACATATTGTAATGATCAAGTTGTAATCACTGGATAGTAATAATATTGGATTCCCTATTTTGGTGGATGTAGCCTAGGGATTGGGTGAACCACGTTAAATCTTGGTGTCTTGTGTTCTCTTTTGTGTGATTTATTATTTCTGATATTGTTTATATTTGCATATAATTGTTATTTCTATTTGTAGTTAATCCTAACATTATTTTTGTCTCTACTACTCTTGAGAGACCCAAGAGATTGGTCATTTGGATGTTGTCCATGTCCCTTTCCAAAATGTCATGTCTATTAATGGGAACCTTGTTGAGAGTAATTTTTTCATGAAATTTTCTCATTTTAGAAACACATCTTCTCATGCTATTACACATACACATAACACTATAAAATAATTAAAATTTGGAACAAGCTAACACTTCTATACCACCTTTTTGATCCATTCTTTCTCATGGTCCTAAACCTTTAGTTAGGCTCCTTAGTGATTGATCTTAATGTGCAACTTCCTATTTCTCTTACTAATATTTCACTGCTAGAATTTCTTTAAACTACTTCAATTTATCAAGGTTTTCCTTAGGAATCTCATTAGAAGATCTTTCTCCCTTATACTAGACTAGTGGATGTGAATGTGTTGATATATCATATTTGAGCATTTTCCCTGAATATAACATTTTGTCTAGAGAAACTCTCAGTTCTAGAAGTAAGGAACACATAGGTCTACTGATGAACATTTTTATATTAATAATGTGGGTGTTAGGAAAATTCTCATCGACAATATTTTGAATCTTTATGTTTGCAAGACTTATTACTAAAAAATGGCAGGTCTGAATTCTCTTGTTGCATCTTTAGTAATAATTCATGGTTTTGATAATGCCATTATAAATACTTTAAAGGAACTATTTTCTTGCCCATAAATATGGGACTAATTACTATTTTGACATTGAAATATATTATGGCAAGATATTTACCATATAACCTTCTTTTAGGTAGTATTGAACTCTTTTAGATACTGAGAGAGAGAGGAACATGAATTAGCATATATTAAAACTTAACCAATTATTAGTCATTTCATTCAACAAATTTTTAGAAGTAAAAAAGAACACAACACACAAGAACATACATATTTTAAATAGAAAACCCATTGCAAGAAAAAACTATAGTAGGATCCAAATCCTATATGAGAAACTAATTACAATAGTCTTAGGACTAAGGCTAATGATTATGAATGGTCCTAATTTGACTTGCAAGGTTAGGTGCACAACCTTAGAGAAATATTCAAAAGACTTGCAAACTAAAGATCACTATTAGAGTGGGGTTGTCATTGCACCAAAAGATCGATCTATCAATGCTTGATACAATGTCCACTCAACTTATTGTACATAGGAGGTGGTTAAGCCCTTGTTGTGAATTCTAAGGGGAGCACTGAACAAATTTCCAACAATCTCCCCCTCAGCGTTACCCAAGGGTCTGAGGATTCAAACCTGTGACCAAGATTTGGTGCCTCTTGTTAGAGTGGGGTTTCTATTGCACCAAATGACTGATCTATCAATGCTCAATACAACCACTCAACTTATAGTACATAGGAGGCGGTTAGCCCTTGTCATGAATCTTGAGGGGAGTGCTATTTTTTTTTTCCAACAAATCACTTCTACAAAAAAAGATTCAATGTGTTTTACGAATTATATTTTTTGATGTTTTTATTTTTTCTGGGTTTGATTGCCTCATAATATTTTCACTCACACAACATGATCCATCACTAGGATGCAAGAGAAAAAATGAGAAGAAAGATGGAACTCTAGTACAAGATATATTTGTTGAAATCAAGTACAAAATACATCATTTGGAATCCCAATAATATTTCTCTTCATACATCAAAAATTGACTTTATCACCAATCATCAACACTTGAAAATGTTTGTACTTACATTATACACCATAGAAACACACTAATTCAACAAATCCACCCTAGTAGGATCAAACAACATTGAGGTGGGGGGTGAATTGGTGTTGCAACAATTTAACACCAATTCAACCATAAACATTCATAAACCACAACACAATAAAGTTAACATACATCAAAAGAGACTCATTACACAATAGTTTATTCTCGATGAAATCTTGGCCAAGGGGAAACCCTGATGGGGATTGAACCCATAAGATGACGCACTAAAATGAAATATCTCAATTATGATATTTGGCCCTATTAGGAGTTGTTATATAACATTTAGTATATAAGTCCTTGTTAGGAGATAAAACCTTGTTAGAGATCTATAATCCTGTTAGGAGTTGAGAACCAAAGGGATCACATTTTCTTGAGAGTGAAGGTTGCATCCACCTTCTAGACTCACCGTCCAAACACAAAGAAATTATTGCAATGAAATGAACTATACATAGCATCACAATGCTTGATTAGTTTAATTGTAGCTCACATCTACTCTGATTTAGCATCAAAGTTTAGACATAGCATTAAATAGCTCATACATTACATTCATTTGTGTTGGCATAGAAAACAAGACTTTCCTTTATACCTTTATGAATTACTAATTCAGCTAGCTTACATTACACTTAACAAAATGTGTCCACTCAAATACCAATAATCAAAATTAGATCACATTATCCAAGAGTTAAGTCCTTGGATGTCATCCTTCTATTGCTAAAAAATTAAATTGACAAGGCAATTCAATTTGCTAAGCCGAATAACTTAATCTCATAATTTGTCCTATAACTCTTTCATACTAAACTTGCTTCACTTTGCATCATCATGACACATTCTATTCGTCATATAAATACTAGTAGCCATACTATTAGCTCATATACATTGTATATACCATGTTCCCAAAATTATAGCCACATCTAATAATTTGATTATTGTTGCTAACCAAAACTATCTAATTGTATCTTGTATGCCATTTTTGCACTTAGGCATCTTCACATACATAGCACAAAAAAATTGATTGTTACATCAAGTGATCATGCAAATGATATGTGTTTCCATCAATGATAATATAGGAACATTCACCTAATACTCACTTGCCAACAATATCCCCCTTTGGCATTGATGATAACATTTAGTGAAAAATGACTACTAACTGTCCAAAGCCAAATGTAAAATGCTCTTAGTAGATTGATATGCCAATATACCACCCTTACAATAGATTGTACTATATGTAAAAATTAGTGACAATGCATAAAAGACTACAAAACAAATAATCTAATCTGATTATGCACACCCAATGAAGGATTATAAAACAAAGTAAGCTAAAAATGCAACTTGTACCTCTACTTACCAGCTACAATGTTCCTCAATTGTCCTCCTAAACTTTGAGTTCTTAGATTTGTGAGCTCTCATATTTGAGCTAGCTCTTTCCTTCAAGATGCTTCAACGTGTTGGAGAATTATGAATTCTAATGCAATTCTATGATAATGCTCCTAGAATGCTCTATGGACTAGATGAAATGATGGATGTAAATGGAAGAAAACTATGATCCTAATGAAGTCATGATAAGATTGACTCAATTAAGTAAGTTGAGAGAAATAAGGAATTAGTTAGAATGTGAGAGAAATACTAGGAGAAGGAGAGACACATGACATATATCTCACCAAGATCCTTGAGAAGACCCTAGCCTCAAGGAGGACTCCTAGACAAGTGCGTCATGAGTCATCTTTGACCCCATGAGGTGGATTGACTAACTCCTAGTAGATAGGGGAGATGGCGAGGACTTTGTCATCTAGAGACTTGTGTCCTAAAGACCAAGTCAGATAAGGACAAGTGTTCCTATGACTCATTCTTTGAGGCCACAAGCCCATTTTTGACCCCATAAAAGTAGGACACATGGGTGAGAGTAAATAGAGTTAATTAATAATTTATTAAAATTAATTATTTGTGCAAAGATGATGTGTCACATGGCATGGACTAAATAGGTGGACTAGCAGACTTCATCACTTAGGTGAGTATATAATTATGTAATTTTAATAAATCACTTACTATGATTATTTAATGCACTTAGGATAATGCAAATAACCCAGGTGAATTAGCTTAATAAATTGAATAATTCATTAAAGCTAATATAAAAATAACAATAATTAAATATAAAAACATTTAATTAATTTGATAAAATGAATTAACTTAATAAATCAAATAATTTATTAAGATTAATGGGAGAAAGACATTAATTAAATATTAAAATATTTAATTAATTTACTTGACAAATTTTAAGTGTATACATTTTGCCCCTCTTTGAAATAATGTGCAGACAACACATTGTTTCAAAGACAACTAGTACTTGATCTTGTTGCCCCTACCCCAAGACTTTGGATGACATAGACTTGATGGGATGCCCCCTCAAAGATTGATCAATATTTTTTCTTTTCAAAAATTAAGGTTAATTTGAACAAATCTTTTGATAATGATTTATAGAGAAATAGTGAAAATAATGAAAAATAAAGCAAGTTGAGGTAGCAGAAGAACACTCCCAAGCATAGAGGACCCCACAAGTATAAAAGGAAAAGAAAGGGGTGGATGAGTCATCATTTGTACACTTGGCATTTAGATATTGGAGGAGAGCTAGCATAGTGAAGGTGATGTTTCCACTAAGTGATCATAGATTCAAGTATGTTAGGAGGTGCCAAAGGCCAACCGATTATGGGGAGATGGTAAGGCGTCAATCCCTCTCATTCATTTGATAGATTTAGTATGAATTTTTGATAGGTGTTGTAGGTTTTGATTATATTTTTGATAAGATAGGTAGAGAGTAAGTTATCATTCCCCATAAAAATCTTCCTATTGAATGATTACATGCACTCTTCAAATCTTCTTATTAAAATATAGCTATAAAATTGGCTGAATAAGATTTTATCTATACTCTTCACCTTATAAACACGATTTAGTTGAAATTATAGACATTTCTTTGGATAAAGACCATCATAAGTAACAAAATTATGTGTTTACAATTTGACTATATATTGCTACATTGTAACTAATACATAATGTATTTGAAATTAAAAGAAAAGGTACACATAAGTATAAAAATAGTAAAGAAATAAAAATAAGTCATTGTGTAAATATGCACAAGGTGTTACAACAAATAAAACATAGTAGAAAGTCATATATGGATTTATAAACCTATGAACATAAATATAACCAATAATGTGCATTAGCTATTTTGGTGAAATGATCGCTAGAGTTGTGGAATAAACTTGATGATACAACTTTAGAAAGGCTCAGAAAGATGTAGTTGAGAGTCACATTGTAGAGCACATGAATCTATATGGTTTTTGGAGAAGGCTTTGAAATGTAATTTCAAGCCACTATGATTGGCATGGTTTAAGCCAAGCTCAATACATTTTAGCAGCATCGTCTCTAGTTCTAGAAAATTGGGATCTTTTGACACTCTCCCCACATAAGCACCAAAATGCTCGTTTAGGTGGTTCTTAAAACAAAAGTAGAAGATAAAGAACATGATTTGTTTGATGATATTTCTCCATACCATCCCCATTTAAAATGAAAATGATTTGCAAGAAACATTTTTTTAGGAGCTTTCACACATATGCAATTAGAAGATATAAAGATACACTATACCCATTTAAAATGAAAATGATTTGTTGGAATTTAAAAAAAATATCTTTCACACAGATGTAATTGGAAGGTATAAAGGTACCCTTTTTCTATGTTGCATTTCTTCATTTTTCTCTCATCTTGAATCAATATTGATTGCACCCATATCGACTTTTGTAGAGTTGAGCCACCTCAAATTGTATATAATTGAAAGATCAAATCAAAGCCCATATAACCTAGGTTAATATTTTTCCTCACACAGTCAAAAACTCCTACAATTGCTCCTAGACTTTGAATCAAGGATGTTTTGTATTACTCTATGATTTGTAATGCATCTAATTGATATGCAACCTTTGTCGCTAACTAATATGAGAAGCCCTCATCTAATGATTCTATCGAGGGGAAAACATTTTGCTTGATAAATCTGCATATGAACCCAAAGAAAACACTCTTCTTTAGGTGCAACAACCAAACATCATAATAGGGCCTATAAAAATAAATAAGAAAAATAGACTACATTTGTGAAACAATGTTGCAAAATATGCTTATAAACTAATACAGTAAAAGAAGTACAAAAGATGGAAAAATAATGAAAAAAATAGTTTAAAGGGAAGGAAGCTTCTTATAATAATATTATAGGAAAAGAAAAGAAATTAAATAGTAAGCAATGTTCAAACAGAATGTTTATTATTTTATATAAATAAGCTTCATGATTATAAAGATGATTTATTTTTTATTTTTATGTCAATAATGTAGGAGTATCTTAGGGAAGTTAGCAATCCTGTATGCGGGATCTTCAAGGTCAGATTTGTAGAGTTGTAGTTCACGTAGTTGGAGATGTGTTTGAGGCATATTGGGGAACCTTGTCCTAAGTGCACATGATGATTAGAGTAGTCATCTTGGAGTTATAACCATTTTGGTGATTACTGGTCACATGTTCCTAATTTATAGGAAGACTTAGGAGATTAATTTTGTGAGCTTTGATCAAAGTGACTTGGCATGTGTGCTCTTGGATTTGGATCATTGGATGGCAGATGGACCTATTTCTAAGTGCAAACATTCTTTTGTGGTCTTTTTAGTTAGTTATGCATTGTAAACTTGGGGTTTGTCCCAAGTATTTAATTATTTCCTATATTTAATATTTTTAGCCAAGGCGAATTGTGGCTTGAGGGTGTATTTAATGGGTAAGTGCACCAAGTTGTGGTGCCAAAAGGGGGGTATAAGTGGCCACTCTTTTTATTTTGTTTTTTGAAATCAACAATTTATGAACTTCGACAAGAATTTGAAGATAGTTATGCTCAAAATTTTAAGATATGATAAAACTAAAAGTAGTAGTCCTTTGAATCTAGTTTCTAAACTACTAATTTTTTTTCCAAAATGGTTTAGTTTTAGGCCCTCAAAAAAGGGGGCTACAGAAAGTCATACTATTTTTTTAGAAAAAATATAACATAGTGCAAAGTGGGACCCCCCCTAAAATTTTAGCTTTTATTTTGAAATTCTTTAATAGCTCTGGTCAAAAGTTACCTGACATTGTGTAGTTTATCCCAAAATTTTTGGGTAATTTTATAATGTGTATTTTTTTTTAATGAAATTCGTAAGTGAACACATTCCAAAAATATGAAATATCTATGTGCTTCCCCTAGAAATTACTGAAAACTAATCCAAAATAAAAACTTCCTTTTTTAGAAGTGTGTAGAATGGAGTCTAGTTTCTAAAAAATAACTTGTTGCAACATTCGATGAACGAGCAAAAATCTACACCTCAAATAGTACATGTTGGTTTTTGAGAGAAAATGGACATACATTCAAAAGATATTATAGTTGAAAGGCTTGAAACAATATGAAATTAAAATAAATTATATGGTTATATAGCTAAAACAAAGATCCATTTAATATTATGTAGCCTGATTTTATCGATTCTCAACCAAAGGGAAACTTGAAGGAGAGCACAAAATAAAAATCAAGCATTTTTTGTATGCTTGCTGCAAAATACATCTCAGGCTAGTTTAGAGCCTCCAAACCTTTATGTTGGATCCCCAAGGAAAATCCAAGCCTTAGGCTTAGTGGTATCCAATGCTTTAGATAGTGTATGTGCATTATAGTGCGTGCACACCATTTAAAGCATTTTTAAATTCAAGGCTTAAATAGCGTGTACACACTATAGTGCATGCACAATATTTAATCCTTTTTTAAATTGAAGGCTTAAATAACACATATGCACTAGAGCATGCACATGCTATAGTGCACACATGCTATTTAAGCCTTTAATTTCAATGGAAAGTATGGATAAGAAGAAAGGGAAGGAGAGAGGGAGAGAAGGTAGAGAGTGAGAGAGAGTAGAGGATGGGGAGAGAGTAGGGGATATGAAGTAGAGTAAGAGAGAAGGCTAGAAAGAGAGAAGGGAATGGGGTAAGAACATTGGATAGGATGCAAAGAGAGAGAGATAGATAGAGCTCAATATAGTATGAGAAAGAGAGATAGAGAGAGATGAATAGAGATAGATCTCAATAGAGTAGGAGAGAGAGGGGGGATTAAGGTAGAGTGAGTGAGTAAGAGCGAGTAGGGAATGAAGAGGGATAAAGGGAGGAGAGTGAGATAAATAGAGATAGAACTCAAGAGAGTAGAGAGATAGAGAGAGTAGGGGATGGGGGTTAAAAGAGTACATGGGACAAGATGCATAGAAATATAGAGAGGGACATAGAGTAGGGGATGAGAGAGGGAGAGGGAGAGTTTGATAGGAAGTAGAGGATGGGGGTTCAATGAGTACATGGGATAGAATGAATAGAAAGAGAGAGAGGGACACCGAGAGAGAGAGAGAGAGAGAGAGAGAGAGAGAGAGAGAGAGAGAGAGAGAGAAGGGGGGATTAAGGTAGAGTGATAGAGTGAGAGAGAATAGGGAATGGAGAGGGAGAGAGGGAGGAGAGTGTGATAAATAGAGACAGAGCCCAAGAGAGTAGGGGAGAGAGAGAGAGGGGATGGGGTTAAAAGAGTATGTGGGATAGGATGCATAGCAAAAGAGAGGGACATAGAGTAGGGGAGAGAGAGAGAGAGAGAGAGAGAGAGAGAGAGAGAGAGAGAGAGAGAGGAGGGAGGGAGGGAGAGAGAGGAAGGGAGAGGGAGAGAGTGAGTAGTGGATAGGAGAGAGATAAGGAGATTGATAGGGAGTAGAGGATGAGGGTTCAAAGAGTACATGAGATAGGTTGCATAGAAAGAGAGAGAGGGACACAGAGTAGGGGATGGGAGAGTGAGTGAGAGAGAGTGAGTAGCGGATGGGAGAGAGAGGGACACAGAGTAGGGGATGGGAGAGTGAGTGAGAGAGAGTGAGTAGTGGATGGGAGAGAGAGGGAGAGATTGATAGGGAGTAGAGGATGGGGGATCAAAGGGTACATGAGATACAATCCATAGAAAGAGAGAGAGCGACACATAGAAGGGGATGGGAGAGGCTGGGATTGTGTGGGGGGGGGGGAGAGGGAGAGAGAGAGAGAGAGAGAGAGAGAGAGAGAGAGAGAGAGAGAGAGAGAGAGAGGAATGAGGATTCAAAGAGTATGTAGGATAGGATGCATATAAAGAGAGAGAACAACATATAGTACTGGATGATAGAGGGAGAGGGAGGGATATAGTGGATGATAGATCGAGAGGGAGGGAGGGAGAGAGAGAGGGGGAGAGAAGGAGAGGGGGGGAGGGAGGGAGGGAGAGGAAGGGAGAGATTGATAGAGAGTAGAGGATGAGGGTTCAAAGAGTACATGGGATAGGATGCATAGAAAGAGAGAGAGGGACATAGATTAGAGAGAGATAGAGGGAGGCAGGGAGGGAGGGAGAGAGAGAGAGAGAGAGGGGGGGAGGGGGCAAGGGAGGAGGGAGGGAGGGAGAGCATGAGAGAGAGAGAGATAGATAGAGAGGTAGAGAGAGAGAGAGAGAGAGAGAGAGAGAGAGAGATGAGAGAGATGAATGGGGGTTCAAAGAGTATGTGGGATATGATGCATATGAAGAGAGAGAGGGACATAGAGAAGTGGATGATAGAGGGAGGGGGAGAGAGGGAGAGAGGGAGAGGGAGGGAGGGAGAGAGAGAGAGAGAGAGAGAGAGAGAGAGAGAGAGAGAGAGAGAGAGAGAGAGAGTAGCATATAGGAGAGAGAGAGTGGGATAGGATTCATAGAAAGAAAGATGGAGACAGATTAGGGGGTGGGAGAGGGTGGGATTGGGGGAGGGAGAGAGAGAGAGAGGATGGGGTAGTGAGAGAGGGAGGGAGAAATGGAGAGAGAAGGAGGGAGGGAGAAGTGGAGAGGGAAACAGGTAGGTAACGGGGGGAGAGAGAGAGAGGATGGGGTAGGGAGAGAGGGAGGGAGAAATGGAAAGGGGAAAGGAGAGGGAAGGAGGGAGGGAGAAATGCAGAGGGAAGGTGAGAGGCAATGGGAGGGGGAGGGAGGGAGAGAGAGAGAGAGAGAGAGGGGGGGGGGGGAGACAATAGGGGTTTCTATTGTTGTATGTAATTTTCAATAGAATACACACTGTAGTCATGTCCTATTGAGAATTCCATTTCTCCATAGTGCGTATGAGCTACAACGTGCACATGCTATTGAGAATTCCATTTCTCCATAGCGCATACGAGCTATAACACACATATACTATTGAGAATTCCATTTCTCCATAGTGCATATGCACTATGGCCTAGGCTCAACAAGCTTAAGCCTAGGCCATAACACATGCACACTATAATGCATACACGCTATTGGAAATTTTGAAGAAAAGAAAAAGGTGTCATCTTTTTGCCACCACAACTTGGTGCATTCACCCTAATGTGAGTGTTTATTTAAAGTCTATTATGCTAGGTTAACTTGTGGCTTGGTTTAGTATAATTAGAGGGTATTGTAGAGTCTAGAATCATCATTATGGAATTCATTCAACATGGAGTAGCTGAGAGAAGTGAAGTGAAAAAAGCTAGTAGCTAAGTGTGGGCTTGGGATCCAAGAATGTTGCTTGGTGGCTTGTGAGCATGAGTTTAATATCTTTTTGGAGTTTCTACCAGATTGTGGACCTAGGCTAGCTAGTGGTTGGATCTTGCGAGGTTTTGCAAAATTACTATTGTAATTGCTGATGTATTTGGCCTTAACCTGGAAGGCCTTATAGTTGGGCATGTTGAATGAAAAACTTATGATCCTATTGTGAGAGTTGGCATATTTGGATCTAAAAATATATGTTATTGTTTATATCCCACTATGTGATTATTTTTTTGGGACTAGGACATTTCCTTTGGTGATTCTCCCACCTCGCATTGCATCAAGTGGTATTAGAGTGAAGGTTGGACCTGGTTGATCTTGTGGATTTGTTGCCTCGGGTTGGTGAAGATCTTGGAAGATGCCTCCAAGAAGATTGGATCGTAGGGCGATTGATGATCTCTGTGATGTTGTAGAGAACATGATTTTAGAGAAGGTTAGATTAGATTTCATATCTAAGATGGAGATGATAAAGAATGAGATCATGAGAGCTATTTTTGGTGTACCTAGGAATGTGGGTACTGAAGATGGTTATGAGGAAGTTGTCGAAGACTTTGAAGTTGTTGGATCTAGTGGGAAAGACATAGATGATAGAATGGAGAGACCTATGGAAGATAGGGCTGGTCAATTGGATAGATCTGGATTTCAGTTCAAGTTGATGCACAAGATGGATGTTTTTAATTTCTTAGGTGCATTGAATCCTGAAGACCTGATTGATTAGATTGGTGAGTTGGAAGACAAATTTGAGTTAGAGGATATTGGAGAACCACTTAGAGTGAGGTTGGCACAAAATAAGGTGAAAGGACATGCTGCTTTATGGTGGAAAGAATTGCAAAGAGATAGAGAAGAAGAAGGTGAAATAAAGATCACAACATGTAGATTGATGGTAACTAAATTAAAGGCTAAGTTCATTGCTTCTAATCATGAACTTGAATTATTTAGACAATTGCAGAATTTGAAACAGAAGGATATAGTTGTCAAGGATTATTTTGAGGATTTCTACAATTTGACTAGTTGGTCTAGGCACAAAGATTTGTCTATAGAAAAGGTGGCTAGATATATTAATGGCCTAGAATTAAACATTCTAGATGAGATTGGTATGTTGAATATTGCTTTGGTTGAGGATGCTTATTTGTATGCTTTGAGGGTAGAAGAGAAGTTGAAGAGAAGAGATCGAGAAAATTCCCAAGGAAAGGAAAAGAAGCAACACTCTATGAAGGATAAATTTTTTTTCGAAGATGAACCAAAACTTATTGGACATAGAAAGAGAACAAACCTAGGTGCATTTGTGGGTACTTGATACAGATGTGGTGAAGAAGGAAACAAATATTTTGAATGTTCACATAAGGATGGTGACAAAAGAACTATTTTGGTGAATGAGGCTGACCATTCAGAGAATTAACTTGAGGTGGATGGGGAGAACTTGATGATTCAAAGCGTGTTGATTGGTAAGAAGATATTGGAACCTTTTTAAAGGAGGAATTTATTTAGAACTCATAAGTCTGGAGGTAAATGATGGAATGTGATTGTAGATGGTAGTAGTATTAATAACCTAATTGCTGAGGAGATAGTTTAGAAACTTGGTTTGAAGAGAATGAGACATCCTCGTCCTTATAGGATCAGTTGGTTACAAGATGAGCATGCTTTGAAGTAAGGGAGCAATGTTTTGTTAATTTTCAGATTGGGCAGTATGTTGATCAAGTGTTGTGGAATGAGTAATTGTCACATATTACTTGGTAGACCTTGGCAATATGATTATAGGGTAGTACATGATTGTGTCAAAAATGTCTTTAAAATTGAGAAGAGTGGCAAGAAGCATTCCCTGATTCCCTTGTAGAATGTAGGACTTTGTAGGAGGAACCTAAGTTTTGGTATTCAAGTTGAGTTGAGGGATTTTGAAAAGGTTAGAGATCAAAGTGAAAAGAAGACCTATTACACACTGAAGACAGTTGTAGGAAAAGATTTTCTAAAGTGGAACAAAGGAAAGAGCGTACAAGTGATCACTTGGAGGACATGTATGTGAAGAACTAGTTCAGGGTTTATGTGTTGAACCCTAAAAGACATTCTTCTAGTTACTAAGAACATCTTTCTTCACACCTGGGGTGTCGGATGTAGGAGCATCCTAGGGAAGTCAACAATCCTATATGCGGGGGCTTCGAGCTCAAATTTGTGGAGTTATGGTTTACACGGTTGGGGATTTTTTTGAGGCATATTGGGGAACCTTGTCCTAAGTGCACATGATGATTGGAGAAATCGTCTTGGAGTTAGAGTCGTTTTGGTGACTACTAGTCACTTGTTCCTAATTTACTAGTAGATGTTGGAGATTAATTCAACGAGCTTCGATCCTAGGGAGTTGACATGTGCTCTCTTGGACTTGGATCATTGGATTGCATGTGGAGCTATGTTGAAGTGCACAAATCCTTATGTGGTCTTTTGAGTTAGTTATGCATTGTAAACTTGGGGCCCGTCCTAAGTATTTAATTATTTCCTATATTTAATGTTTGTAGCCAAGTCGATTTGTGGGTTGAGGGTGTATTTAATGTGAATTTTTATTTAATGTCTATTATAAGTATGTGTTTATTTTATGCTAGGCCGACTTGTGGCTTGGTTTAATATAAGTAGAGGGTCTTGTGGAGTCTAGAATCATCATTATGGAATTCATTCAACATGGAGTGGTCTAGAGGAGTGAACTTGAGTAGAGCTAGTAGCTAAGTGTGGGCTTGGGAAACATGAAGGTTTCTTGGTGGCTTGTGAGTGCAAATTTTGATTGTTTTTGGAGTTTCTACAAGATTGTGGATCTCTGCTAGCTAGTGGTTGGATCTTGTGAGGTTTTGCAAAATTACTATTGTAACTGCTAATGTATTTGGCCATAACCCAGAAGGCCTTACAATTGGGCATGTGAATGAAAATCTTATGATCCTATTGTGAGAGTTGGCATATTTGGATCTAAAATTTTGTGTTATTGTTTATATCTTCCTGTGTGATTATATGCTAGGGGCCATGACATCTCCTTTGGGGATTCTCCTACTTTGCATTGCATCAATCAATAACATTATCATCATCTCCAATAGTTTCAACAACATTCAATGTAGGTTTATTTGGGGCAATCAATTCAATTTCTATGAAATATGTCACAAGTGCAATATCCAAAAGACCATATAGTATCTCCCAACAAAGTGATTCAAACAAAAGAATGGTAACAAATAGCTTACATTTTCGTACTTTATTTTGAAAGCAATAATAAGAATCATGAGCATGTTGACATATATAATAATTGTGTAAATCAAAGTATGAAAATGATGTATGACTATGACAACTACAATAAAAAATAATATGTGATGAATTAATTTGGTATCTATATGGTGTAAGTTCTAATATGTGATTTGTCCACTCTTTTTTTCTACTTAAGGGACGACTCCCTTATTTTGGCTACTTTAATTTAAAAAAATAATACTCTTATTTTCAATTATTTTGTTTGTAAGACTTCCAAAACCTAAGAATAAGCTTTTCACTCACTAGTGTGGAAGTACTAGAAGATGAAACATTATATTTAACATCTTCCTTATGTTGCTAAAGAATTATATTTCCAACCTTACAAATTATATATTTATTGTAAATTAGAAAAATGTATTAACTATAAAATTAATAAAAATATATTGAAATAACCTTCAGTCTTTTCTATTTGACTGCTTCTTTAGAATTGTTATTATATACTCAAATAAAATGTCATCTTTGTAAAAAGTGAAATATATACAAAATCTACCCAAGTGAATGCATAAAACTTCATAAAAATAAATTGAAATAATTTTCAACATTCTCCATTGAATTTGCTTCTTTGAAATTGTTCATTTTAACATGCAGAAATAAAATGTCAATCTTCATAAAAATATCTACATAATGCACAATAGTAAATACGTAGAATTTCTTTCATCCTGTAAATAAATAATAGTTTATGTTTTGGGATGCTTGTCTGGAAATGCTTCTCTACTTAGTGTTGTTTTCTGTGGAAATGTTGTCAGTCGCACTTTACACTGTTATTGAACTTTGTCTTCCTTGTGCGGTCTCTTACACAAACAAGTTCCTCCACCACCTCTTTCATTGACGGTCTCTTCTTCCTTTCAAAATGAAGGCATTCTTTTCCTATGCATGCCATATCTTCCATGTCTTGCAGGTTTTTCTCCTCCAATACTCTACTATCAAAGATTTCTGTGAGGCGATTACTGTTGAGTCTAGATAGGAAAAGACTAGACAAACTCATCTCATCCTTTTTCCTTTCTTCAGAGAAGGGCTCAAGAGCTGTTAAAAGCTCAACCAGGACTACGCCAAAACTATACACATCGCTTTTCTCAGTGAGCTGATAAGTCTGTAAGTACTCAGGATCTAGGTAGCCCCTTGTGCCCAATATATTATTAGTGCTCACATGTGTGTTGTTCGAAGTGGAGATAAGACGAGAAATCCCAAAGTCTGCAACTTTGGGAGAGAATTTCTCATTCAAAAGAATATTGGAAGATTTGACATCTCGGTGGAAAATAGGTTGAGATGCTCCAGAATGAAGATATACCAAGGCCTCCCCTGTTTCAATTGCAATCTGCAAACGTGACCCCCAAGATAGAATTCTCTCTTTAGAATGTAAATGTTCAAACAGTGTTCCATTTGGAACAAACTCAGATACCAACAATGGAAACTTAGTTTGGATACAACACCCTAACAATTTCACTATGTTTCTGTGATTAATTTGGGAAAGAATCGCAACTTCATTGAGAAACTCATAGTCATCCTCTACATTTATAGCGTGGTTGGATTTTTTAATAGCCACAACAGTATCATCTGGTAGAACTCCTTTGAACACAGTTCCAAAGCCACCACTTCCCAACACCATTTCTTTTGAATAATTACTAGAAGCTTTCTCCAATTCTTTGGCAGAAAAAATTCTCAGGATCTCTCTTCCCCCAGTAGAAGCTATGTGCTGCTGCAACTGCTCAAAATACTTTGCCTCCACTACTTCCAAATGACGTCTCTTAAGCCACCAAACTAAAAGAGAGGCTGCCAGAGAGACAACCACAAAAGAAGTAACAGATCCTGCATATTTTACCAGATCAGACGTTGAAACAGAGATATAGTGATCTTACACCCAATACAACAATAACACAAACATACGAAGTACATTATGAAATATTTCGTTCACCTATGACTGCAGGAAAGACAAGGGTATTTGAACTGGTGGACTTGCATCGTGTTCCATTATTAAACCCATCTCCCAAAAACCCTTTTGTGCATGAACAGTTGTAGGAACCTGGCAAATTATGACATATTCCTCCTCCATCCTCTCCAACGCACTTATTCAACCATTCATGTTTACATTCGTCTATATCTGAACATTCATGATGATGATTATGATAAAGAGATTTGAGATCTAAGAGAGAAATTACTATGAAAGATTAGTTCAAAAGTGGGGAGATAATACCTGTGCAATCAGTGCCATTAGAGTAACCATTTCCTTCAAAACCAGGAAGACATCTGCAAACGTGGCCATTTCCCGTGGGGGAATCAAAGCATTCTGCATTGGAGGAGCAAGAATAATCGCCCGTTGCTTTAGCCGTGGAGCAATTCCCATACCCAATACCCCAGTTAAGGCGGAGACCATAAGAAACATTCCAACCTTGTCCCCAGTTAAGGATTGTTCTATTATCGACCACCATGAAGGTGGAAGGGTCCATTATGGTGGAGAAACCGCAGATTTTGGTGTGGTTATCGTTGGACAAACGAATAACACTGGCTGTGAAATTAATCAAGGGCATATTATCTGGGAGATTAATTTCACAACAGCCAAGGGGACAGTATGGTTGATTATTATGAAGGTCACAGATTGACACACATCTGGCCTCCCCCAAACTTCCAAAACTGTAGGTGCCGACTGATTCACAGCCAATAACAACCAACCTATTGGAGTTTGAAAGGGTGAATGGCTCATCTAAAGGCAGCTGAAAGTAGTTCCTCACCTCAGTGTTTGGATCACAGGTATAGGCATAGATGAAATAAGAATCTATAACGAGGTGACCCATGTAATCCATCTCCATGATCTTGAAATACGGACCATAATAATCACTGTAGTTGCTTAGAAAGGCAGAAAGATATGCAGAATGCATCCCCATAGAATCCTCCTTACATGTGATCTGAAATCCAGGGTACCCACATTGAGAATTATCAATCCAAAATGGGTAACTCACATTCATCCAACCACATCTTTCAGGAACACACTTTGCAGTGGTAAAGCCCACCAAAAAAAGACAGATTAGAATGCGAAGCACAACTCCGCAATGCATTTTGACTTGCAAAAATATCTCCTGTTTGAGCTAAACTGGCTACTCGATCATCATAACAATGATAGCTAAAAGTCGTTAAGTAACTTGCAGAGTTCATAGGTAAAAGGACAAAACTATAAGAATATGCTATACACAATGTGAAGTTCCCAAGTGCTGTATGAAAGAAGGTTGAAACTTTATGATAATAAAGTAGTTGAGTAGTGATTTCTCATTAAAGTGGGCTTTTGCTATGTCCATAAGATGACAGAGAATTGAGTTGGAGATTTTCCTTTTTTTTATTTTTTTGAAAAAGTAAAACAACCATATTCTAGAGGAGTATTATAGTTCATAAAATAACAATATTATATAGAATAGTCATACTCTAAAAAGGGTTATTGGGGTACTGGTTTGACACTTGATAAGAAAATAATTGGTTGTATAGGGGATAGAGAAATAGATTTAGTAGTAGTTGACCCAATTTCATGTATGTAGAACTTCTAATTCATATGTAGAAATTCACCATTTTTTGTGAATCTTTGTAGGTGACTGAAGAGCTTAAAGCTAAGGTTTAGGTGTTTCAGCATTTACCCAACTCTTTGTAGACATCGGAAATCTTATGTCCAATAGCCACTCACAAAAAATAAGTACTTTTTGCACAAATGAACCAATCAGCAACCAAAAAAACTAAGAAATGATCAACTATTAGTACATATGTTATCATAATCTATAACAATACCATAAGAATCATTAGACCACAGTTAGATCTCTTCTCCAGATAGTAAAACCTAAAAAATCTATAGATGTACGAAGCACTAGAGGATTCCACAAAAAAAAAAGCAATAGTAAAAATTTATGAAAATAAAAAGTGAAAATAAATAACAGACAAAATCCACAAAAGGTGCTTCTTTATCCACATATGACCATCAAAAATTAGTTCTTCCGTCATATCACATGGAATAGGAGGTGTACAGTAGAAAATCAGTGTGTAATCAGTGTGTAATCAGTGTCATATTGTCAAGCAGCTAAGCAGAAATCAAACATTCATCCATCGTAAATTTGTAATGAAATAATTAAACGAATCAAAGGTGAACAATTCCTAAAAGAACACAATGTATGTTTATCCGCGTTTGAAGTCCTCGCGCGGAGGAAATGAAAAACTATTAGTAGTGGCAAATATCTGTAAAGTAGCGTTTCAATCATATCACCAGAAACAAATCTTCCAACATGCTGAAGAAAATATGTTGGTGTTGGTAATATGTTTGAACTTGGCAGTGGGAGATGAGCAGTAGTCCTGATTGATGGAGTCCGTGTGTTGAAACTAGTTATGATTGATAAGATGTTTGGCACATATTTTCCACTGGTATGATTGAAACGCTGCTTGACGGATTTTTTCCTCTAACATTTATTCCCATTTTCCATGCACCAAGGCATTCAAACATACTTTCCACACAGTGTGTGGGGGGCATCTTGTTGAAAGGTTCATGAATGGGGTCCTACCGGTGAAAATTCCTTTGAGGTGCATATGGGTGTAATGATGGTCTTGTTTCTTTTCATGGACTTTTTGTTGAGACACTATCTACTCCTATCAATCACTTACAAATATTATTTTGTTCTAATAGTGAATGACCACTAGTACTATTTTGTATTGCTGTCCACCTTTTATTCTAAGTCAATTTAAATGTTTTTGTTGAACTAGTTTTATTCTAACTGAATCTTGGTAATACAAATGTCTGTTTTGAATTAGTTACGATTTTATTTGTTTCTACTTGAATAAGGACACACTCAAGTAAGGACTAATGTTTTTACCTCTTTGAATGCTTATGCTTGACAAGTACACTATTAGATAGATAAATGATTTCTTATACTAGTCTCTAACAGCTGGATTTCTAAAATAGAAATTGGGATAATCTTATTTATTAGTCTATTATACTTTTTTGTCCGTAATGATTTTCTCTTTTTTCCAATTGATTTGTCATATTTTTGTTGGTGGCATTTTCAAAATTTCCTTTAAAAATTAAGAAAAAAGATTTCTTCCATTTCTCATTTTTGACATTATATTTCATCTTAATGATAGATCATAGAGTGTAATATGAATTGTTGATGTTAAAAAAACTAATACAATATAAATTAGAAACTTACATTTATACTACATAGATTGTGGAAATTAGATTACATTAAAAGAATTTCTGACCAAATGTTTTGTTTCCAAGATTTCCATGGTTATGTTGTATTTGGAAAACAAATCTACACTTGTGTACACATGTTCGCTGTATAAGTGTGGAAATTTATTTGACTCATCCATAGATAGACACCATAATGGTATTGACCACAGCTAATAGAGATGCTTTGCCATGCACAACTGCCTCTGAACATTTCCAATCATCAAAAGAAAGAAATATATCCAGTCAAATTTTTGAAAGAGCGTAAAGTTTAAGGCTAGGGGAAGGGAGATGGGGTCACAATTTGGAATCCCATAGAATTAATGTATAATTGCTCATAACTAGATATGGAAACAAGATGCTTTTTCCCTCAAGATGATGATTTATAATCTTATGATTTCCATTGAAATACAAGCAATTTGTCATTGCAATGCTAGTTGAAGTTCACATTCTCAACAACAATAATCCATGTGTCTATGCCATGATTGAACTGGGATGATAGGAGTTTTCGGGATGGAGTCTCTGAGAAGTGTTGGCTGCCGGCTGGGCTAGGATTTTTCCCCTAGCCTGTTCTTGGTGTTTGATCTTTACTATTTTTCTGTTCTATTTGGATTGTTAGCTACTGGACATAATTTGCGTCGGTGTTTTTGGAGATCTTCTGCAGTCAATTTTGGATTGGGGGTTTTATTGTTTGCATGGCAAGGCCTGGGATTTCTTCTCCGTTGGTGAGAATAGATGGTTCTTCTCCAACTATGCATGCAATGCGATCTGAATCGTTTTATTCAGGGGAGAGCTCCAAGCTGAAAAAAGTTAATGGTTGTCTTCCACGTAGCCATGATCGCCCTGTTCTGGTTATTCCTCCAACGGCTGTAATGGAGGACATTGATTATTGGACCAAGCATGCTTTGATATGCAAATTTCTTGGAATCCGGATTTCCCTATCCGCTCTTGAGGCATGGATCCGCCGCTCTTGGCAGGTGGAAGGCGATATGGAGATTATGTTGGCAGGGAATAGTTATTTTTTTGTTGTATTCTCTTGCATGTCTGATCGTGATCATGTTTTTGAAGGAGGCCCTTATTTCTACAACAATGTGGGGTTATTTGTCAAACCTTGGCATTCAGGTTTTAATTCTGTTGAGGATCTCCCTTCAATAGTGCCAGTTTGGGTTTGCTTGCCTCGTCTTCCCTTGGAATTTTGGCGTGAAGACATCCTTCGACAAATTGCTGCTTTGTTGGGGAAGCCAGCTGCGATCGCACATCAAACCCTCGATAAAAATGTTATTTCTTTTGCTAGAATTTGTGTTGGAATTAATTTGAATAACCCATTACCAGATTCTTTGAAAATTTGTCTGGGGGATTCTTCTTGGGTGCAGCAGTTAGATTATGAATCCCTCCCTTTCCGTTGCCGGATTTTTCATGAGTATGGTCATTTACTGCGGCAGTGCCCCCGTAACTCGAGTTTCAAAGGAGTGGATCGATCTACAACTGGAAATGCTGGTGGTTTGGCAGATACTACAGGGAAAGGACAATCTCAAATGGTTAATACTACCAAGGGGATGAATCCACAAGATGCTACAGGTAAGGGTAAGGCTCCAATGCAGGATAAGGATGGATTTACCCCTATTTGTCCTCGAGCTAAGGGACGTGGTCAAAAGAGGCCTTTGAAAGAAAGATTATTTGATTCAAGTTTTAACCGTTTTGAGGTGTTGGATAGTATGGTTCTAGAGGAGGGTATTCCTCCTCCTATCTCTTCTGATCCAGCTTGCCCAGATGAGAGATCTGTTCCTAATGATGCTTGTGGGGCATCTCAAGTTGTAGTATATCAGAATTGTGAGGTTCCTGTAGCTCCTGTGACAGCGGCTCTGGTGACTCCTGCAGTGTTGGAAGATGATGATGTTGTTTTGGCTGACTTGGTTAAGGATGTGCTACCATCAGGTAAGGGCAAGGGATCTCCTCTCCCCTTGGGGTTGCTGGCTCGACCCTTTAAGTGGGCTTCTTCTTCTCCCCCTCTAAGGAGTGGGCACAAAACAGACCAAGAGAAGATTAAACTCACAGGAGATATATTGATTGAGTCTGGTTCAGTGAAACCTTTGGATTCTCATTTTCCCAAATCTACCCAATGATGATTATTCTCTCATGGAATGTAAGGGGGTTGAATAGCATCCCTAGACAAAAGGCTATTCATAACTTGGTGGTTGATCATAGTCCTGATGTTTTTTGTATCCAAGAGACTAAGCTCTCTGTGGAGTCTATGGTCCAACATGCCTCTAGTATTTGGTCTTGTGGCCAATGCCAGTGTGTTGGGGCAACAGGCAGTGCTGGTGGTTTAGCTATATTTTGGGATCCTCAAAAAATTTCTCCTCTTGGCTGGATGTCTTCTCGCTCAGCTCTCTCTATGGTAGCTTCCGCTCTAGACTCAGGAGAGGTAATCATGGTTACTAATGTGTATGCACCTGTTGATCTTGTGGGAAAGGAGGAACTTTGGGAACATATTCAATATGTTAGAAATTGTCATCCTTATCATCCTTGGGTGTTAGCAGGGGACTTCAATTCAGTTTTAAGTCTGGAAGAGAAGCATGGTGGTTTGGCTAGATTGGGGCCTTCTTCTGCTCTTCTTCGGCAACACATATCTCTTTTGCATCTCTCTGATGTTAAGCCTTCTAATGGCCTCTATACCTGGAATAATCACAGGACTGGTGTTGCTGCTATCTCAGAACGCCTGGATAGATTTCTTGTTTCTTGCTTCTGGCTTAGTGGCACCCTTACTATCTCTTTAGAAATCCTTGATTGGAGGGGTTCAGATCATTGGCCAATCAAATTTTCCACTATAGGGGCTTATGTTCCGAAGCATCCTCCTTTTAAGTTCCAGTTGATGTGGCTTCGTGACTCCTCTCTTCATGATTTTGTTTTTTGTTGGTGGAAAGATGGTGCCCCTGCATATGGTACTGCAATGTTCTCATTTTCTAAAAGGCTTCAATATGTTAAAAGGAAGCTCAAGATATGGAATAGGGAATGCTTTGGGAATCTTCACTTTATGAAGAGGCTTGCTCAAGAAAATCTTGATGTCATCACAAGGGAGATTAGAGATCGAGGTTTCTCGGAGGATCTTGGCCAGGCTGAATCCCTTGCTTCTAGAGCTCTAGAAGAATGGGAACTTCGAGAGGAAATTTTTTGGAAGCAAAAGGCTCGAGTTGATTGGCTCCAGGAAGGTGATTGAAACACTGCCTTTTTCCATAAAACAGTGCAATCTCGCCGGAATCAGAGCACTATCTCTTCTTTGGTTAATTCTCAAGGTATCCAACTGAATTCCTTGCCAGCTTTGTTCCAGGAGGCTATTTCGTACTTCTCTACCCTCTTCTCTGAGGACTCTCCTCCTGCTGATAATGAAGAAAATATTATTTTGTCCTGTATTCCTTCCCTTATCACTCAGGAAATGAATGATTATCTCATGCGTCCTATCTCTTTGGAAGAGCTGGAGGCGGTGGTCTTTGGCATGCCTAAGGGGAAGGCTCCTGGTCCTGATGGTTTTCCAGTTTAATTCTTTCAGGAATTTTGGGACATCATTAATCATGATTTGTTGGAGGTGGTTAAAGAATCCTATGCTAGCAAGAAGATGCTTCGAGCTTTGAACTCTACATTCTTGACTCTTATTCCTAAGAGAGAGGGTGCTAATCAATTGGAGTTTTTTAGACCAATTGCCTTATGTAATGTGGTCTACAAAGTTATTACTAAGCTAATTGCTGAGAGACTGAAAAGGTGGCTTCCCATTATTATCTCAGAAGAACAAGGTGGTTTTGTTGCTGGAAGACAAATTTTGGATGGGGTGGTTATTGCTACTGAGGCTATTCACTCTATGGCTACTTCAAGGGAGAGAGCCATGTTTGTTAAGCTGGATATGGCTAAGGCCTATGATAGAGTTAAATGGACCTTCCTAAGGAGTATTCTTCTTTCTTTTGGATTTAGCTTTGACTGGGTGAGTTGGATTATGAGTTGCGTTACTTCTGCCTCTTTTTCTATTCTTATTAATGGTCAACCTTCACAACTATTTGGTGCTTCTAGAGGCCTCCGCTAGGGTGACCCTCTCTCCCCATATCTATTCATCATCATGGCTGAAGGCTTGGGCAGATTCATTAAGCATCAGGTGTCCCAGAATTCTATTCAAGGCTGGCGGTGGGGTAATGGCTTACCTTCTCTTTCCCATCTTCAATTTGTTGATGATTCTGCTCTTGCCGGTCTTGCTAGGATCAAGGAAGCTGAAGCCTTTCGACATGCTTTGGACGTTTATTTGGCAGCTTCAGGCCAGAAAGTTAATGAGCACAAATCTTTCATTTACTTTTTTAACACTCCTGATTCTATTCAGCATAGGATTGTTGGTATCCTACGGTTTCAGATAGGTTCACTTCCTTTGACTTATCTTGGCATTCCTATTGCTATTTCCAGGCAGCCACGTCTCTTCTGGCAAAATTTGATTACCAAGCTTCAGGATAAGGTAAATCATTGGACTCATAGATGGCTTTCTACTGCTGCCCGGGTTACTCTTCTTCAAGCTGTTATCCAAGCTCTTCCTACTTATAGAAGCATGGTTCATGCTGCACCTATTTACTTTCTCAAGGAGTTTGATGCTCTTTCTCGACAATTCCTTTGGAGTGGTAATTTTCATAGTACTAAATGGAGCTTGGTTAATTGGGCAACTGTTTGTAGGCCTAAAAAGGAGGGTGGTCTTGGTCTTCGTTCTGCTCTATTGAGTAGACAAGCTTTGGCTGCTAAACTTTATTGGCGATGGTGCTCTGGACAACGTCAACTTTGGGCTCGTATTATCACTCATAAATATTTTCATGGTGCTGATCCTTGCTCTGTTTTTGCACTTCCTCTTGAAGGTCATGGCTCAATGGTTTGGCATACTTTGAAGACAGGTGCGATGTTGGTGAAGAGGGGTCTGTTCTGGATATGTAAAGGAGGTTCTCAGGCTTTGTTTTGGTCTGATGCTTGGGATGGATTCCCTTCCATTTTATCCATATACCCTCATCTTCAGCCTCTTTGTGACTCTTTTCTGGCCACTGGATGGGATAAAGTGGCTCATTACAAGACTCCTTATCAATTGGGACCTGTTGTTGGTTATAGATGGAAGCATTCCTCTGATTGGCCTCCTGGAGGTACAGACATGGATCGTCAGGAGCTTTCTCAAATTCTGGCCTCTAGAGAGTGTTCCTCTTTGCTTGGTCCAGATGTATTGGCTTGGGGCGGTACCTTGTCTGGTAAATATCACGTCTCTGCTGGGTATCAGGAGATAACTAGACAATTATTTGGGGATGCTGAGGTCCCTTGGTGGAAGCAAGTCTGGAATAAAGTTTCTTGGTCCAAGTGCAATTTTTTCATGTGGCTAGTGGCTCACAACCGTTGTCTTACCTGGGATAATCTTTGTAAACATGGATTTCAGGGCCCCTCTTATTGTGTTTTGTGTGGTAATGGAGAGGAGTCTGTCTCCCATCTGTTCTTCCATTGCTCCTATTCTACTCAGATATGGCACCTTTGGTGGAGCGCTTGGGGTTGCTCTTGTCGGCATGCTTCCTCTTTGCCTGAGTTCTGGGCTCGCTTGGGTAGTGCTCCCTCCAAGTCTTCTTCTCTCCATGTTGCTTGGATTGCTGGCCCATCTTTCATGCTTTGGCATATCTGGTTGGAGAGGAATCGTCGCATATTCCAAGATGTTCGGCTTGGTGTTTTGCATCTTTGGTGCAAATATCACATTCTCTCCAGGAAACTATTCTTGTGAAGTGTGAGCTTGATGGGGGTATGGATCCGGTTGATCTTGCTATCTGTAATCACCTCAATTTTCATCTGCAGGATGGGGTTGCGGCTCATAGGTTTCCTTCTATGTCCAGGCAGCTTCACCATCAGAGGAAGGGTCGGGTTAACCGGGATGGGCACTGGACTCCTCCTCCCTGTGGAGTTCTGAAAATTAACACTGATGGTTCTTCTCGTGGGAATCTTGGTCCGGCTGGTATTGGCGGAGTGGCTCGTTGTAGTTCTGGGAATGTTAAATTTTTCTTCTCAATTCATAAGGGTGATTATACTAACAATCTCATGGAAGCTTAGGCTATTTTATATGCTGTGGAACAGTGTTGCTTATGGGGATGGAGTAAGATTATTTGTGAGTCTGATTCCCAAGTGGTGGTGAACATGCTTTCTTCGCAAGAGCTTGAGGATGTTAGTTGGCAGCTGGCCACTGTTGTTAAGCAGATTCTTTTCTTCTCTTCCTCTTTTCAGTTCATTAGGTTCAAGTATATTCCGTGAGAATGGAATAGACCTGCTGATTGTTTAGCCAAATGGGCTTCTAGTCATGATCCGGGTTGGAATATTAGGGATAGGGGGCAACTGTCCTTTGAGATGGTGCAAGAATTTGATGATCTTGTTGCTCAGGATCGAGCTCCTTGTTGAGCTCTCCTTGTTGTATTCCTTTCTGTCTTAATAAATTTTTACCCCTCTTTTTGCCATGATTGAACTCTACTATTACAATTGCAACAAATTAAAACTTGATCCCCAATTTTTTTTTCGGTAAATTATTTAGATCGTCGTCAAGTAAGCTCTCTTAATGAACAAATTCAATAACTCACAAATTCAACAAGTGCCACATAGTGGCATGTATTTGCCATAATTTATAATAGTTTAATTAGATAGAGTACTAAAGTTAAAAATTTGATAAAATTTAATATAATTTTATTAATAATTAATTAATATTTTAAAATTTGATTTATTTTTAAAAAAAAATTATACTTTTACATTAAAAATTTAATTTTTAATTTAGAAAGATTTAAAAATAATTATTTTATTTTGAATATTTAAATATTTGAAAAAATAAACTTAATAAAAAAATTTATAATTAAAAATATTTTCTAATTAAATATAAATGTCATCGTACTATTATAACTAATTAAGTTCTATTTTAAAGTATTAATATTAAATTTAAACTAAAAAAATATTATATAAAATATTATTCATAAAAATATAATCACAAGATATTATAAAAGAAAAATATATTATTAAAATAATTATACGAGATTTAATAGTTTTATATAAATTTGTTAGACCTCAAATGTATAAGCTAATAGAATTCAAATAAAATAAATTGAAAAATTAAAAAATTAAAAATATCACAAATAAACATTACAAAACTTAAAAATATAAAATGAAAAATACTTACATTTAATTGATTAAGATAAAAAAGATTAATAACTAATTACAACAATATAGCTAGAAATCATTACAATCACACGAAAGGCGAGTTAATTTGAAACGGTGCGTCGCTTGGCAACCTACAAATAAAAGTTTGCATCGTATTTTTCAAAACGCTATCCTGAATCCAAAGAAGCTTAACATTTTCTCTCGTTCTTACTTACCCTACTATTATGGAAATGGAATTACTCAAGTGCTCTGCATGTCGAACAGTTTTGGCCGACTCTGGGGAATGTAGATGTGACTTCAACTCTGATGTCGATGTAGCATTATATAGACATAATTTAATACAAGTGATAAAAGGTTGTATTTCAAAAGGGGCTCCCAACCAGTCAGAAATGGCTCTCACTGATTTGCCTTTCCATGTTCGTGTGGAAGGCAGAATTATCAAAGAAATATGTTTGTACCCTAATTGTATTCAAGTCTTTGTCAACAGTTTATGTTATAAATACACAATTAATGCAACTTCAAACCCAATTGAGAGTGAGAGAGCCGAAAGTGGTAGCACTAGCCGGCAGTCTCACACTCTTCCTGTGAGGTTAATTTATATTCCAGAAGATATAGTTATGCAAGCTTCATGTTATCCAGATGCAATTATCCAAATTCCTGGGCGTGGATTAAATTGGCAACAAATACTAGAAGATATTGAGTCAAATAGGGCAGACTTACAATGGCGTGAGATCAACCTATTTACCCACATCCATGGTTCAGAGGATTTTCAGTTGACTGATTTCATTGATTGGTGGCTTCATGTTCAAGGAACTGGCGATGTAATTGATTATAATGATCCTTCTGAAGATTCAGATGATGTGGACGGTCCTCCTCCAGCTGCGAGGAATGCAGTGGAGAATTTAGAGAGAGAGACAATGGAGGAGAGTAGAGACTTCATGTGTTGCATATGTCAGGCTACTTTGTTGGCTGCTGAAATCTCTCTGAAAATGCCATGCACTCATGAATTCCACGACCATTGCATTTTGCAGTGGTTGGCAGTTTCAAACTTTTGCCCAACCTGCAAGTTCGAACTGCCCACGGGCGACCCAGATTATGAAGAAGAAAAACAAGGGAGAAATAATTGATACATATAGCCAAGAGTTTTGTTCTTCTTATAAAATGAGATATTCCTAAACAAGCTTGATATTGTCTGCTTGACAATCAATTTAAACTACGGATGTGCAATCTTAAGTATAATGTTATGTACAGAATTTTATATCATGTATCTGTAAGTTATAAATAAATATCCATTTTACTTTTGGGAATGTTTAAATAGATGAATAGTTAAAGGGTATATATGTTGTTTTTTTTAATAATATTTAATAGTTTTCGCTTTTGATAGTTGAGAGGAACTTCTGAATGGTATTGCTTAATCATAATTGATATAAAGATTTGGATTAGATCTTTGCCCCAAGAAAAGACATGCAATATTTAGATTGTATATGAATTTAATTTAATATTGTTATATAATTATGAAGATATGTGTTCTAATATTTAACATTAAGAAAAAATTAAGATATATTCTTAAAATTATAATTTATATTAAATGGTTCTTTTATATTAAATGGTAATAGAAATATGGGAATTGGAATTGTTATTTTGAAATAGAAAATAAGGATATATATATTCTTATTCTTGTTTTGTTTAGTGAGAATTTATTCACGGATCAAAGATTTATGTTTTCTAAAACTATTCCATCTATCTAAGTGGAATTGCAAATGCTCATTTTTGGACCAAAATTAAAATACGTATTCCTATTCACAATTTCGATTTGGTGCACCCAAACAGAGAATTCAAAATTTTAAGAATTTACATATGCCTATTCCACTCATATTTCTGCTGCTAAACTGGCCTAAGTTTCAATCAAAAGATATATTTCTAAAATTATCATAAAATATATGCAATTGTGGTTTATACTAGTAATTGGGCCACTACTATCTGAATTAGGTGAGCTGTCAACAATGTCTAAGAGATCTTCAAAGAAAAAAGAAGAAGATAAAATTAACCTCTACCATGTTTACAGACAACAAGAAAATATCACAATGTAGGCCACATGATGATAGCATATACAGCTATGAATTAACTGTGCATTTAGGACAAGTTATTATAAAAAAACTTTGGAAGAATCAGAATATAAGGCAAAATCATAGTTGCTACTTTCAACCAATTTAGATATTGCACGAATGAACTTGATGATGCTTTATATCTGAAACACCATAAGGCACAAACATGCAATATATGAACTTTTTTCAATGAAGTATTAGTACCCGATATGCCTTGATCAGTATGATGTCCTTAAGCCAAAGGAAAGAAACTGCTTTGATAAAAATGCGAAATATAGAAATTCATACTGTAAACTCTCGAAGAAGGTCTAGCGCTCTGATAGTGCTATACCTTAGATAGGGGTGCTATCAGAATGGTAACTCCTTCCCATTAAATTGGAATGTTTCAAATGGTGACGAGTCACAAGCAAAGATGACTACAAATTGATATATGATATCTGCTGGAAGGTAGTTTATGATATTCCTTCCTTAGTATTTCAAGTGATGTGAATACAAATAGTTTATATCATTCCAAATTACTTTAATTAGATTACTAATACTAAACATGCATCCATGTCATTCTCCTGTGTTCAAGACTTTTACAATGAATCAGCCAGAGCTGATTATGATAGAGAGAGGACGATCTCTCTTATCCCTCCTATTTCAAGTGGAAACTATATAGTGGTTGGGTTGTTAAATTTGTTTAAAACATTAGTATACCATTGATTCAATGGCACTTTTTAACCCATTCCATCCAATTTAATGTGGCAAAGTTTCCAAATTATTCAAAAGAGATGCAAGTAAAGACTAGCTTCATGGTAATGACCGATAATAATGAAGAGCTTCAACAAGAAACAATGTCTTTTAAAAATGTAAATAAGAGTAGTTCATCACGAGAGAACCAAAACTGATTTAAAGAGGAATCTAGCTTGCATTGAGCATAAATTGATGGTATTATAAATCTCCATAATGCCTGTCTTAATCACTTTGATCATTTCTTTGGGTTGTTTCTTTCGAGACGAAATTTGAAATGCTTGATTGGGAATATCTACAACCCAATTTTCTTTTTCCTTTGATCCAAATAAATCTATAACATCTTAGACTTCTTATTCCTATTTCATTGTATGTTTCCTTAGAAACTGTAAAAGTATTGTAGGCAGTGTTCATCAACTAAGACATTCAAATGTATGAAGAAAGGAATTTGAAATGCTTGATTGGGAATATCTACAATCCAATTTTCTTTTCCTTTGATCCAAATAAATCTATAACATCTTAGACTTCTTATTCCTATTTCATTGTATGTTTCCTTAGAAACTGTAAAAGTATTGTAGGCAGTGTTCATCAACTAAGACATTCAAATGTATGATGAAGGAAAATGCACAAGCTCAAACATCAAATGTGAATGAGAAAATAAAAATAAAATGAAGAGCTTGGTTAGATAGTTGTAAGTTTTTCAAATAAAGTTTTGTATGGAGCTACTAATATTAAAATTGTTTACAATGTCAATGGGCCCTTGGTCTACTATGAAGTTGAATGGCTCACAAAGAGCTCACCAGGGATCAAGTCTTGCTGCATGCAAGGCTCAAAGACATCATAAGGGATGAGGCCAGGATTGAGAAAATTTGACAGTATGGATGCTCCTTAGTATGAACCTCCATAAAAAAAATAAAAAATATTTACAATTATTTGTAGTGAATGGGATACCAAGATAGGTTCTTAGTCTAAGAGTTTCTCAAGTAGCAACCTAGAATATGTTTATTCAAATATTAATAAAAAATAATAAAGTAATCTCCAATCAATGATAAAAGAATAATAGTTTAAATATTAATAAAATCAAAATTTAAGTATGCACATATCAATAATACACATTATTAACTAAATCCAAAATGATAAGAATCATGTTATCAAGGGCTTAAAATTTAACAACCAATATCTCATAAATGAACAATGGATGGATGTGCTTCATGATGATATAAAATTAATGTTCTTTCTCATGTTAGGAGTATGCTATTGGAATTTGTGAATCAAATCTGATTGCCCAAGCCTTTATCCACCTCACAAAGCTACTCATTAATTACCACAAGCTTCCAACAACTTATTCTTTTTGTCTTTATTTGCTAGCAGTTGTTAGCAGATCTCCTAGAAGCTTTCATCAGCTTCCTATAGCCATCAACAACTCAAATCTGGCCTATTTGCTTAGCAATTATGTTTTTGAGCAGCAACAAGTAATTATAAATAGAAGATGAATGAACAATGTGTTGGAATTATAGATG
The DNA here is from genome assembly GCA_028749045.1 of Cupressus sempervirens. Classification (NCBI taxonomy): domain Eukaryota; kingdom Viridiplantae; phylum Streptophyta; class Pinopsida; order Cupressales; family Cupressaceae; genus Cupressus; species Cupressus sempervirens. The sequence goes on from CM053784.1 coordinate 735,756,756, forward strand.
GAGTAACTGAGAGGAGGGGGGGCAGGGGGGTGTGAATCAGTTACCATAAAAAAAAATCCACAAATCCCTTAGATGTCTTTAATACTTATTTACTGCTGATACTCGGTAAACACTGTAAGAATGCTATAACTCAGTAGATTAACTACTTACTAATAATCTAGCATTTATAATTATCAATATGCATTCAAAAGTTAAATAAAATGAACACAAAAGACACCAGATTTAACATGGAAACTCAATATGAGAAAAACCACCAAGTAACTAGCTACCAATTTTTCACTCTTTTGAAGTGAGCCCTGTTAGGAGCCAACCCTGTTAAAGGTTACAATACACACTGTTAGGTGTGACCCTATTAGAGGATTTAATCACCCTATTAGGAGTGGCCTTGCTAGAGGTCTTTAGAACAATTCAACTGAACTATCACCTTGTTAGAGGATTTACAAAATGGCTCTTAAACTAACTCTGTTTAGAGATTTGAAATCACTGCTACAATTGTTAGAAAGTAACAATGAATTGACCTGAATTAAGATGCAACTAGTTTTGCTGATTATAGGTCTCTATTCATCATCATTAGATCCTCTTTGATCAGGTATAGCTTTGTTGTTCCTCAATGATCTCTGATCATTCTTCAAAATTCGTTTCCACAATAATCAGTCTTCATATGACATCTAGTCCATCCCTCACTTAGAATTTGTAACTTGACTTCTTATTTATATCATTCAGATTATCAAGTTGGCTCATTCACATGTTACATCTATCATTAAACCATACATTAGTCAGCTACAAATATTACTTTAGACAAATAGACGTTATTTCAAAAATCAATGAAATCCTTCATTGGCCAACCCTGCTCGGTAGATACTGCTTCCAAAATTTTTCTAAGTTAACCATCTTGACTGGGTTAACATTACAACTTCTACAAAATCCTTAGGTTACTGAGTTAACTCGGTAAGAGCTAAATTTCTTCTTTGTCCGTGAGAGCTCAGTAAGAACTGTTTCTTCCATATTTCCCTTTGATGATCGAGTGAGCTCGAGAACAACTGAATTCCTTGAAAGTTTGGTAACAACTGTCTACTTTCTTTACTAACCTTCTGAGCTCGGTAGACTCTATCCTTTTCCTTGCTAACCAACTAAGCTTGGTAGACTCTGTCTGATGACTGATATGATATTTGTGTGACATCAAAGACAACATACAATTGAACAATTGTATCCAACAATCTCCCTCTTTGGCATTGATGGAAACATAATATGTCATAGCAGAATAAAATTTGAAAACAAGTCTTTACTGACAAAATACTTCACTTTCTTCTTCAAACACAAAAAACTCTCTCTTTCATAATAATCTCTCCCTCTTACACAAACTCTTATTATATTGCAAATTTCAGAAAGATATGACAGTATATTCTCCCTCTTTGACAGCACATGCCAAAGATAACATAAATCAACTGAATAGCATTGTACCTGATGTACTGATTCATATGCAGTGTCTTCATTACTTAGTTGCATCAATTGATAGATCTTCAATTCTGTTTTTGTTGATGCATCACTAAAACTATATTTTTGTGAGCTTCAAATAGGGGAATGACCCCTAACTTACCTCTAAGATACAATAATGCATCCTTAGGTAAAGGCTTTGTGAATATGTCAACAATTTGTTCCTTTGTATGGACATATTCCAATCTGATTTTCTTTTCTTGTACCAGTTCTCTAACAAAGTGATACTTTATGGCAATATGCTTGGTTTTTGAATGCATCATTGGATTCTTGGAGATAATTAATTGCACTTGTGTTATCACAAAACATAACAATAGGTTCTTTGATTTCTTGCTTCATACCTTCCAATAATTATTTGAACCACACAATGTTTGAACAGCTTACTGCTGCTGCAACATATTCAGCCTCTGCTATGGATTGGGATGAACAATTTTGCTTTTTACTTGTCCAATAAACCAACCTTTTTCCAAGAAAGAAAGCTCCTCCACTTGTGCTCTTTCTATCATCAACATTTCCTACCCAATATGCATCAGCAAACACTTTTAAATCCAGATTTCCTCAAAGTTTATACCATAATCCATAATCTTCAGTTCCTTTTAAATATCTCATGATCCTTTTGATTGCCATCATGTGATTTTCTTTTGGTTTTGCTAAGAATCTTGCCACAATTACTACTACAAGGGCGATGTCTGGTCTTGTATGCACTACATACTGCAAATTTCCAACCATAGATCTATACAATGTCTGATCCACTTCCTTTGATTCATCATCTTTGGTAAGTTTCAATCCAGTACACATAGGAGTCCCAACTGGTTTGTAGTCTTCCATACCAAAATTTTTTATTATCTCCTTGATGTATTTAGATTGAGTGATGTAGATGCCATTCTTACTTTGTTGAATTTGAAGACCAACAAAGAATTTGATTTCACCAAACATTGACATTTCAAATTCCTTGTTCATTTGTTCTGAAAATTCTTTTCAAAGATCATCATTTCCTGTGAACAAAGTATCATCTACAAATATTTTTGCTAAAACAATCTTATTATCCGGTCCTTCCTTTATGTACAAACTACTGTTATCATTAGTTCTTTGAAAACCAATCTGAATAAGATAGTTATGCAATCTATCATACCATGCTCTAGGGGCTTGTTTCAGACCATATAATGCTTTATGCAGTTTGTAGACCATGTCCTTCTTGTTTTGATCAGCAAAACCTTCAGGCTGTTCAATGTAAACCTCTTCATCCAATATGCCATTGAGAAATGCTGATTTGACATCCATTTGATAAACTTTGAATCCTTTGTATGCAGCATATGCAAGTAAGGTTCTAACACCTTCCAATCTTGCAATAGGAGCAAAAGTTTCTCCATAGTCTACACCTTCTTTTTGAGAGTATCCTTTGCATACTAGTCTAGCTTTGTTCCTTGACACCTTACCATCTTCATTTAACTTGTTTCTGAATACCCACTTAGTTCCAATCACATTTTTGTCTTTAGGTCTAGGTACAATAGTCCATGTTTTGTTTTTCTCTATTTGTTCTATTTCTTCATTCATGGCTTCAATCCAACTTTCATTTTCTAATGCATCTTTGACATTTCTAGGTTCAATATCAACAAGTAAACAAGTGCCTTTCAACTTGCTTCTTGTCATTGTTCCTTATGATTTATCTCTAATGATCTGATCTGGTGCATGATGCTTCCTGACATACTTGGCTAACACAGGCTCCTTTCCTTTTGAAAGACTACCATTGTTATCCTTCTGTGTCTCAACTTCTAATTTTGGATATGGTTGCTCGAGCTCAGTAGATGTTGATTTGATAGCTTCTATTTGCAACTTGGGTTCTTGCAACTTAGGAGGTATTAGGTCGGTCTGAACTTCCTATGACTCAGTTACTAAAGACTCTAGAGTTGAGGATTCCTGATTAATATGTATACTTGGCATTGTATCAGGTTCAATGTAAACAAATCTCCTATAGTCTTCAGGTTCCCTTTTTCTTTCTTCTTCAAATCTTTCTGCAAACTCATCAACTTTCACATGTGCACTTTCTATGACTTTGTGAGTAGACAGATTCAAACATCTATATGCTTTACTTTTGCAAGAATATCCCAAAAAATTCCTTCATCACCCTTTACATCAAATTTACCTTTTCAAAATTCTTTCAAAATGTAACATTTGCTTCCAAATACTTTTAGGTAACTTACATTGAGTTTGTAGCCATACCATAACTCATAGGGAGTCTTGAATGAGTCCTTTTTCAACTGTACTCAGTTCAAGGTATGAACTGGAGTGCTAATAGATTCTTTCCAGTATTTGATGGCAATGCTCTCCTTAATCATTAAGGTTCTTGCATAGTCCATGATAGATCTGTTCCTTCTTTCAGCTATTCCATTTTGTTCAAGAGTTCCTGGTGCTGAAACTTGTCTTTTGATTCCCCTTTCAATGCAAAAGTTATTGAATTCATGTGAAATAAATTCACCACCTTTTTCAGACCTTAAACATTTTATTCTTTTGCCTATTTCCTTTTCCACTCTAGCTAAATACCATTTGAATTTTTCAAATGCTTCTGATTTCTCTCTTAGGTAGATAATGGTCATCATTCTTGAATAATCATCAACAAAAAGAATGAAAAATTTCTCACTAGTATAGCTCTCAATGCCAATAGGTCCACACAAATCAGTATGCACAATTTCTAGAACTTCTTCAGACTGATAGTTCTTGCTTTTAACCCTAGTCTTTCCCATTTTACCAATTTGACAATTTTTGCATAGACCAACCTCAGGTTTCTTTATGTTAGGAATGCCTCTTACTTTCTTGAATTTACTTATTTTTACCAAGTTGTCAAAGTTTACATGAAACAACCTTCTGTGCCATAACCAACTTTCTTCAACTTGAGCAATAAAACATGAACACTCACCAAGTTCAAGATAAAACAAGTTACCTTTAGTTTGAGTGCCTGACCCAATCAAATTTCCTTTGCCATCCAACAGTCTTTCTTTTCCATGCATAAATTTCACTTTGAATCCATTATTGAGTAGCTGTGCCACACTCAACAAATTATGCTTTAGTCCTTCTACCCAATATGCATTATCACATACATGTTCCTTGGTCAGTGAGATTCATCCTTTTCTTTTTATACAACAAGGTTCATTGTTACCAAATCTTACACTGCCACCATCATAGTTTTCAAAGTGTTCAAACTTAGTTTTATCACCAGTCATGTGATGAGAACAACCACTATCTATAATCCATTTTTCATTTTGGCTTACATGAGAAATAAGTGCCATTTCTTCATCATTATCAGATTCATCCTTTACAACTATGTAAACAATTTCATCTTCTTCTTCATTATTAGAATCATTAGAATCTTTAGCCATGAAACATGTTTTCTTACCTTTGTCCTTGAATGATTTGAAGTCTTTCTTGCCATTGCACTTGTGACCCTTTTTCTCATCCTTGTTTTGCTTATTTGGGCACTTAGCAGCAATATGTCCAATTTATTCACAAGAAAAAAATATTAGAGGAACCTTACCTTTGTATTTTCCTTTGCCTCTTGAATATTTCCTTGCTAGCAGAGCTTCAACCACTTCAAGATCACTATCTGAACTCTGTTCTGATTCTTCATCACTATCTGATTGAGGATCCTTTAACTTGTTGCCTTTTTCTTTGAGTGAAAGGTTGGCTTCAAATGCTGATTCAATGTTTTTGGTAGCTGGAACATAATTATCATAATTGTCTAGCTCAAATGTAGTCAATCTTTCAACTATGGCCTCTAGATTTATCTTACGATTTGCTTCACATCTTCTTTCTTGAATTGCAAAGACTCTGATTGCATAAATGGGAAGTAGAGTTCTAAGAACTTTACTTATAACTGTCTCCTCCTTGATATCCCCTCCAGATGCTCTGATTGCATTAACACATGCTTTAACTCTTTCAACATATTTTGCAATGTTTTCATCCTCTCTCATCCTCATTTGATCAAATTGTCCTCTCAAAATTTTTGCTTTGGCTCTTCTCACATTATCATCTCCTCCATAGATTTCTTTCAGCTTGTTCCACATTTCAAAGGTGGTTTTTCAATCCTTGATGTCATCAAATTCTTCATAACTCAGAGCAAATGCTATATCTATCATCATGTTGTTGTGGGTCTTCTTTTTAGCAATATCATTGACAGATAATGTACCAGCAGGTTCTGCATATTTCTCATCAAGGTACTTCAGTCCTGTATCTCCAATAGAAGCTAGATGAAGTCTCATCAACCCTTGCCATGCAGAGAAGTTGTCCCTATTAAGTCTTGGAATTTCCCTCTTATAAGACATCTTGACCTTTGGCTTAGATCCTTGAAATATTTTCCTGCAAGCACCAAGAGCTCTAATACCAATTGTTGGAATTATAGATGGAGTAACTGAGAGACGGGGTAGGGGGGGGGGGGGGGGGGTGGTGAATTAGTTACCACAAAAATAAATCCACAGATCCCTTAGATGTCTTTAATACTTATTTACTACTGATACTCGGTAAACACTGTAAGAATGCTATAACTTAGTAGATTAACTAGTTACTAATCATCTGGCATTCATAATTATTAATATGCATGCAAAAGTTAAATAAAATGAACACAAAAGATACTAGATTTAACATGGAAACCCAATATGGGAAAAACCACCAAGTAACTAGCTACTAATTTTTCACTCTTCTGAAGTGATCCTTGTTAGGATCCAACCCTGTTAAAGGTTACAATACACACTGTTAGGTGTGACCCTATGAGAGTATTTAATCACCTTGTTAGGAGTGGCCTTACTAGAGGTCTTTACAACAATTCAACTGAACTATCAGCTTGTTACAGGATTTACAAAATGGTTGTTAAACCAACTCTGTTTAGAGATTTGAAATCACTGCTACAATTGTTAGAAAGTAACAATGAATTGACCTAAATTAAGATGCAACTAGTTTTGCTAATTACAAGTCTCTATTCATCATCATTAGATCCTCTTTGATCAAGTATAGCTTTGCTATTCCTCAATGATATCTGATCATTCTTCAAAATTTTCTTCCACAATAATCAATCTTCACATCACATCTAGTCCATCCCTCACTTATAATTTGCAACTTGACTTCTTATTTATATCATTCAGATTATCAAGTCAGCTCATTCACATGTTACATCTATCAATAAACCATACATCAGTCGGCTACAAATATTACTTTAGAAAAATAGATGTTATTTCAAAAATCAATGAAATCCTTCACTGGCCAACCCTGCTCAGTAGATACTACTTCCAAAAATTTATTGAGTTAACCGTCTTGACTTGGTTAACATTACAACTTCTGCAAAATCCTTAGGTTATTGAGTTAACTCGGTAAGAGCTAAATTTCTTCTTTTTCTGTGAGAGCTCGATAAGAACTATTTCTTCCATATTTCCCTTTGATGATCGAGTGAGCTCGATAACAACTAAATTCATTGAAAGCTCGATAACAACTGTCTACTTTCTTTACTAACCTTCTGAGCTCGGTAGACTTTGTCCTTTTCCTTGCTAACCAACTGAGCTTAGTAGACTCTGTCTGATGACTAATATGACATTTGTGTGACATCAAAGACAACACACAATTGAACAATTGTATCCAACACAATGAAGAATGATGTGTGAAAGATAACAACATTAGTGTTGTTCTGTACTCAATGCTTGCAACATCAAAAATAATATTTTGTACTTTATTTTACCAATGAATTTGCAACAGTAGTTTGTTAGTTTGTATTTCCCTGTTGAGTATTGATTGCTCCATAAAAAGTTAGCTTATATGCATCTTTGTATTGCTGCAAGTTTTGTTTGTTAAAATAGTCAAGTTGGTAACAAATGTAGAATTTAATTTTCAGATTTTATTCTGTAGTAATTTATTTCAAATTTTAATATAAAACAAGAAGATAACTTACATACTCTATTGATTTGTGTTTGAATTTCTCTTTGTTCACACTCTATCCTATTATTGGAGATATATGTATTTTAAATTTTAGGAGCGTAACTGTGAGGTTTTAGATTTTTATTGTGCTTCTAAATATCTCTACATGGTATTAGAGATATTTGGCCATTAATCCTAGTGAGATTGGGCACTTGAGTTTTCTAGGTATATGACTAGAGATGAAGGAAAGATTTTGTAGTACAACTGCTATCCTTTAATGGATAAAACTATCATGTTTAAGAGAGAAAAATAAAGACTATATATGACAACAAATGATTTATGAGATTTTGTGAAAAATGGTATCATAGATACTACTGACCCTTTCCACCCTTATAAATAATTAGAAGATTTAGTTGAGAGAGTCAAAAAGAAAATATGCAAATGCGCTAAGTATGATTGAAGTAGCTTAGACAAAGGCTAGCTTTATTTCTATGACTAATATAAGCTAATTATTTCAAAGAAGCTTGGGGGATATTCTTGAAACTAATTTCAAAAGGACTAATCACATTGGTGTTGTGAAGTTGCAAATGCTTGAAAAAGACTTTGAGTCTGATTTTATGAAGGATATTGAGATTGTTTTTGAGTTCAGCTCTAGAGTCTCCAGTTTGATAAATCAATCGAGAACTAATGGAGAAGAGATTAAAGAACAAAGAATAGCAAAGAAAATCTTGAGGAGTCTACCTAAAAGATTCTATACACTTGTTATTTCTATTAAAAAGGTAAATGATTTGTCCAACTTAATTGTAGACGAGTTAATGTGTTCTTTCCATACTCATGAGAAAAACTTTAATAGATCTATAACTTCTTCCCATGGTCAAGCTTTCAAGACTCATTAAAATACAAGAGGCAAAGGGAGGGAAGAAATAACTTTGGATGAGGAAGAGGTTGTGGAAGCTTTGGGCAAAGAAATGCTAGAGGAGAAAGATTAGTGTGAGTAGCTGGCCATGAGGGAGAAAACACCTCTTATAGTAGCTCTTGAGGAGAAAGAAGAAAAAGTAGTTTTGATAAGAGAAATGTTGAATGCTAAATTATTGTAATAAGTTTGGGTATTATGCAAGTGAGCATGTTGGAAGTTAATAACTCTACAACCTTCATCATGTGTAATATTTACTTGATGAAGTGAGCCCTAAAGTTTGGTATTTAGATAGCGACTATAGTAACCACATGAGTGGTAATGAAACTTGTCTACATTCTTTCATTGATAAGAATTATAGGTCTGAAATTAAGATGGGAAACAATGTTACTATTCCTATTGTGGGACAATGATCTATTACAATTCACACATAGAGGCAAGGTGAGAAGAAAGAGATTTCAAATGTGTATTTTTCCTTTGTATTAAACACAATCTTATGAGTGTTGGACAACTCATTCAAAATGTATACAAAGTGATGTTAGGAAATGATAAATGTATCATTTATGAGAAAGATGAGAGTAATAAAATTGTTGTAGAAGTTCAACTGATAATATTTCCTTTAAAGATTGAGACATGTTTGTTTTTCCAATTTGTAACTGCACCTCCCAAGAAAGTATGTACACTAGTAAAATAATAATTAGCTTTAAGAAGAATGATTGAAGATCCTTCTAGGCTATGAAATTTTAGGTATGCACATCTTGGTTATATTGGTTTAAATTTGTTTTCCAATAAAATAATTGTAGATGATTTTCCATTATTCTAGAGTCTAGTAGTAAGTGCAAAACTTGTATTTTGAGTAAACAACACAAGCAACCATTAATTTTGGTAACTCCATAAGGGAAAGAACACCATTATAGTTGGTGCATATTGGTTTGGTTGGCCTGATGACCATTATTGATGATTTTAGTCATAGGATGTCGGTATATTTCTTGAAAAATAAATCTAATTTTTTAAATAAGATTTTAGAGTTTAAAGCCCAAGCTAAAAAAGAAAGTGAACATTGTATTCAAGCGCTAAGTTTTGAGAGTATTCCTCCAATATTTTTGTAAATTTTTATAGGCAAAATAGTATAAAGAAGAAGCTTATAGAAAAATAAAGTGACTAAAAGAAAAAATAGAACTATCATTGAGATAGCAAGGAGTATGATGAAAAGAAAAGGTTTTTTGATTGAATATTGGGGAGAGGATGTAGCGATAACAATATATTTGATAAACAAAAGTCCTATTAAGTTAGTCCATGACAAGATTCCTTTTGAAGCATGGGAAAGGAAAAGATGGCTAGTTGAACACATGAAAATGTATACCAAAGGGGAAAATACAAAAGTTGGATGACAAGGTTGTGAAGTATATTAGTGGTTATAGTTCAGAATCCAAGGCATATAGATTATATAACCTTGTCACCAAGAATATCATCATTTCAACAGATGTTGAGTTTACTAAATATGAGTCATGAGATGTCTTGGTTGATACATCAACAAACATCTCAAGTAAAGTGCCTATTATTAATAAAGATAATGAGTTTAATGATTAGTAAGATGAAGTAGCAATAGATACCGATGGCTCTTGATATCTCCTGGTAGCTTTTGATGGAAATAGGAAGAAAGGGAAGCAACCAAAGATAGCCAAACAATTGTCTTGTGATAGTTCTTAATAGCTCCAACTTGATACATAGAGAGTTATAAATAGCTCTTAACAACTCCAGGTTGATACAAAAAGAGCTATAGATAACTTTGGCTAACTCTGGGTTGATACAAAGAGAGCTACAAATAGCTCTCGATGGTTTGTGACATAGACTACATAGTAAAGAAGTACTACCAGTGAGAGTTTTGATACTATTCTCAACTTCCTATTACCAAGAAAGACTAGGAGTCTAAGGAAAATATGTCAAGGGATAAAAGTAAAAACATGTGTCACCCTTTTACAAACGAAAAAGGCTAACATCAAAAAAAATGTTAAACTTCAACAACGTAAAAGTTATATTTCTGTTTTGAATTTTAAGTTGGTGTAAATTGATGAAATATGTATAAATGGATGAAGTTTATGTTATTTATAAAAAAAAAAATTAAAAAAATCAAAAAAGTATATTTTTTATGATTTTAAATGTTCTTTTTGATAGTTTTAAAAATTCAGCAAAATAGGGATTATAGTTCCCATCACAAAAATAATTGCAAATAAATGTTTTTCCATCTAAATTTGAAGTATGTTGTTGATGAAATATGTACCTAGAACTATAAAAAAGAAAGATTCAAAAATATTGTATATTTTTCTTGTTATAACTATTCCAAGTTGAACTTTTCATAGTTTAGCGGTTTTTTGTTCCCACTATCTTTTACCTACTAAATCCATCTTAATCCTTAAAAAAGTTACATATTATTGAAGATGAATCTCTCCTCTAGAACAATTCATCAATTTTATTTTTTTTAGTCATCATCTACTAATTTTTATATTTTTCAAAATGCACATCATCTTCAATGTTGAAATACCTACTTGCATTATTTTGTAATTATTGTAACAATATTGAATCACCTATCAAAAAAAAAAGTGCATGATTTTGACGACAAGCTCTATCTAGTGATATCTTTTTTGTTTTTTTGAAACCTTGAAACCCTAATTTTGATGTTGAAATTGGCCTATGAAGTGTAAAGTTTTTTAAAATTGCAAAAAATATGATAGAAACTACCACATAGGATGACACATAGACAATTTTGACTGGACTCAATCTGGCCGAATATGACTTGATTGGATTAGATCCAACCGAATTGTGTGGCATGCAAAATTGCATGCACAAGGTCACATGCAACATGTTAAAAACTATTATTCAATTGTAAATTATCATTTGTGTTACACAAATGTTACATTCTAACAAAGCATTGGTAGTAGTAACCGAGCTCAGAAGGCTCTAGTATCAGCCGAGCAAAAGTTTAGTGATTGAGTGTAAACCAAGCTAAGTCAATTATTGAAGGATTCATGTGTAAACCAAGTCAAGTAAGTTACAAAAGGAGTTCAATGTTAACTAAGTTAGGTTGGTTACCAAGAAAATCTATGTTAACCGAGTGATTTAGTTTCAATATCAGCCAAACAGTAGCTGAACAAATTTTTTTTTTTCTAATTTTTTTTAGGCAAGCCAACTTAGTGGATGCTAATTTTTTATTTGTAAGGATATTCAAGCTAACTTGACATTGGGTTTCATATATATGAAAGTTCAAGTTGTGGATTGAAATATGGAGATGTGAAAAGAAGATACGATGCGAATAGAGACATACATCTGATTAGGGGCAAAATATCCAAGGAGTTGCAAAGAATATTCTAATCATGAAAGATCTGTAGGATAAGCTAGAGCAGTGATCTAAATCTAAAAATCAATTGCTTCAATAATTAGGTCAATCATTGTTACTCTCTAACAATTGTAGTAGTGAAGAAATCTCTTAACATAGTTGACTTAACAATCATTTTTGTAAATCCTCTAACAAGGTGGCATTTCTAGATTGAAGTGTCTTAAGACCTCTAATAAGGCCACTCCTAATAGGTTGATTCAAATCCTTTAATAGGGTCACACCTAAAAGTGTTTTTTTGTAACTTTTAACATGGTTGACTCCTAACAGGGCTCACTTTAGAAGAGTGAAAAGTTGTAACTAGTTGCATTGGTGATGTTCCCAAATTGGGTTTCTGCATTAAATCTTGGTGTCTCATGGATATGTGCAAGATCATGGTCAACCAAACTATGGCCTTAAGTGGTAGTGAAAAACTAGCAAATCAGGGTTATGTCAACTTAACACATAATTTTAAAGTGGTTCTAGACTTTATATCCCCTCTCAATGTATTGAAACCAACCAAATGGATCCCTAGGGGACCTAGGGCCTCTAGGGACATATTTTTTCATGAAATACGTTGAGAGGGTAACCTATGACCCCTCTTAATGCATTGGAACCAACCAAATGGGTTCCTAGGAGTCCCATGGCACCTAGAGACATATGTTCTCATGAAATGCATCGATAAGGGTCATAGGTTAACCTATGACCTCTCTCGATGCATTAGAACCAACCAAATGCATCCCTAGGGCCCCTAGGGACATATGTTATCATGAAATGCATCGATAACCTATGACCCCTCTCGATGCATTGGAACCAACAAAATGGGTCCCTAGGGGTCCTAGGGCCCCTAAGCCAAGAGGGGTTATAGGTTAACCTATCACCCCTCTTAACGCATTAGAACCAACCAAATGCATCCCTAGGGGCCCTAGGGCCCATAGGGACATTTGTTGTCATGAAATGCATTGAGAGGGATCATAGGTTAACCTATGACCCCTCTCAACATATTGGAAGCAACCAAATGTGTCCATAGGGGCCCTAAGGCCCCTAAGGACATATATTGTCATGAAATGCATCAATACAGGTCATAGGTTAATCTATGACCCCTCTTGATGCATTAAACCAAACAAATGTGTCCCTAGGGGTCTTAGGGCTCGTAGGGACCCTTTTGACACATTAAAATCAACCAAATGCATCCCTAGGGGCCCTAGGGCCCCTTGGGACATACATTGTCATAAAATGCGTTGAGAGGGGTAATAGATTAACCTATGATCCCTCTCAACGGATTTGAACCAAAAAAATATATCCCTAGGGGTCTTAGGGCCCCTAGGGACATATGTTGTCATGAAATACATCAAGAGGGGTCATAGGTTAACCTATGACCCCTCTCGATGAAATGCATCGATAGGGGTCATAGGTTAACCTATGACCACTCTCGATGAAATTGGAACCAACCAAATGGGTCCCTAAGGGTCCTAGGGCCCCTAGGGAATATGTTGTCATGGAATGTGTTTAGAGGGGTCACAGGTTAACAAATGACCCTTTTCAACACATTGGAACCAACCAAATGCATCCCTAGGGCCCCTAGGGACATACGTTTTCATGAAATGCATCGATAAGACCTATGACCCCTCTCGATGCATTTGAACCAACCAAATAGGTCTCTAGGGGTCCTAGGACCCCTAAGGACATATGTTGTCATGAAATGTGTCGATAGGGGTCATAGATTAACCTATGACTCATCTCGACGCATTGGAACCAACCAAATGTGTCTCTAGGGGTCCTAGGGACCCTAGGGACATATATTGTCATGAAATGCATTGAGAGGGGTCATAGGTTAACCATAACCCCTCTTAACATATTAGAACCAACCAAATGTATCCATAGGGGTCCTAGGGCTCTTAGGGACATATGTTGTCATGAAATGCTTTGAGAGGGAACCTATGAACCCTATTGATGCATTAGAGCCAACCAAATGCATCCCTAGGAACATTCGTTGTCATGAAACACATTGAGAGGCATTAGAACCAACCAAATGCATCCCTAGGGGTCCTAGGGTGCCTAGGGACATACGTTGTCATGAAATGCATCAAAGGGGTCATAGGTTAACCTATGATTCCTCTCGACACATTAGAACCAACCAAATGCATCCCTAGGGGCCCTAGATCCCCTAGGGACATTTGTTGTCATGAAATACATTAAGAGGGTCATAGGTTAACCTATGACCCATCTCGACACATTAGAACCAACTAAATACATCCCTAGGGGTCCTAGGGTGCCTAGGGACATATGTTGTCATGAAATGCATCAAAGGGGTCATAGGCTAACCTATGACCCCTCTCGACACATTAGAACCAACCAAATGCATCCCTAGGGGCCCTATATCCCCTAGGGACATTCGTTGTCATGAAATGCATTACAATGAGTGATAGGTTAACCTATGACCCCTCTTGATGCATTGGAACCAACCAAATGTGTCCCTAGGAGCCCTAGGGCCCCTAGGGACATATTTCATGAAATGCATCAAGCCTATGACCCCTCTCGATGCATTGGAACCAACCAAATGGGTCGCTAGGAGTCCTAGGGCCCCTAGAGACATATGTTATCATGAAATATGTTGAGAGGGGTCATAAGTTAACCTATTACCGCTCTCAGTGTATTGGAACCAACAAAATGGGTCCTGGGACCCCTAGGGACATATGTTGTCATGAAATGCATCAAGAGGGGCTATAGGTTAACCTGTGATCCCTCTCGATGCATTGGAACCAACCAAATGCATTCCTAGGGGCCCTAGGCCCCCTAGGGACATACATTGTCATTAAATGCATCAAGAGGGGTTAGAGGTTAACCTATGACTCCTATCAACACATTGGAGCCAACCAAATGCATTGAGAGGGGTCATAAGTTAACCTATGACCTCCCTCAACAAATTGAAACCAACCAAATGGGTCCCTAAGGGTCCTAGTGCATCCAGAGACATATGTTGTCATGAAATGCATCAAGAGGGGTCATATGTTAACCTATGATGCCTCTTAACACATTGAAACCAACCAAATACATCCCTAGGGGTCCTTGGGCCCCTAGGGACATATGTTGTCATAAAATGCATCAAGGGGGTTCATAGGTTAACTTATGACCTCTCTCAATGCATTAGAACCAACCAAATGCATCCCTAGGGACCCTAGGGCCCCTAGGGACATTCGTTGTCATGAAATGCATTGAGAGGGGTCATAAGTTATCCTTTGACCCCTCTCAACACATTAGAACCAACCAAATGTGTCCCTAGGGGTATATGTTGTTATGAAATACATCAATAGGGGTCATAGCTTAACCTATGACCCCTCTTAATGCATTAGAAATAACCAAATACATCCCTAGTGAAATGTGTCAAGAGGGGTCATAAGTTAACCTATGACCCCTCTCGATGCATTGGAACCAACCAAATGCGTCCATAGGGCCCCTAGGGCCCCTAGGGACATATGCTATCATGAATTGCATCGATAGGGTTCATAACTTAACCTATGACCCCTCTCGACACATTGGAACCAACCAAATGGATCCCTAGGGGTCTTAGAGCCCCTAGGGACATACGTTTTCATGAAATGCATCCAGAGGGTAACCTATGACCCCTCTTGATGCATTGGAAGCAAACAAATGTGTTCCAAGGGGCACTAGGGCCCTTAGGGACATATGTTGCCATGAAATGCATTGGTAGGGTTCATAGGTTAACCTATGTCCCCTCTCGACACATTGGAACCAACCTATTGTGTCCCTAGGGGTCCTAGGGCCCCTAGGGACATATGTTGTCATGAAATGCAATGATAGGGGTCATAGGTCTCAATGCATTGAAACTAACCAAATGCATCCCTAGGGGTGCCTAGGGACATGTTGTCATGAAATGTGTTGATAGGGGTCAAAGGGTAAAATATTACCTCGCTTGATGCATTAGATCCAACAAAATGGGTTCCCAGGGGTATTAGGGCCCCTACTTCGAGAGGGGTCATAGGTTAACCTACGACCTCTCTCGACGCATTAGAACCAACCAAATGCATCCCTAGGGGCCCTAGGGCCTGTAGGGACATTTGTTGTCATGAGATGCATTAAGCCTATGACCCCTCTTGACACATTAGAACCAACTAAATGCATCTCTAGGGGTCCTAGGGCCCCTAGGGACATATGTTGTAATGAAATGCATCGATAGGGGTCATAGGTTAACCTATGACTCCTCTCGACTAATTGGAACCAACCAAATGGGTCCCTAGGGGTCCTAGGGCCTCTAGGGACATATGTTGTCATGAAATGCATTAAGAGGGGTCATAAGTTAACCTATGACCCCTCTTGATGCATTGAAACCAACCAAATGCATCCTAGTATCCGTAGGGCCCCTACGGACATACATTGTCATGAAATGTGTCGATAGGTGTCATAGGTTAACTAATGAACCTTCTCGATGCATTGGAACCAACCAAATGGGTCCCTAGGGGTCTTAGGGCCCCTACAGACATATGTTGTCATCAAATGCATCAATAGGGGTCATAGGTTAACCTATGACCTATCTCGACACATTGGAACCAACCAAATGTGTCCTTAGAGGTCCTAGTTCCCTTAGGGACATATATTGTCATGCAATGCATTGAGTTGGGTCATAGGTTAACCTGTGACTCCTCTCAACACATTAGAACCAACCAAATGCATCCCCAAGGGTCTAGGGCCCCTAGGGACATATGTTATCATGAAATGCATCGAGAGGGAACCTATGACCCCTCTTGATACATTGGAACCAACCAAATGTATCCCTAGGGGCCCTAGGGACATTGGTTGTCATAAAATACATTGAGAGTAGTCATAGGTTAACTTATGACCCCTCTCGACACATTAGAATCAACCAAATGCATCCCTAGGGGTTCTAGGGCCTCTAGGGACATATGTCATCATGAAATTCATCGATAGGTGTCATAGGTTAACCTATGACCCCTCTTGACACATTAGAACCAACCAAATTCATTCTTAGAGGCCCTAGGGCCTTTAGGGACATTCGTTGTTATGAAATGCTTTGCAAGGGGTAATAAGTTAACCTATGACCCCTCTCGACACATTGGAACCAACCAAATGCGTCCCTAGGGGCCCTAGGGACATATGTTATCATGAAATAAGTTGAGAGGTGTCATAAGTTAAGCTATGACCCCTCTTGATGCATTGGAACCAACCAAATGGGTCCCTAGGGGTCCTAGGGCCCCTATGGACATATGTTGTCATGAAATGCATTGAGAGGGGTCATAGGTTAACCTATGACCCCTCTTGACACATTGGAACCAACCAAATTGGTCCTTAGGGATCCTAGGGCCCTTACGAACATATTTTGTCATTAAATGCGTCGAGAGGGGCCATAGCTTAACCTATGACCCCTCTCGATGCATTGGAATTAACCAAATGCAGCAGGCCCCCTAGGGACATATGTTGTTATGAAATGCATCAAGAGGGGTCATTTGTTAACTTATGACCTCTCTCAATGCATTGGAGCCAACCAAATGCATCGAGAGGGGTCATAGGTTCTCTACACATTGGAACCTACCAAATGAGTCCCTAAGGGTCCTAGTGTGTCTAGGGACATATGCTGTAATGAAATGCATCGATAAGGGTCATAGGTTAACCTATGACACCTCTCGACACATTGGAACTAACCAAATGCATCGCTAGGCGCCTGAGGGCCCCTAAGGACATACGTTGTTATGAAATGCATTGAGAGGGGTCATAGGTTAACCTATGATCCCTATTGATGCATTATAAGCAACCAAATGGATCATAGGTCATAATAATAATAATAACAATAATAATATATGTTTTCTATACTATATTCAATAATTATAGTAAAAATCATAATAGTATAATATAATAATCATATATATATATATATAATTTATAGGTCATAATAATAATAATAACAATAATAACATATATTACGTTATTATATTCAATAATAATAGTAAAAATCATAATAATATAACATAATAATCATATATATATATATATATATATATATATAATATTTATAGTTTATAATAATAATAACATATATTATTATATTCATAATAATATAATATAATAATCATATATAATAATATTCGTAAATAAATAATATATAATAATTATCGTATATATATTAATCATACATAAGTTAATGAATTTTGTTTACATTACCCATTATTCCCTCCAAAATTTTGGAATCAATATCAGATATTTGATATGATATCGGATATCAGATTTAATATCGAGTATTTGATCTGAGATTAGATACTCGATTAAATTGGCATGATTTTCCCAACATATTCTCTATTACTGCAGACCTGAAAACATTGCTTTTGTGGGCCATTTTCATGAGTTTTGGGAAGACTAACTTTTTTGGGGCCCAAATGATCGAAAAAGGTTTGATAATATATCATTAGGTGTATGATACTGTCATCTGAATCGGGAGCAGTAGTTGTCAAAATGTTAAATGCAAAAGGAAGACATCGAATGAAGGCATTGCGGCATATAGGGAAAGGGACAAGGTAAATGACTAAAGAAAAAGACAAGGTATGTTAAATGTGAGTCAAGTTGACGATGTATTGGTCAAAGGTGAAATCATGGAGTAAGATAATGCATATGTGTTGTTGGGGAATGAAAATGTACCAATTAATAACAATAATGCCAAGATTGAAAATTTGGAGAATGAAATGCTACTAGGTCATAATGTAAATTGCAAGATTGACCATGCCAAACATGACAATGCATAGGAACCTTATATATCTCCTAATTATAATCAACATGAAGGTTCTAGAACACCAAAATAGATAATTAAAATTGATGAAATAATTATTACCAATTTGGAAGGGAAAAGATCAGAAAGAATCATTTGGTTATGGGCTTCAAGACTATGTAAGATGTTTTTTGGCAACAAGATAGTGGTGGAGCAATGTCAGCTTTTTATGCACTTATTAAAGATGCAAAAGATGAGACCTATGCTTTTCAAATTGAAGATTTGTGTCAATAAAAAAATGGAAAAAAATGCCATTATTGTGAAGAATCTTTTCAGTGCTCTCAATCGCATTGGGAAAAATAGCAGGGAGAAGGATAAGAGAGCTGCTCGAAGGGTTATTACAACCTCTTTGGTAAGTCATCATTTGAGAAAGGGTAGATATATGAGACAAAATTGTATTGACTTGAACCTAAATTATAGTACTTTGAGAAGAGCACTTAGTAGACAATAGAGAATTGATAATCCTTTTCAAAATGAAACATGGGCTTTTGGTGGGAGATTTCCACATTTTGATAAGAAGCTATCTGATGATGTGAAGGAAGAAATTACACAATTTTAACACTTTAGCTCAAGAGTATCACCCAATGCTAAAGACGTGTTAAAGTTGAGAATTGGCATCAAAGACCACATGCCACATCCTAAACATTATTGGAGGTAAGTCAAACTATGTTGTTCAAACAATTTAGAGAGAGTCATCCAAGTCTTCATATATCATAAAGGGCTTTTGAATATTTGAAGCCATTTTACTATGTGCCACTTAAAATTCAAAATACATATTGTTGCAAATATCATGTCGAGTTTTCTATGCACCATGAACTATTATGCTCCATCCGTTCTACTTTGCATAGTAAAAAAATGTTGGAGAATTGTGGTGCTAGTGGTCTTCAAAAATCATCAAGAGACTTGTTAGATCAATTTTTATTTCGTAGAGTTGATGGTTGTTTCTTTTATAGAAATGTTTGCTTAAATGAGAAGTGTTCAAAATGTGGTGCCTTATCCAAGTTTGACACATGTTTGCATGAGGGCTGCGAACAAGATCTTGGGAAGAAAATAGTAAAAAAAAAGGTATATGAAATAGTGAAATACACATTGAAGAGTGGGGGTGAGGGCTCTAGATGTGAATTGGTTGGAAAAGAAATCAATGTGGCTAGTTTTATTTCAGATTTCAAGACAAATCTTTTCTACAAGTATGCAAGACATAGTCACAGGTCTCAGTGGTTGGATCAATAATTTAGAATGTAAAGAGACATTTTCCATTGGCACTATTATATTAGTTGTTGACTTTGGTGAGAACTACACATTGTAGCCTCAAAATGAGACACAATCTCAGTATTACAACTCCATTTATATTGCTATTTTCATTCATATAACATAGAGACATGCCCCTGATAGTGTGGAAGATAATCATAAGATTATTAGAGAGTATCATTTTTATACGAGTGATGATAGATCTCACTGTCACGAGTTTGTGCAACATTGTTTCAAGAATTATTTTGATTTCTTATAGGAGCATGCAATTGCTATGGATAGACATATCATTTGGTCAGATAATTGCATAGGTCAATTCAAGAATGCTCAAATGTTTTATTGGTTGTGTAGGATGCATGTAGAGAGAGGGGTACCTAATATTTGGAGGTTTTTTGAGTCTAGCTATGGGAAAGGGGATCATTATGGAGCAAGGGCATGTGTGAAGAGAGCTCTAGTTAAGGAGCAATTGAAAATTTTAGGAGCAGAGCTTCTTGATGCTCGTAGCATTGTTGATTGGTGTAGTTCAACATTATCATAGGGGGGACTCTTGATTCAGTAGTATGCAGATTCTTTTGGTTGGTTGAGGAAGGGTCCATGGGTGATAAATCAGATTGTGCTATAGTGAGAGACTCATAAAAAATGCATTCATTCTAGAGCTTTGATTCTAGTACATAGACCATTTGGATATGACAACTAGCTTGTTTTTGTCCTAGTTATTTTTAGTGTGATTGGGATCACTGTGAGTCTAGTCAATGGGTGGACACTTGAGCTCCACATTATCTTACTCCATAGTCTATCATACTCTCTATTAGAAATGATGACATGGAAAGTTCACTTGAGCATAACCATCTATCATATCTTCTTCAGCCAGGACATGTTTTGCATTAGTTGCACCATAGGGGAATGATGAGAAATCAAATTATTGGTTAACACGTTGTGTAAGAGGTAAACAAAATGTTGCACAACCAATCATAGATGATGATGGATTCACATATCCTACTGGTTTAGTTATTGTCATTGGAACATGGCTGTAGACATACATGCTTAGAAGGAATGGAATTCTTACATTCAAAGACTATTAGAAGCACAAAATAATTCTCATATATTCACATCTTATTATAGCAACAAATGTAAAGTTATTGAAGCATCAAGGAAGACCAAAATTAAAAGAACGTTTTAATATTATTAATGCTAATCATGAAACCCTGTTAGAGACTCTACAATAGAGAGAGGACCCTACTGATGAGAGCCAATTATAACCTATTTAATGTTCCATTTTAATCTATCTTACACACTTTCCTACATACTTCTATATTCCATTTGTATCCCATTTCATTCCATTTTACCATTATAATGTTGCATATAGTTTAATATAATTAAGTAGTATTTAATATTTATTTGAGACTAAAATATGAAAAATTTAATATTGATTATGTTTTACTAATCTTTACTACTGCAACATGTTGATTCGTTGTTGTAGATCTTCCTATTATTTAACAACCTCCTGTCGCCTGTCAGTCGGGACTGCAACTTCTTGTCGCCTTCTTCACCTTCTATGGAGGACTCTTATTGGTATTTATTTGGAGTATTTTCTATTCCATCAATATTGATTAAGGAATATGTTGAAGAAAATATAATGATATTATTAGAATTTTTCAAGAAATCACAATTCAAACATTTTCTATAGTCAATATTGCGTGGCAGTTTCTGAGAAAATGAAGACGAATCTGAAGAATTTGTGATATGGGTTTTGTCCAGAATAGAGCCAATTCAGTTCTTTTGCGAAAAAATCTTCAGAAAGTGAACAAAAAAGGAGTTATACGTGGTTCTCTAAAGGCCAAAATTTCAGACTTACCATTTCGGCCAGATTTTCATATTGTTTGTTTCTTATATTATTAGAAAATTAGTTTGCAAATAATTAGTATATTGTTAAGAAATTAGTTTATTGTGTTATAGAAAGAGTGGTCATATATTTAACACTCTTTATTAAAAATAAAACAATAAGTTTCAGCCATAAAGATTGAACTTCCATGATAAAAATGGAATTGTTTGTTTTATATGTAAAAGGCTATATAAGCCATCACATATTCAAGAGAGGAGGAGAAGAATGTATGAATCATAATATAAGAAATATATTATTGTGCTAAGCTGATTTAAGAGTTCTTTGAGCATTTTCTTCAATCAGTTTGTTGGGAGGAAGGGCGCCCACTCTCCATCAGCTGATAGATTGTAAATAATTTATTCTAGTGTGTTTGGCATTTGTTTATTATGTTTTATATTGTTATGTTTGATTGTTTAATAATTTTTGTTGGTTAATATCATAATTCTATATTCAATGAGTGTTAATAATCTATTTTTATTTCAATGCTGTAGATCTAGTTGATATGGATTTCAAATTTGATTTCTATTATAATTTGTCTTAATTTCTGTATTGTAGTTCCTGTCGCATTCCTGTATTGTAGTTTATGTAGAATTTTCATCACAAAATTAGAAGAGAAATAATTGTGCATTAAGAAATTATGTTATCAGATTATCCATCCATATCTTATGCACGTTTATGGTTTGTAGACCAGTTTGGTTTGTATTTGAGAGTTTTGTTTTTAGATTATTAGATCTATTGAAACTGTTATTACCAGAAAATTATAGTTCCTGTCGCCAGGAAGTGATAGTTCCTATCGCCAGAATTACTTTAGTTTGCTGTAGATTTATTCTTGTGTGTTTTAGATGCATTCATAATCCCTCATATCATAAGCAACATCCCTTGATAGCATATTTCTCGGACACCTTTTGCAAGCTTATGCTCTTGGATTGACACGAATAGATCAAGCTGAATTTCATCATAAATTGTTAATTATTTGCCCCAATGTTGGCCTATCATTTTGGCGCCGTTTCCGGGGATCGAACCCGGGTCACTCGCGTGACAGGCGGGAATACTCACCACTATACTATAATGGATGAACAATCTCAAGTACCAACCCAAGAAGATCAAGGTATGTTTTATGTTGGTAACATGTATTGTCACTCTAATTCATTACAAATTCAACATATTTCTTCAAAATGTACCTCTCCACCTAGCATGCACAATGAATGTAATCATGCATGCTCATAATAACCCATATATACCTCTTATATTCCTCCATATCCATCCTTACCATCTACATATCAACCAGCTTTCTTATTCCCATCTACTTTATCTCCTCCACACTTCTTACCATATTCATTATCTCATTCATATCATATTCTACCCACTCCACCATATCCACCAAATGAAGCTATATTGCCTCATACAAGACTTCATAATAAGGTGGTTAATAAACTTTCACGGATCCCTTTACCATATAATGATGTGCTTGAAATTGATAAATCAACATTGGAATATATCGATGGACTTAAGGAATGGGATTTTGGTTTAATTAAATTAGAAGAACAATATTATTATTTATTGAAATATAATCAACTTTGTTCTTCTTTTCTACTTAGTGAATTCCAAATACCTAAAAATGAGCCCATACTTCAAATTGCATCAATTTTAATTAATGGACTCATGAGTAGGTGTGTTAATATCAATCATGCACTAAGTAATATTAAACTATATGTATTCCATATTCCACAAATGTGTTGCCAGATACTCCAAGATCTATATTCTATTACTTTTGTACTTACACATATTGATATTTGGAGGCCTATTATTAAACTGTGCATTCCTCCTATACTTGTTGATCTGGGACCAATAATTGATTAAGCATTATCATAAGGGATTCTATGCATTAATGGCCAAAATGTTAAAACTTGGATGATTGTTAATCCTCATTGTTGATACTTCCCATTGTCCTAAGAAGACCAAATAAACTATGGGTGATTCATTTATTTAACAAGGATCAAAGTATTAATATCCATATTTTCTTTATTCTTGGTTCTTGTATCTTATAATGATCATTCATTGATTATACATGCTAATTTCTTGATTCCTTGGATGAGGTGACTTCTCTCCACTTTTATAACCTATAGTTCATTTGGGAATCCATCCATTGAATTATTGAAATATTTGATTTATCTATCATTCAATAAGGCTCATAAAATTCTAAAGATGTGTTACCTCTTCGAGTTACCTAATTTCTTTGGTTATCCTAATGATTTCATGACCTTGTAGCATGAAGTTAAGTTGGGGGGAATCCCTCGAATCTTGTGGTTCTTAGATGATTCCAAATCAAGCTTCATTGATTTTTTTGTTGGTTCTTTTAGCAAACCTCAACATGTGATGTCTCCACAATTCAAGGTATGTGCTCTAGTGTTAAATTTGTATTGCTATTATATGAACACAAGAATTTATTTGTATTTATCCATTCTATCAAGTATCAATTCATAGTAATAACTCTATCTATCATTTGTAAAACTAAATAACCTACTTAATGATAAAGTTATTGAATGGATGATATTTATTTACTATACTTGATATGCTTGGTTTAGAGAATGTGGTTACAGGTCTCTTGTTGTGGTGTGATAATCTTAGAATCAATACTAATTGATGATGCTTCTCTACACAAGCATTGCATAACACACTATGTTGGCTTTGTTCATGTTGTGTGGAATTCCTAGCTATCTGGTGCATGTATGTTTCACTTGCAGTTCACTATTCAAGATCAACAAGAAGATTATGGCATAAGGGACTTTGGTGATTTATCACATCGAGGAAAAATATACAACCTGGTCTATGAGATTCATGATTATTCCACAACACATTATACTTTGAAGATATGTACAAGAATCTAGAGCATCTTGCCAGCTACCACATTCCTCTCTAAAGTTCTATGGACACATTGGAGACTATCATTGGCATTTCACTCTATGACCTTGTCCTTGATAATGAAGGTGTGTTTTATTTTAGAAAGTGGATATCTCTCATTCTTTACAAGGATTGGATATGTAGCACTACTTCATGCCAAGTGATCCAGTTTTATCATCATCAAAACACTATGTCATATAAGTATCGTCATCCTTGTGAGTACTTCTTTCATCCAAGTGCCCAGTGTGTTCTAAAGTTGTCCAAGAAGCTTTCAAATTCAGTGGAATGAGACACATAGATCAAGGTTGATTGGTGCAGTGTTCCCAACTTTGTAGAGATTATTCTTGGTCATCATTTCAAGTTCCTTAGCACTCAAGTTTCAACAGTGCCTTCTACGAGGTCATGGACAAAACTCAAACTTTGGATGGTATCATTTTTCATCATCCATGTAAGGATTTCATTTTTTTGGTCATTCTATGCAGTTATTGAAAAATTGAAAAAAAAAAAAAAAAGCAATAAAAGATCCAACAATGAAAACCTTCGGGTGTTGTTGGCCAGTTAATATCTGAAAATTGATTTTCAACGGATGTTAACTGCAAAATAAATTCTTAGTGGTGAAAACTATTTTTATAGCACCATTAAGCGGTGAGTGATTGAAAACTGGCTTGCCAACAATCACTTGTCGTTATCAAAATTTATTCAGAAAAAAAAAAAGAAAAAAAAAGGAAAAAAGAAGAAGAAGAAGAAGAAGAAGAAGCAATAATTGGTGTTCCTGGTTTTTCTACTAATCATTCTTTTCATAAACACTCATTGGTTTCAATGGTTCTTTTCACCTCCTGTCACTCACTTCTACAACTCTGCTCTGCTTCAATGTGCTCCTCACATCTTTGATCACCCCTAGTATGTGTTGCATGATCTGTTGAGGTGTTTCAGTGGATTTTGGTACCTACTATATGCTCTCCAGTGCTTCATTCGATAATGGTGGCCCCACAAATTGCCCTCTTTGTTTCATGTTCTATGTTTGCTTCCAGTGGTCTTCTCTTTGCTACTTTTAGTCAGATGGTGGTCTTTTGTGGTGTTGCAATACAGTTTTGGGTGCCTTTCTCCATTCATTTTTAGTTGATTCATCGCTTTTGGTGGTGACAATTGCTGAGTTACTCCATCTTCCCACCTTGGTCTCTCTACTCATGCATGTTGATAAAATAATTGGTTTTGTTTTTTCCTTATTTTATCTCTTAACTTTATTTGTATTGCTTATTATATTGATCACTGTGCAACACACCTACATACCCTCTCCTCGTTTCCCATGGACAATCAACCTTTAAGTTTGGGGGAGAAATGTCACCCTATTATCTTCCATCTATCACCCTTACTAAACCCACTATATTACCCATTATATCCATCCTATAAGAACCTTTGCTTAATCTCTCATCTCTCCTATTTCACCCATTTAAACTCCTCTTGTGCAAATTGAGATAAATTCTCCTATATTAAACCTTTTGAACCATGATGCTATAAAAAATGAAAAGAAATGAAAAAGAAAAGAGAAAAGAAAAATAATTTATGAGATATCCCTATTGAGGAAGAAAAATAACAAAGCTTTTCATGTAAGGCAAAGAAAGAGATTTGTGTTCGTCTATGAGTTATCATGGTTCAGAGTGTAGACAAAGTCTAATCCAAGTGCTCTTAATTCAAACTAAAGGCCTCATGATCATAATGATTGCACAAGGACGTGCAATAAGCTAAGTTGGGGGGAATGATGAGAGCCAATTATAACCTATTTAATGTTCCATTTTAATCTATCTTATGCACTTTCCTACATACTTCTATATTCCATTTGTATCCCATTTCATTCCATTTTACCATTATAATGTTGCATATAGTTTAATATAATTAAGTAGTATTTAATATTGTTTTGAGACTAAAATATGGAAAATTCAATATTGATTATGTTTTACTAATCTTTACTACTGCAGCCTGTTGATTCGTTGTTGTAGATCTTCCTATTATTTAACAACCTCCAGTCGCCTGTCAGTCGAGACTGCAACTTCCTGTCGCCTTCTTCACCTTCTATGGAGGACTCTTATTGGTATTTATTTGGAGTATTTTATATTCCATCAATATTGACTAAGGAATATGTTGAAGAAAATATAATGATATTATTAGAATTTTGCAAGAAATCACAATTCAAACATTTTCTATAGTCAATATTACGTGGCAATTTTTGAGAAAATGAAGACAAATCTAAAAAATCCATGATATGGGTTTTGTCCAGAATAGACCCAATTCGGTTCTCACGCAACAAAATCTTCAGAAAGTAAATGAAAAAGGAGTTATGAGTGGTTCTCTAAAGGCCAAAATTTTAGACTTACCATTTCGGTTAGATTTTCATATTGTTTGTTTGTTATATTATTAGAAAATTAGTTTGCAAATAATTAGTATATTGTTAAGAAATTAGTTTATTGTGTTATAGAAAGAGTGGTCATATATTTAACACTCTTTATTAAAAATAAAACAATAAATTTCAGCCATAAAGACTGAACTTCCATGATAAAAATGGAATTGTTTGTTTTATATGTAAAAGACTATATAAGCCATCACATATTCAAGAGAGGAGGAGAAGAATGTATGAATCATAATATCAGAAATATATTATTGTGCTGAGATGATTTAAGAGTTCTTTGAGCATTTTATTCAATCAGTTTGTTGGGAGGAAGGGTGCCCACTCTCCAGCAGTTGATAGACTATAAATAATTTATTCTAGTGTGTTTGGCATTTGTTTATTATGTTTTATATTGTTATGTTTAATAGTTTAATAATTTTTGTTGGTTAATATCATATTTCTATATTCAATGAGTGTTAATAACCTATTTTTATTTCAATACTGCAGATCTAGTTGATATGGATTTCAAATTTGATTTCTATTATAATTTGTCTTAATTTCTATATTGTAGTTCCTGTCGCATTCCTGTATTGTAGTTTATGTAGAATTTTCATCACAGAATTAGAAGAGAAATAATTGTGCATTAAGAAATTATGTTATCAGATTATCCATCCATATCTTATGCACATTTATGGTTTGTAGATCAGTTTGGTTTGTATTTGAGAGTTTTGTTTTTAGATTATTAGATCTATTGAAACTGTCATTGCCAGAAAATTATAGTTCCTGTCGCTAGAATTACTTTAGTTTGCTTCAGATTTATTCTTGTGTGTTCTATATGCATTCATAATCCCTCATATCATAAGCAACATCCCTTGATAGCATATTGCTCGGACACCTTTCGCAAGCTTACGCTCTTGGATTGACACGAATAGACCAAGCTGAATTTCATCATAAATTGTTAATTATTTCCTAATTATTTGCCCCAGTGTTGGCCTATCACCTACTAGAACACTCAACTAGGTATATTTACTTCTTCTTACATTATTTTATTCATAATGATTTAGTGAACTGATGATTATCTTGTTTCATACGATAAGTTACTAATATTTTTTATGATATTGGAATGTAGGTACATCATGAAGAGTAGCCATGCATGAAGATAAAAAAACTAAATAAGGAGCAAAATGAAGAAAAATCTATTCTATTTTTGATACTACAATTTTTGACAATACTTTTATTGACACTACGATTTTTGAAACTACTATTTTTGACATTACAATTTTTGGTAGTTGTGTATTGATTTAATAATGATGAAAAACTTGATATATTGTAAATGTAAACTTGTTGATGTAATATAAGAAACAAAGATGATTTTATTTAATGCAATTTATGTGGAGGGACCTAAAAAATGACAATTTTAATACATACTAACACCAAACTTGCACTATACCCAATGCCAAAAATTTGAGAGAGGTAAACAAAAGAAGTATTTTCTTTTAATACTAACCCTAGTAAAACCTTTGTTCCAGCCACAGAGAGCCTCCATCGTCCACTGCCACCTCATACCAAGGAGTCTCCAAGGTGCTCTAAGTGCGTGTCAAGGTCGATCTTCTAAGGGTCGTAACTCAAAGCTTGTGGGAACTATCAATGAAATGTTGAATGCTATAGAATGGTCATGCCAAGGTCTAAAATAACCTATCTCATTTTCAAGATATCACATTTCATTTGGATTCGGCACAACGATCTCACTCGATACCAAAACTTGTAGTGTGCCTTAGTTCATAGGTGCACCATAGCGTAACTTTGAAACTACTGATCTTGGCATCAAATCATCAGTACTATTAGCTTCAAATGGGCAGGTGAACCCTAGTGACACCCTTGTTTTAGTCGTGGAGAGCCTTCATTTTCTGCAAACACCCCATACAGAAGAGTCTCCAAGGTGTTCTAAGTGCGTATTGAGGTTGATCTTCTAAGGGTTGTAACTCAAAGCTCGTGAGGGATATCGATGAAACATCAAATGCTACATGATGTTCATGTTGAGGCCTAAAATAACCTATCTTATTTTTGAGAGATCACATTTTTTTTGGATTCAGCACAATGATCTCGCTTGATGCCAAAACTCACAGTGCACCTTAGTTCATAGGTGCACCATAGCTTAACTTTGAAACCACTGATCTTGGAATCGAGTCATTAGCACCATTAGCTCTGAATGGGTGGGTGAACCCTAGTGACACCCTTGTTTTGGCTGCAAAGAGCCTCCATCATCTGTGACCATCCTGTACTGAAGAGTCTCCAAGGTGCTCTAAGTATGTATTGAGGTCAATCTTCTAAGGGTCATAACTCAAAGCTTGTGAGGGCTATCGATGAAATGTTGAATGCTATAGGATATTCATGCCAATGCCTAATATAATTTATCTCATTTTCAAAAGATCACATTCCATTTAGATTCAGCACAACGATCTTGCTTGATGCCAAAACTCATAGCGTGCTTTAGTTCACAGGTGCACCACAACATAACTTTGAAACTACTAATCTTGGCATCAAATCATTAGTGCCATTAGTTCTAGATGGGAAGGTGAACATTAATGACACCATTTTTTTTACTGTAAAGAGCCTCCATCATCCGTGACCACCCTTTACTGAAGAGTCTCAAAGGTTCTCTAAGTACGTATCAAGGTCAATCTTTTGAGGGTCGTAACTCGAAGCTTGTGAGGGCTATCGATGAAATGTTGAATATTATAAGACAGTCATGCTGAGGTCTAAAATAACCTATCTCATTTTTGAGAGATAAAATTATACTTGGATTTGGCACAATGATCTAGCTCAATGCCAAAACTCTTAGTATGCCTCAGTTCATAGGTGCACCACAACTTAACATTGAAATCACTGATCTTGGCATTGAATCATCAATGCCATTAGTTCTAGATGGGTGGGTGAACCCTAGTGATACCCTTTTTCTATCTGCAAAGAGCCTCCATCATTCACGACCACCCTATACTGAAGATTCTGCAAGGTGCTCTAAGTGAGTATTAAGGTCAATATTCCTAGGGTCATAACTTAGAGATTGTGAGGTCTATCGATGAAGCATCAAATTCTATAGGATAGTCATGCCGAGGCCTAAAATAACCTATCTCATTTTTGAGAGATCACATTCCATTTGGATTCGGCACAGTGATCTCGTTCGATGCCAAAACTCGTAGTGTGCCTCAGTTCATAGGTGCACCACAACTTAACTTTGAAACCACTGATCTTGGCATCAAATCATCAGTGCCATTAGCTTTGGATGGGTGAGTAGACCCTAGTGACACCCTTGTTCTAGTTGTGAAGAGCCTCCATCATCCATGACCACCCTGTACTGAAGAGTCTCCAAGGTGCTTTAAGTGCGTATTAAGGTTAATCTTCTAAGGGTCATAAATTGAAGCTGATGAGGGATATAAATGAAATATAAAATTCTATAGTATGGTCATTCTAAGGCATAAAATAACCTATCTCATTTTTGAGAGATTAGATTCTATTTGGATTCAACACAACGATCTCACTCGATGCCAAAAACTTGCAGTATGCCTTAGTTCCTAGGTACACCACAACATAACTTTGAAACAATTGATCTTGGCATCAAATAATCTACACCATTCACTCCAAATGGGTAGGTGAACCCTAGTGACACCCTTGTTCTGGTCACAGAGAGCCTCCATTATCCATGGCCACTCCGTACCGAAGAGTCTCCAAGGTGCTCTAAGTGCCTATTGAGGTCAATCTTCTGAGGGTCATAACTCTGAGCTTGGGAGGGCTATTGATAACCCCTTAACAAGTTTGGTGAACTAATCTAATTAATAATTTAAAGTTATAGCAAAAATTTCTCAAAATTGCAAAAGTTGCAAAATTGAAAATTTGCAACTTTTACAACTTTTTCTTGCAAAGTGAAAATGAGTGCAAAGAGTTAGTTAGGGGTTTGAGCATGACCATACAAGGTTGGAAATACCTATATAAGGTGAAAAATGATAGAATTCATTAATGAAGCTAGTTTACATAAAAGTTGCATTATATGCAAAATATGGCCCAGAAGGCTAATCATGGGAATGTAAGGGATTATGGTGTTTGTAGTAGTATATAGGGTGGAAAATGTCTTATTAGGGCCTTTAGATGTTGATTAGATCAATAATGGGAAAATAATGTATGGTGTATGATTAATAAGAAGTAATAAAACAAAGTTTATTTCTACAATTTGTATCATTTTCCATTGTTACACTTTGTTGGTAACATGTTTTTAATGAGATTGTTAAAGGAAGATTGTTTTGCCATATAATTTTTAGTGCTTTTGTGGGGGCCATATCTCAATTTTCCACCATTGAATTGGCTTGATTTTTGGATATGTTATGGAGGGTCAAGTGATCTAATTACTTGATGGTTGGATTGAGGAAATAAAGTATGGTTCAAAAGTTATGAATGTTTGTGTTTGGGTCTATACAAAGGACAACAAGAAGGTATGTTTTGGATGATTTGGTTCCTAAGTTTTGTTAAGTGGATGAGTATGGGTAATCTAATCAATCTGAGAAATTTATAGATTTTATTCATATCGATATGTTATTGGGGAACCAAGTTAACAAGGTTTGATCCAATCAAGTCTCTTAAGTTGGGATATTTTGAGGTTATGTTGAAATTGAAAAGTAGTAGTATGAGGATAGTAACAAAGTGAAGGGCTAGTTATCAAAGATTATGAGTTAGGGAATGAGTTCATAGTTGGACATAGAATCCATGGTTGAGGAGTGGAGTCCTTAAGTGTTTTGAGATTAGATTTGAAGCCAAGAGTTAGTTTTAAGGTTGAAGGTGGAGTTTAAAATCAGATTTGGGGTTATGTGAACCTTGTGTAGGAGGTTAAAAAGTGTGTTGATGTTATTGTCTGAAATTCCATGGATCTTTTTTGAAGCCTTTGAGTTCATCACAATTCCTTGATAAACTACCATCCTTTTGTGAATCCCCTTACTTAAATTACTATTTATTAAAGGTGTACCAAAGGGCTATGTATCATTCTACCAAGATAAGGAATAAATCCAATCAAAAACTAAAACCACAAGGAAAATAATGATTTTCTGTATGTCACCCATTTCTATGGTTTCTCTGTATAAATAAGGTTTCCCTATTTTTATTACTCTGAATTGTATGATAGAAAGTGAACTCTCATATATTAACTATAGAATTTTTGATAGGAAAAAGATATAACTCATGATAGCATTTCAAATTAAACATTGCATCCAAATTTGATAATAAAGGTTGTTAAAATGTTATTCACAAATTATTGCATTTGAATCGAATATAACAAACATGATCAAAATTAATGATATTCCATAAACATGAACAATACATATGATCCATGATAAATTGAACAATACTAGATACTAAATTAATATGTATATCATTGTGCACATAAATAACAAAAATATATATCAAAATACATGTATCCATAGACAATTACACAAATATATATCAAAGTTAATGTATGCATAGAAAAATTGCACAAATATATATCAAAATACATAGATCGATATACAAAATGTGGCTGATCATGCCATCAAAATATGTATAATATCAATATTTCTATAAACAATGTGGCATATGCCATCTCAAAATGTCTCGTGACACATCCTATGACAACTATACTATCCTAGGGTTCTGGTGGATGATGAAAATACAACCTCTTCACTGCACTAGATGGATCAAATGCCTCCTACATAAACAAAAAAGGAAAACCCAAAGTTAGACTACTAAATTTATATGATTCTTTGTATCTAACATTGAATTAGTCAAATGCATAATGATATTTTCTTTTAATGAAGATTTATACTATTAAACTTTCATCATAGATACCTCTCTCATTGACCTCCTGTGTCAGTTAGGAGTCCTCTCATATGTCCTCGACAATGCTTGTACCTCACTGATTGTGGCTTGTGTATGTTGAAATATCTTTGTCAGATGAATCTACAACTTAAACTATAACATTATAATTCATAGCATGCTAAATTTATAACATATAATCAAGAATTCAAACTATAACTTACCTATGTCGGCTCCTCCTTAGGATATAGTGGCTGCATCATCAAAGATACAAAACTCTACTGTCTAACCTCATGTGCACTAGGAGTTTCCTATGAGATACAAAATTAGTTTTGAATTTATTTATGAAAATAAGAAAAATAAACAATAAATGATACTTATACATTCAATGGGGCTCTTAGTGTAAATAGAAATGATAGAGCATCTATGACACAAAATCTGCATAGGCTCATTGCCAGTAGCCACGCCCTATACAATAAAGAATACAAATTTCATTACCACAAAAATTATACAAGAATGCATCGATCTTTAATCAAATAGAAAGCACCTAATTACCTTTCCCTTGTCAATGGGTCTTGGCTCCCCACACTTTGTCCCCAAGTGACAGGTGATACCTGCAAGAAAAAAGAAAGATTAGAAACCATATATGCTACAATATCAAATAGAAAAATAATGAGAACACAACATAATGTACCATAGATCTCTCAAGGCCAAATGAAATAGCTGAGAGGGTGGCATCATCAACATGTCTCATCTCCTCCTCAATCATCAACTAAACATGAATGGAGATCATATACATGTATAAGTCAGTTTGGCTTAAAAATTAAAATTAATATATTATATATAAAGATTAACTTTAAATTGCATATGTCATAAAAGAAAGGTATATAGGTACCAACATAGAAGAAGTCCATGCCTCTGCATTCCCCTCCTCTCTCGCATAAGGGTTTATAGCCCTTGCATGTGTGTCTAGTGTATCCTCGTCAAATACAAATTGATACTCAGAAAGATCACCCATATATGGGACCCAAAAAAATATTCTTGCATATTATGAAAATATGCGGGCACACAAACATGTGATGAGCTCATTGATGATGAACTTGCACTAGTATCATCAACATGGGGAGGTAACACTGACCTAACGTGGGATATCAATAGGCTACTCAAACTATGGTTGACTCTAATAGTCTAAGAGCTAGCCTCTGCAATGATATCAAGATGTTTCACTCGAGGAGGGGGGGAGACATCAGTAGGGAGGGTTTATCTTAAGGAGCTCCTCCTCCTACGCCCATGTTGGGCTTCATGCTCCAATAGTTCACCTTGAGGCCCAACACAAATTTTGCATACAATTTTCTAAGGAAATAAAATGACACCTCTAAATTTCTATGTGGAGGGATATCAAAAACCATCTACTGACGATCCAAAGAGTTCGCATGTATGGTGTCATTTATGCACCATTTAATCGATAGTTTGAGCTTTTTGTGGTCAACTGGTAAACTAATTTTTGGGTTTGCAAAAAGGGCAACAAAATAATCTTTGCTGATATTGAGGGCCGCAACCTCATCATAGTCCAATCCATCATCAAACATCTCATGCATTTTGTCATGCCAATGAAGAGTGGTATTTTGTTCATTGGTAAGTGTTTCAATGTTATCCACTATGGTGTTTAATGTGGATAACATAGGAGCCAATGCAAGTACAATATTATATGTTTTTCGCAAAGCCCTCAATTTGATGAGATTTTCAAATATCAAATCCTCAATTTGAGGAGGGTTTTGAGGGGGTAGGGGATCATTTGGTGGACAATTTTGAGGGGGCATTGGATCGTTTGGTGGGGGGTTATGAGGAACAATATTTCTTGCCTCAGCATCATCATTTCTATCAACCATACCTATGAATTCACAAAACATATTTTCTATTAAAAAAACTTAAATTTCAATAATTTCTATCAAAAAAACCTAAATTTTAAAAAAATCAATTAAAATTAATAAATTTGTAATAAATTTTAACAAATTTATAATAAAATTGATTGAAAACATAAAAAAACAAAAAATAACTAGCCTATTTCGTGTATCCATTCATGGATTGGATATCAGAGCTCAAAACACAAAATGTAGTGTGAATAAACAACCCTCAGGTTTTTCTTTTTAAAAAAAAAAGTCACAGTACAGTTATTAGATATCTAATTTCATATTGGATATTCGACAATATCAGGTATCTGATATGAAATTAGATACCCGATAAGGCTTGGGACTACTTTTTAGCTTTGGTAGTAGGATGGGTGAAAAAATGTCAGAGCAGATTTTGAAATGCTCTCAGACATTTTTAAAGTCTATTTTTTTCACATTGCCACTTTTTGGCACACCATGATCTTGCACATACCCTCATGTGTTCATATTTTTTTCTTACTACTTTATCTTTCTGCAACTAAGTTATGAAAGGTTAATACAAATTTATATCTCAAGATTTTTTTCTTAACTGAGTTATAGTGAATATCTAGTTCTAATTGAGATGTGGAAGGATTTGAGCTAATAAGAAGTTTGTATTAACATCTAAGGGATTTGGAATTGTTTTAGTGGTAACTGATTCACCCCTCCCCTCTTAGTTGCTCCTCTTATATTTCCAACAATTGGTATCAAAGTTGTTGGTGCTTGTAGAAAAGATTTCAAGGACCTAAGCTAAAGATGAAGATGTCTTAAAGAAGAGAGATTCCTAAGTTGAAAAGAGAAAACTTCAAAGCATGGTAGAAACTCATGAAGCTACATTTTGAACCATTGGAGATACATGTCTACACTTCTTGGAGAACTGGTATGTGGTAACTCCTAATCCTTAAACTATGGATTAGATGGTAGATAAAAAGAATCACAAAAAAATGATGATTGACATTGTTTCCTCTCTCAACTATTCTAAATTTGATGAAGTCAAATATTTTCCTACTACCTTTGATATGTAGAAAAAACTAGCAAAAATGAATCGAGAAGATGAAAATGTGAAAAGAGTTAAATCAGAGAGTCTAAGAGGCCAACTTGATCAGATGAAGATGAAAGAAGATAAAAACATAGAAAAATATAATGAAAGAGGAATGAAATAGAAGAAAGAAGGAATATATCCATCATGGATTGTGCAAGAACATTGATGATAGAGAAAAATATTGCATCCAAATATTGGAAAGGAGCAATCAGTATAGTAGTTCGTACCTTGAACCGATTTCAATTGAAGAAAGGTACATATCCTAGTATTAGAATAAAAGTCTAAGTGTTGTCACTGAACTTGTAAGTCCAACACTAATAGTTTATGTTCTTGAATATGGAAAAACATGATGAATCCATTTTTTCCTTTAAAAACATAGACTCTTCACTAGGAATCTCAAGATCGATAGGGTTTGTATAATTTCTCCTTCTCAATTTGTTATATTTTAATTTTAAGAATTATTTTTTGAGGGACCTCTATTATCCCTTCAATTACCTAATTTTAAAAAATAGTAGTTTTCAATGTACACTTATGCACTTGAGTTCTAAAATTTTATTTTAAGATTAATTTTAGATAGGGCCTATAATGTTTCTTTACTTCAATTAATCTTTTTTCCTTTGTAGGTTACAATCTTGAGACAAAACTTAAATACTTTATAAGTATTTATTGAAAGAGTAGTTTTTTTGGCATTGTTATTGAATCACCTACATAGGTCTTTGATCTCTACTCTTGATTTTTAATATTTTTAAAAATTCAAATAGAAGTTTTTATTCTAAAATTTCCAACATACATTTTCTTTCTCATGTCATTCCTCCTTGTTTTATGTAGCACTCAAAATTGATAATGGTCATCTTTAAAGCCTTTTAAGGGAATGATTGGCTTCAACACTTGCCAATTGATTGGTTTAAACTCTTCCTTTCATCTAAACCATCCTCTTTGGTCTTCTTTAGGGATCCTTTCATGTCTTGATGCTCCTACATCACATACATTGGACCAACAATGGAAGCCAAGGATGTAACCATACATGTATTGGCACAGTCTCCTTGCAAGGATCCCAAGCATCTATTGCTACTATTAATTTGGGCATCACTATATGATCTAGAATGTTATCAAGTATTAGAGCTGGTAGTAACTTCTCCCATGTCTCTAGAAAATGTAGCATAGGTTTAGGGGATCCCTTGGCTCCTAGGAATTTGTAGCAGCTATTTTCACTACTGGAAGAATAACTTTAGTGAAGAGTTGAGTATAATGAGTTGAAGAAGCAAGTTATGCTTATGCGTAAATGCCATAATCACAAGGCTCATTCCCTTGTAGAAGCCTCTTCCATAATGACATTACCTCTAAACCATGCAAAGGATGTTGAAGTGGTTCCCAACCTTGAAACACTCTTATAAGCAATGGCAAAGAAAATGTAGATGCAATACATATATTACTATTCTTTATGTATATATATGTATATATGTATGTATACATATGTATATGTATATATGTGTACATACATACATACATACATACATACATACATACATAAAGACACATATGTGTGTGCCTATGTGTGTATGTGTTTATGTATGTATATAGAGAGATCTTGGTACAATAGAAAAATTGATCAATCTGCATACATATTCCACAATCCAAATAATAAAACAATAAACTTCACTCAACCCATGCTAAGTGACTTACCTCAAGATCCTACACAAAAATAATGCAGACTAGGAAAAATGGGCATAGTTCATGAGAAATTTTACAAAAATATATATAGCAAATATTCTTAGAAAGTAACAAACCATAAACCAATTAAATGAGTGTAATTTCTAATTAGAAAGGTTGATTATAAATTCTTGTAGAACTGTCATTAGATTAGGTACAATAAAATGAACAATCATCTATTCCCAGCTAGCAAGAACAAATCCAATTTTCCAAGGTGATAAAATTGCATATGCAGATGCATCACTTGCATGCCAGACATGAAATACATTCTCCAATTTATAACAAATGGTTGGATATAAAGGCTCTAGATGCTGGCCCAACAATGGAAGCCAAGGATCTAACCATGCATGTATTGACAAAGTCTCCCTATGAGGATCCTAAGCATCTACTACTGCTATTAATTTGGGCATCA
Organism: Cupressus sempervirens; assembly: GCA_028749045.1. Classification (NCBI taxonomy): domain Eukaryota; kingdom Viridiplantae; phylum Streptophyta; class Pinopsida; order Cupressales; family Cupressaceae; genus Cupressus; species Cupressus sempervirens. The sequence goes on from CM053784.1 coordinate 735,794,556, forward strand.
CTATATGATCTAGAATGTTATTAGGTACTGAAGTTGGTAGTAATGTCTCCCATGTCTCTAGAAAACATAACATAGGTTGTTTTCATGTATGTACATATATATGTATGTATATATATTATATGTATGTATGTATGTATATATATATGTGTATATGTATGTATGTATTTATATATATGTATGCATGTATGTATATATATGTGTTTGTGCATATAGACACACACACATATATTTGTCTATGTATGTAAGCATGTATATATATATACATGCTTACATACATAGACAAATATATGTGTGTGTGTCTATATGCACAAACACACACACACACACACACACACACACACACACACACACACACACACATATATATATATATATATATATATAGAGAGAGAGAGAGAGAGAGAGAGAGAGAGAGAGAGATCTTGTGGATTGTGGATTTAAAAAAAAATGACATTAATCATTCCTCATTTTTTTTGATAGATTGTTCAGAGCTACATGTGAAAGACGGTGGAGAGCTTTGAACATTGATGAAGATCAATGGAGATCTAGGATTTTGTTTTCATGCCCTTGTGATTGCTGCATTTCATTTTCATGCCCTTGTGATCTCTGCATCTTTTTGTCATGCCTTTGTGATCTCTATATATGTATGTATGTATGTGTACACTCGAAAGTGTCCCACTCTAAACCCTTCTATCCAAATGATTCCATGAGTTCGGAATGCTTGGATGCTGGCTTAGAGCTCCCTATCCACGGAGTGCAAGAGAGTGTATTTCAAGTTCAAGGGCTCTCAAATGAGCCTTGGAGATACTCTTCTTGCTAGTAAACCATGCAATGGGAGGTTCCAAAGACAAGATGCAAGAATGCAAATGTCCCAAGGAGTTCCTCAAGAATGCAATGCAACTAAAGATTAAACTAGAATGAATATGAACAGTGCAGCTGTGCTAGAATGTGAATGATAGTGTTACAATACCATTATTTAAGCTATGTGGGATTAAGCTACATGTAAAAATGAAAGCTAAGCTAAGCTGGAATGCCATGATGCCATGGATGAGAGAATGTAGACAAGAAATAGAAGTTCTCCACAAAGCTCCAAAGAAACCTGTTAGAAAACCTACAGCATAACAATATTCAAAATGAGGATTGATTGAGGGGGAAAGCTCTCTCCCTTTTAAAGTTGTACGAACTGTAGAGATCAAGATGAAGATGGTGGATGATCAACGGTAGAATTTGAAAATAGGTGTGATCCATGTGCACACACAAGTCAACCAATAGAATATAAGTTGACTTGTCATATAAGACAAAAGTCTCACAAGCCTTTTCTTTTAATTGTAAAATAGAAAAAGGACTTTATGTGTGCACTTTAAGTGGGTTAGAAGAATGGGGTGCTTTATTTAATTAAAAGGGGACATGTTCTTTTAATCAAATAATGAACTTAGGATAGCATAGTCAAACTATAGGTTATAATCAAATAAATTGATTATTAGCAATTTGGCTTAGGTAAGTGATTAAATTAATTTAGCCAAAATGTTGAAAAGGGGGCTAATAGTCTAGATGACCATTTTTAGGTGATTACAGTATGTATGTATGTATCTATACAAAGAGATCTTATGGATTTTGGATTATGGATTATAAACAAAAAGAACACGACATTAATCATTCCCCATTTGTTTTGATCGATTGTAGAGAGCTACATGTCAAAGAGGGTGGAGAGCTCTAAATGTATGTGGAGATTAATGGAGATCCAGGATTTTGTTGCTGTCCACTTGTGATCATTGCATCTCATTGCTATGCCATTGTGATATCTGTGTATATATGTGTAGGACCATAAAATGGGCTAATGTCTAACATACTATGAGCAAATAAAAAACTTAATAAGTATACATTGACATCCTCTAGTCTACCATGAAAGAAAAATAAACTTAAGAAAGAAACAAAATGTTAAAATTCCCTTTTTCACTTGTAGCTCCCATGTCCTTCTTTCTTCTCCATGTGATGTAGCTCCAAATTAGTTAGAATGCACACAATTATGAAGCAAAATTCTATGATAGTGATAATGCTATGAGAGTACTAGAAGATGTGATTTTAGTGTGAGAGAGATAAATCAAAAGACTAAGAAGCTAGGGACCCAAGGACTTAAGATTTAGGGACTCAAGGACTTAAGGAATAGAAATGAGAGGAAGAATGCTCATTTTATAATCAATTTGCCAAATGAGAGCATTGGAATTATCACCTTGGATATGTGACTCGACAAGAAATTCCTTTGAGAATCCATGACACATATGACACAACATGCCAAATGTAGGATTTTATGACTCTTTGGAAGTCAAACATGGCTATAAATTGTAGAGGATCTATGACACATCATATGACACCTCAAACCCACTTTAAAGCCAATAATCTATGACAATGGAAGCCAAATATGGATGTGCATAAGGAATAAGACTATATCGATTATGACATATCTTAGCCAAGTGTAAATGGTGAATCCATGATCTGTCATGCCTATGTGTCATGGTGATGTCAATATAATGTGAATCCCTTATTCCACACAAATAGGAATTAGTTAAAAAATGGAATTAATGGTGGAAAACATGACTTAGGAAATTGAGAATTTCTATGGTTTATGAATGATGGATCAATTAATTAATAAAATTCATTAATTGAGAAAGTTAGTTAAGAAGAATAATTAGTGAAATGATATAGGATTAAATTATGGGTTATTTAATCCTATAGAGAAAATTAGTAGATGATTGGCTAATTCGATTAAGTGTGACAATATCCTTTGATGAAATGTGGAAATGATGGAGATTGACTAGGACGATGATAGGTAGACCAAAACCATGGTCAAATTGATCGATTGATTGAAATTGATAACATGCCAAGGACACATGACATGAATTAAGGACATGTAACATTTAACTAACATTGTAAAATGCTATAGGATCGAGATTGGTTGATAGGGTTGATCATAATAACATCAAAAAACACTATCAATGTTATTAAATGGTTGATAATTCCATGATCTAATAAAAAGAGACTCAAGAATATCAAAGATCAAATGAAACGAATGATAGTTTGACCTAGCACTGAGCCATGATAGTACTAAGGTCAAATTGATATGATTTGATAGATTGATAGGTTTCCAAGTCACTGAAAGCCTCAATAATGCCTAGGATATGACAAATGATGATTGATTTGGGATGTTTGGCATGTTTGGGTTAATTAAGATTGATTTTAGGTGATCCTGGGTCGATTTGGGGTGATTCTGAGTTGATTTGATATGATTCCAAAATGAAATGAAATTGATATAAAAGAGGATACGAATGATGACAGACACTATTAAGATATGATCAAGTTGGCCAAAAGATCAAAGTTAGTGGAATGATAAAATGGAACAAGTTAGTATGGAAATGTGATGAAATCATAGATGTGAACCATTTTTGAGCATCTATATTTTGCCCCTTTTTGATACAACGTGATTTAGAGCATTGTCTCAAAGAACTTTGATGAAAAAGCCACAACAACATGCCCTAGTAGGGATGATATATATGGGTGCTCCATCGAGAAATTGATTGAGATAAGCATATGATAGTTCAATTTCTCAAAATGTAGAAGATAAAACCATAGTAACTGATAGATCACAAATCAGAGCTAAAATGTGAAAGTTATGAGGTCAAGAGTGCAAAATGGGGTAAATTAGGGGCCCAGGAAGGGTATCAAGGGTTACCACTCAATATAGTGACCAAATAATGAAAATAATAGCTCAATTTGTTCACAAAAAAGATACAAATCCAATGCAACTAATAGATTGAAAATTGGAGTTGAAACACAAAAGTTATGGGCTCTGGAGTGAAACATTGGGGTTTCAGGAGTAGTTATGGGCATCTTGCTACCCCAAGTGCACTATGACAATACCAAGTGCACTTTAAAAGTGTAGACTATGCCCCAAAAGGCTCCAAAGGCCAAAATCAGCCTAACTAGACTTGGAATAACTTGAAACTTTTCTTGCAATCCCAAGATGATGGAAAGATGTCATAACATTTTGTGAAATTAGTAAAAAATGGTCAAATTTGATCAAACTTGGTCAAACAAAGGTCAGACTAAGGCTAGACTGGGTGGAAAGCCATCAAAAGTTGATAGACAATGTAGGATGATGTAGGAATGCATGAATGCAAGATGAAGATGATTTGGTGTATTAGAACACATGATCATGGTGGTGGATGAAGATATGAATGAAAGAAGACCGAAGAGATGAGATAAGGACCAGTTAGAATGAGGTGAAGACTTTTCTTTTCAAAAAGTGCACTATATGTTAAATGGAACTTTTTTGATATGGAAAATACAATGCAACACATTATGGCATAAAGGGCTAGAGTACAAATGCAAACCCTTTGTATAAACAAGCGCAATGTAGACATAAAATGACCTTGTCCTTCCTGAGGCATATATACATGCCCCATACTTTCAAAGGTACATTTTAACAGACAAAAAATAAGAGATGAGCATAAACCATCCTGACCACTCTCATGTATCAGTTTATATCATCGAGTGACATAGAAACATGATCAAGGAAAAATAAAGAAAAAAAAAAATCACTCACTAAACAACATGAGCCAATAGCTATTCTTGTCCATTATTACTTGCCTTTTAGTGTTTGAGAGGTTGATCATGTGATAGTTTTGGTTTGTGGATTCAGTTGAAAGGTTCATACTGACATGTTGGATTGATTGTTGGTTCACATTGCTCAGATAGTGTGATTTTTATTGAAGTGCAATGCTTTGAGTTTTGGTCTATGAAAGTGCAAGTGTTTAGGCAAAAGGGATGATTATGTACAAGGTTTATTACAAATTTTTGATGGGTTTTGTATTTTTTTACGATTTTTGGAGGATATTTGATGTTTTTGTGTTGCTCATTTCTTCAGGACATTTTATGATTTTTAGGGTTATTTCGAAACATTTTATGATTTTTATGAATTTTTTCAGGACATTTTATGATTTTTAGTGAATTTTTTTAGGACATTTTATGATTTTTAGTGGATTTGTTTAGGACATTTTATGATTTTTAGAATTTTATCAGGATCATATTCAAATTTTAAGGATTTTTTTAGGATCGTAAAAGCATGTACAAATGTTAGCTCCAATCTATTATGCGATAAGTCCAATGGATAAAGAGTGTTTAGGGCTATGCCCCCAATTCAAGTTCAAACTCATGCACCATGTAGGTAATATGCCCCTAGAAAAGACACAAACTATGTATAAAAGCCAACGACAGAGTATATACAGACTAGTGACACTTGGGTAAGATAACAATCGACATTAACCAGTTCATAAGACATGATAAGCGGCTAGGGGTGTCTTGTAATATGGATGATATGACCAAGGAATGAAAAAGGGGAAATAAAAACCAAATGGGATCCTGATAGATGGAGGAGCAACAACCGATTACACATGGCACCTGTTTGCCAGGTTTTAACCATGGTACTTGTCCAAAGTGCCTATTTGATGGGTTTTCAATTTTGGGTGAAATTTTTCTCTTAACTCAAATTTTCATGCCAAGATGCTTGCTTGTGAGGTGTTCATCAAGGCATCGAAATTTCCATGAATTTTTTTCACTTTTTTTTAAGGACTTTTTGCCATTTTTTTGATATTTTTTTCATGACTTTTAGATGAAATCACAAATGTTGTTGACGAATGCTAAGAAGATATATGTTGTTGGTGCTGCTAGTTGATAATCTCTAGATACATGATTGACCATAACTAAGCAAGATTTTTTCCAAGTCTGTAGCTAAAATCAAACCATTGGAAAGACCTCGATATATACCATTGTGTACTGTATGTAAGATAGTGTCTGCCCCTCACAAATCAAGGCATATTAGGATAAATGGGTCTAAGGATTATTTGTATGGGATGTTACTAATGATGAAATATTTAAAGGCTTGTAGGATAGAGATTTAATTTTGGGTTCTAGATAAGTTAGGTAGTTGGATTTGGGGATAAATGACTGGATATAAGGAAGGATTGGGAGGATTAAAACCAATGACCTTCCACATGAAGGCTTATCAAGAGAGCTCAAAAAGACTTCATGGCATGTTGAGCAATAGACAACTAATATTCTTGGCATCATCTTTTTCATTTTGTATCCTTGGGAGCTACTTAGCTTTTGATTTTTCATGGTCTAATGGTGCCTTCCATTTTTCACCAAGAAACCTAATTTTGTCATTTTTTTCTCTTTTTTCTTTGCAACTAGAAGGTGGAGTTGGCTCTCCAAAATATGCCAATGTGTTCACTTTAGAAGAAATTACTTCTTTATGATCACTAATTTGAATGCCCTCATAGATTTCAAAGTCTATTGCAAGAGCATCATCATTTTTGAATTGATCAAAAATTGGTGGTCCATGTTGGTCCCAATCCAATAGTTCAAGATAACTTGAGGGCATGTCATCATCAATGTTGAATGGGCTTTGGTTGAAGGTATATATATGGATATATAATTTAGTGGTATAATTGGCGTCATGCTTAGAAGCTAGAGGATTGTTGATTTTAGGTGGGGTATCCTCATATGCCTTTTCATCATTCAAAACAACCACAGTCTTACATGTAGTTACCATAGTACTAGGAGGACCTATTTGTAATGGTTTGAATCGAAGCTCCAAACTAGAAGGTCATCCTTTTTGTAGTGATAGGTTCTATTATTCCTTGTTTCTAATATCCATGACCACTATAGCCATCATAGCCTTAATTCTGCATGATAGTAAACCCAAGTCCATACTTGCTAGGAGATATCAAAGTTGATTTTTGTTCTTATTTTTCTTTCTTAATACATATAGATGTATTCTCTTGATAGAAGTGATATTTTGTGTGCTAATCTCAGAGTGTTGGTCTTGCAATAGTTGTGATTTACCATAAGGTTGGGGAGAAATTGGTGATTCCCTAATGTGGGATACTGGAGACATAAGTATTCTCCACATCCATTATCTTCAATCTTCATCTTTTCCTTGGCCTTACTGAGGAGTATATTAGCATCCATGTATTTAGAGGAATATGTGGGTTGTGGGACTTGGTGTGCAGTGACATCTCTTAGCTTAGTACAAAACTAGAAGGGATCTAAATTGCTGGTGATATTAACCTCTGCATTATTGTAGGAAAACTTTAGACATTGATGATATGTAGATGGCACTGCTTTCATAGCATGAAGCCAAGGGCATCCTAGTATTATGTTGTTGTTCATTTTGATATCTAGGACCTAGAATAACATGTCTTCAGTAGCTAGACCAACTCTAATGGGTAATATGATGACACCCTTGGAGAAGCGTTCACCATCATCATAGGATTTTATTGTGACTCTTCAAGAGGGATCCACATCATCCTTAAAATAACCCAAACCCTTGACAACCTTAAGAGTACAAATGTTCAGTCCTACTCCATCTATCAAGACACATCTAACCTTAACATTATGGACAAAGACCTCGAGGTGAAGAGGATCATTGTGGTTGGGTATATCTTTGGGAATATCTTTAGGGGGAAACATGATATGTTGTGATGTAGATAGGTTCCCAACCATGGCTTGGAACTGGGAAACATCAATGTTATTTGGGACTACTGAATCTTTAAGGGCTTGATCCAAGATCTTTTGATGTTGGGGAGATGCACATAGTAGGTCCAATATGGATATTTGTGCAAGGGTCTTTCCAAGCTATTCAACAAGGCTATAATTAGATGAAGTAGGAGTAGTAGGTCTACCAGGGGGTGCAGGTCTAGTAGAGGTAGTAGGTCTAGATGGAGCTCTAGGTAGGGTGATCTCGGTGTGACATGTAGTGACATTGCAACGAGGGTCTTTAGCCTTTAAGGTGAATGTGGATATGTAGGAATCAAACTCATTAAAATAGTTGATGGTGTAGTCATATCCAGTGCATGTGTAATTCACATTAGTTTTTGAGTTTGAGTTTGAATTGGAGGCCTTCTCCTTGTCATGGTTATCTAGAGGATTTTTAAAAATAGTGTGAGTAGAATTGGATGCTATTATGATGGATCAATTGTGATCACACCATTATCAATAAGGTCTTGTATTGCATGCTTTAGTTGGAAACATGATGAGGGTTTATGTCCTTTGGTGTAGTGGTAATCATAGAATTTTTTGTCATCCCACCAATATGCTTTAGTTAATGGTTTGTCTTTGATCAAGGGTAACTGTAGGAAGTTATTACTAAGTAACTATTGTAGTGCAGTCTCAAGAGGTATCCCCAGTGGTGTGAATTTCCTATCCTTGGTTCTAGGATGTCTTCAGGGTTTTTCCTATTTGGAAGTCTTAGTTTTTTGTTGTTGAGGTGTTGTTTGATTGGGATTTTGTGAATTCATAGGGTTTACACCTTTCAAAGTAAGTTGAGGTTGTGTTGTGCTAATTGTACGTGCATCCACAATGCCATCATTGGTCACATTCTTGTTTTTGGAGAAATTTTTTTTCCTTGTCATGTTAGATGAGTTGGTGTTTGTGTTTTCCTTGTTCATCTTGAGGATTCCCTTATGGATAAGAGCATCTTCAATACTAGCCCCTTTTTTCATCAATTTAAAAATGGTGCTTGGAATTTTAATTTTGAGTTCATGCATTAAGTCAGGGACTAAGTTTTCAATGCACAGGTTAACTTGTTGTTCTTTAGGAATGTCTAGTGAGAATTGACTGACTAAGCTTCTCCATCCTAGTAAGAATGTGGTAAATGGTTCTCTTATCTTTTATTTAGTTTAACACAAATCAAAGAGTGTCATCTCATTTATAATGTTGAAGGCAAAGTGCGAGATGAATTTGTCTGCCAATTCTGACCAAGATTTGATAGTATAAGGAAGTTTTGAATACTATTCAAGTGCAAGCCCACCCTAGATAATGAGGGAACAATCTCATGAGGTAGGTGGGATCATCATTGAGTTTGGTACAAGAGGCACAAAATTCTCTAATGTGATCAATGGGGTTGCCTTTTCCTTGATATTTTTTGAACCTTGGAACCTCAAAGTGTTTTGGGAATGGAGGCATTACAGACTTTTATGAAATGTATTAGGACATAGGTCCCTTTCTTTATATAGAGCCTATTTCTTCTGGACTCCCAATGCCTCAATTTTTTTGGAAAGTTGTTTGAATTGTTGTAGTAATTCTTTGTTAGGTTTTGCATGACAATTTTCTATTCAATTTTTTTGTCTATGAGTAGGTTGTTTACTATGACAAGAACTATGTCTACTCAATTTTGAAATGTTTGTGTCTGAAGAGTTAGGTGATGTATTGCTAGGTGGTGGAGGTATATTGGTACCTCAAAGATAGAAGGGTCTCTATTGTAATACATTCTATGGTATTTTTTGTGGTACTTGTTGTGGTATCAACTAGGATTGTTGTACCATGTGTTGTTGTTGTGCCATTTGTTGTGGTTGTTGTTGAGATACCTTTATTAGTTGCATGTGGGACCATGGATGTGACAATTTTTGTAGAGGTATATGTGGCACATGCTATTGTTTTAACAAGTGTTGTTGATATGCAATTTGTTGCTCAAGGCATCTTTGGTAGTCCAACTATTGTTTGAGTTGTTCTTTTTTTTTAGAAAACATGTCTTGTTGTTGTTGGAATTTTTGTTGGTACACTACATGTAAGTCAAGTAGGTTTACATTAGATTGTGTGTTAGGGATTTTGGATGCTTGCACCACTTGAGGTTGTTTTTGTTGTGGTTGATGTTGTTGCTGATATTTTGAATGTCTATTGGAAACATTAAGTCCTTGCACCACTTTAGCTTGATGTTGTTGGGGGAGTTGGTTATGTCCTTGAGAATTTATCATCGTGTTTGGGTTGAAACTTTGTGTGTTAGAGGTTTCTCATTGGGACATCATATTGACTTGATAATGCAATGTGTTCCTTTTGGGAATGGGTGTAATGCAATAAGACTTTTCCTTTGTACGTCAATAGGGATTTTTGCAATAAATGTTTCACATGGTGTACTTGTCGGAGGCTCCATAACATTTGACATCATAACATTTGGTAGAGTTAGGAGCAAAGGTGTGATTTGTTGATTTTCCTCCAAAGGAGGTATGTTTGGCATTCCTAGAGTACAAGTCCCTTTAGGCACATCATGTTGTTGCATCATGTGATTGAGATCAAGTCTTAACATCCTTTCGAGATATTTAGGAAGAGTCTTGTTTCCCTTTATTGGCTGTGGTTTGTCAAACAAGGGATTACTATTGATGTGTTCAAATGTAATTTGGAGGGTTTCAATGGTTGATTCTTGACGGGACCTTATAGGTGCCATTATTGTGTTTTAAAACTCTTTAGGTTGTTTTCCCTTATCTAAGTCTTAATTAATCATGGGTTGTATGTTTTTGAGTGTCAAATTGGTTTGATGTTTGGACTTAGGCCCCTCCAAGTTTGGGTTGAATTTGACAATTTCTTGGGCTGCCAAAGGTTTAAAGTTCTTTTGAAAGGTTTTATCTTGACAAACCCTAGCCATTTCTTCATCAGTGATGCCATAATCTGTGTGAAATTCATCACTTAGGTGTACAATACTTTGTTGTGTGTTTGATGTGTTAGGGTTGAAAGTACTTGTGTTGGGTTTTCTTAATTCAAAGGTGTATGTTTTTTCATCTTCAGGTGTGGTTGGTATACTTCCACCTCTGAATGGCATCGGTACAAATATAAGCTCAAAGTTAGGACTCCATTGAACCATCCCATGTGTAGGGACCTCATACTAGGTGTGTTGCTTAGGGTTTGTTGTGTCATCTCTTGATTATGGTGATCTTGCAGATACATGTTTAAGGGGTCCACAAGTAAAGGTTGTGATGCCTTGATTTGGTCTTTGTCAAATGTTTATTGGGTTTTATTGATCTCATTTGGTCTTGTATGATGTTTTGGTTGCATTTTTGCTTCAAAGAACAAGGGTTGGTATAGTTCTTTGAGTCTCTAAGTTGACTTTGTCCTTGTGAGTGCTGGCATGATACCTAAGGATGCAGATGTAGTGGAGAAAAACCTAAATGGATTCTTTACCTTCCAAGTGCACACCTAAACTACCAACTATGGTCAGATAGTACCAAGTGCACCCTTGGTGCACTTGGCCCCCTAGAGATAAGCAGTTGGTAAGAAGAAAGTATGCAGTTTGTAAACAAAGGTGTTAGGGTGACTAAAATGTAGAATGTGAATGATTTGAGTGTTTCTGAGTGTTTTCCAAGGTTTCAAGATGCATTGCAAGCTATGAAAGTAAGAATTAGGGTTATTGAACCTAGAATGAAATCCCTAATTACCAAGTGTGCTCTAAAACTACCAAATGTGCTTTGAAACTACCAACTGTGCACCTAAAGTGTGTAGTTGGAAAATCATGGGTGCAGTTGGTAAAACAAGTTAAAATTTGATAATTAGCATGTGGGTATGCAAGATATGATTTTTTTTTGGATTTTTAGGTGTTTAGGGGTATTATGTAACCTACGAAAGTGCCAAATGAACTAGGGTTTTGATATGCAAAGTGAAAATTTATTATGGAGGCTATGAAAATGTAAATGCAAAGTGAAGTTTTGGAGGTATGCAAAATGGAGATTAGGGTATGCAAAATGAAGGTTAGGGTTAGACTTTGGACTTGGTAATGATGCTAGAGGTTGGTATGCAAGGTGGACTATGCAAGGGATAATGCTCTAGGGTTGATAATGACATTTGAGCTATGCAAGATGAGGATAAGTGATCAAGGAGATAAGTTTGTTGATAGACAAGCTGATAGGGTTTGATAGTGGAAATGGTGCTAGGGTTTTGAACAATGCAAGATGAGTGGGAGATACCACTAGGGTAAGTCAAAATGACATTTAGGGAGACTAGGAATATGACAATGCTATGATAAGGGTGCAACAAGTCAATTTGCAAAACTATTTTGGATGAACAATTCAATGTTCATTTCATGATGGTTTTGCATGTAAGGACTATGTTGGAGTGTGGTTGATTAACAGGTTATAATTAACACATACATTTCTGGCACCCATTGTGGGGCTAGGAAATCAAGTTTTTGGACTCATTTATTCTATTTTTCTGTATTTTAATTATTCTATCACTAACATCCGTATAGATTTCTAGATTCTCACATAATAAATCTCATTTTCATGCAAAGAAACTAAGATTTTTCCTATTTTATTGCATTTCCTTGTGCGAAAAAGTGTATAATTGCATGGTTCCTCGCATGGTACACATCACATGAAAAGTTTTTGAATTTAGGTAAAATCTTTGAAAGGTATTAACCTAAGAGTTTAACATTACGACAACAGACTTTGGATCTTGACCATACAGAGGCAAAAATGAAAATATCAAAATGACAAAGTCAAATCCATCTTGAGATAGATAGAGTTTGACCAAAGAAAATGATAAAAGAAAATGAAAACATGACCATGGTCAAGATCCATTATCCATTGACACAGTGAAGTACTCTAGGGTTCATACTTTGTTTAGATTTTTGACTAAATTCAAATATTTTAGGTTCAAAATGACATTTAAGCTAGTCAAAATGCTAGTTATGATGACTAGATATGCAATATGCAAAGGTCCTATGATGAAAAATGTAGTTTTGGGTGCAAGATGCTATTTTGGGTGAGATGTAAAATGAGGACCTATAGAGGCATCTAAATGCAGTTTTAGGGTCCCAACATGGTCATATAAGTGCCCAACTATGCTCTGACAGCACCAAGTGCACTCAAATAGTACCAACTATGTGTATGGTGCAATTGGGGCTAGTTTGGGTGTAGTTGGTAGTTTCATGGTGCAATTGGGATATTGGGTTGAATGATTGCTATTTTTGAGTTAGGTGATTGCCAGGTTATTTTACCAGAGAGTCAGGATGCTAGGGTTGATGTTATAATTGGAGAGGAGATGTAGAATGAAGGTTATGACCTAAGGAATGATGTCCTACATGAAGACAATGAAGGTTAGTGGGTGCATAATTCCGATCAAGGCATGCTAATATAGGGGGAACTATCCAGGTACCTAAGGACACCTTTGAAGTCTCTGAATGTTATTTGGAAGCCCAAACTAGGTCCTTAGACCACCAAGTGCACTCATCTTGTACCAACTACACTTATGGTGTAGTTGGGGCTAGTTTGGGCACAGATGGTAGTTTTAGGTCACAGTTGGTAAATTGGGTTGAAACTAAGGCAATTCTAAGTGCTAGGGTTTCTAGATTGATGTCACAATGAGCTAAATAGCAGAGGATAGTGCTAAGACTAGGATGAAGGTGTAGAATGAAGGTTAAGACATGTGGAATGATGGTTAAAGTGTGCAATATGAAGGTTGGGTATGCAAAGATGCAAGATGGAAGATGTAAGCTACAAATTTTGGGGTTGAAATGCAAAGATTAAAGGATGCAAACTAAACCCTAATGAATGCAATGTGAAATATGAGGGATACTAAGTGAGGACTAAAAGATGCAAGATGAAGCCTAGATGATGCAGGTATGAGGCTAAAAATAGGGTGAATTCAAGTGGGTTCTATGCAAGGATGAAATCTATGTAATGCCAAGCACATTTAGGATCACAAGTTCCCATGTTTTCCAAGTCTTGAATGTATTGGATCAACGTTTGTAAAGTTTTGATAAAGGTTGTAATGTTTTGAAAATGTTCAAATGATATCCAATGTGTAAATTTGAAAGTTGGATTTTATCTTGATTAACATTTTACACAAGCGCAAGACACAATAAGACAAGAATAGTTGTTTTTTAAAGTGAACAAACACACCACAACCTAGGCTTTAGAACTATATCCATTCAATTCCTACTTTAACTAAAATTTAGTTGCACTTATCCAGAGTGAAAAACTTAGGATCTTGGCACCATAGGCTCCCCCTTAAAATGCACTCACTTCTTGGGGATACCAAGATCCACTCCTCAAGGGGCATGACTCCCCAAGGGAGTGTTATTTCTACTAAGGACCGCGAGAATGTAGGATGTATTCATAGGCATGGGTGATCCCTTGAGCCAATGGATAGAAAGGTTTTTGGCCACCAAAACAAGCTTTTTAGTAAGGGCATTCCATTTGGAAAGTGAATGATAAACTTCTGCAGAAGGTCGCCCAGCCCCAAGAATTGGGGTTTGATGCACCACAAGGATACTAGAGGAGAGCTATCATGCAAAAATACCGCTGGCATAGCTTTCACCAAAATTGAGTTTTATATAGTGGTTGGAATGTTGACCTAGCTTTGGCCTGTTATCACTATAAAGTCATCCCTTGGCATACCCAACATCAGATATCTTGTTCCAAGGCAGGCTTCCTATAGAAGTCATACAAATTTCTCTTACACCCAAGATCCACGAATGAAAAAGGGGGAGGATAAATCCATGTAACCCCTAAGGTTTTAAACACTATAGAAATGCGAGGAAGAATAGAAAAAATTCATTTTAAAGCACCAAATGAAGTTTTATTTAATCTAGGAAATCCACAGACATGGTTTTGACAAACACATAGGGTCTTTGAAAACATCTTGAAAATAAGCATTAGTAGTTTTTCAATGATTAGACTTCATCCAATGGTCACCAAATGCTAAAAATAGACCATCAATAACACAAAAACATTTGATCTAGGTTCTAGAAGTAAACACAAACCCTAGATGTAGATTCTGAGTGCAATATGTGCTTTCTATGAACCAAGTGTGCTCTGACAGAGCATACTACACCATAGAAGGTTAGAATGACCTAGAATGCCCCCAAGTGTGCTCAAATAGTGCTAACTATGCCCATGGTTCACTTGGGGCCTAGAAGGGAATAGTTTGTAGTTTTCGAGCATAGTTGGGAGGCCAATTGTAGAGTGTGGGGAAATGGTGCCCAAACAAGACCCATAAACTGAATTTTTGAAAACTACTCTACCAAGTGCACCCAGATAGTGTAGACTGCACCCCTTGTGTAGTTGGGACCTAGAAGGGCATAACTAGTGGTTTCTAAGTGCAATTGGTAAGCTAAGAACAATAGATAGGGGTTATGGTGGCTCTTAGGCTCCTAAAATTGCCTCATAGGGGTGCCAAGTGCGCCCTGACAAAGAAAAGTATACCCTAGGACAATAAGCTAAAAAAATATATAAATGAGAGCATAAAATCATATTACTAGGCCCTCTAATTAGACTAGGTGTGATAAAGGAGAGAGAATAAGCGGTATACCCCTCCAAGTGAGCCCCTTCCTTGCACCTACAAGCACAAACACAAGAAACCCAAGTTAGTTAAGCATGTTCACGTCAGGTTCACCAATTGTAGGACCAAAAAATGGGCTAATGTCTAACATACTATGAGAAAATCACAAACTCAATAAGCATACATTGACACCCTCTAGTCTTCATGAAATTGAAATAAACTTAAGAAATAAACACAATGTTAAAACTCCCTCTTTTACTTGTAGCTCCCATGTCCTTCTTTCTTCTCCATGTTCTATAGCTCCAAATTGCTTATAATGCACACAATTATGAAGAAAAAGCCTATGATAGTGATAATGCTATGAGAGTACTAGAAGATGTGATTTTAGTGTGAGAGAGATAAACCAAAAGACTAAAAAGTTAGGGACCCAAGGACTTAAGACTTAGGGACTCAAGGAATCAAGGACCAGAAATGAGAGGAAGAGTGCTCATTTTATAATCAATTTGCGAGATGAGAGCATTGGAATTGTCACCTTGGATATGTGACTTGGCAAGAGATTACTTTGAGAATCCATGACACGTGTGATACAAGATGCCAAATATAGGATTTTATGACTCTTTGGAAGTCAAACATGGCTATAAATGGAAGAGGATATATGACAAGTCATATGACACCTCAAACTCACTTTAAAGCCAAGAATCTATGACAATGAAAGCCAAATATGGATGTGTATAAGGAATAAGAATATATCAATTATGATATATATTAGCCAAGTGTAAATGGAGAATCTATGATATGTCATGCCCATGTGTTAGGGTGATGTCAATATTATGTGAAATATTTGAACCAAAATTTTGACCAGCAATTTTCATTTTTTTTTTTTTCAAATAAGGCCTCATAGTTTAGAAACTAAATTCAATTTCCTAGAGATTATATTTTATCAACTTTTTGATATAAAGTTTATAACAAGTAGAAAATTGCACATCAAGTTGACATAACCCTGATTTACTAGTTTTTTTTATTGCCACTTAATAGTTTGGTTGACCATGATTGTGCACACACCCAAGTTATAGACCATCATGAACATTGTAACTTTGAATCTTGCAACTAGAGTTCTAATGTTCATGATGGTCTATAATTTTAAAAACTTAATAGACACCTATTAAATAAATATAATTGTGCTACATTTTTTCAGCTCTGCCTATTGTCTATGCATATAGAACACAATTGCAAGCTCATTCTCAGTTCAGAATGGCAGAATCATATTTTGGATGTGATGAAAAATGACATGCACCAGAAGATGAGAAAATGATGTCACATTTGTAGGTCTAGAACCTTTTTTTGTACTTTGAACATTGACTTTCTTAAATACTTTAGATGTTAATGGGGAATTTAGATGTTGGGAGGGGCGGAAATGATCTTCCACCTTCACGTGGTTGGCCTTGATTAGTAGAGACTATTAAACTATTCTTGAAACCAAGTGAAGCTCAACATTAATCTATGCTTTAGATTTATCTTTCTCTGAATCTAGATGGGGATAACATTTTACTCAAAGGGAAATTTTTGTGGATGACATGGGTTCTTCATATACAATAATTCTCTTTGTACCCACACCAGTGAAAGAAGTGTTTTGGGTTCATGATTCTTGTACATCGGCTTGGAAGGTGGCAATTCTTTGAGATAATGGTGTTTCTTTTAATGGTCTGAATCAAATTATGTCAAGAAGTTTTTTGGATGTGGTGGTTAATTTCCAATGAAAAGGAAAATGAAATACATGGGCATAAGATGTTTGATATGCACATATGACTCTTCGGGAGCAAGATGACAACAAAGGGCTTGAACATGTGGCCTTCTCATCACAACTATCCATTCCATTCATCAATGCCTTGATATAATTGGTCACTTCTATAGTTTCTTTCTATTTAACTTATTGGTCATATCTAGTAATCAAATTAAGGGGTAAAACATGAATTTATGGTTTTTAAAAAATAATTCAGCTATTCATTGCAATTACGATGACATTTCTAATGGCTATCGGTCACTTGGATGACATAATTATCACAATTATGATGACCAACTCCAACGATTCAACGTCACTTGTACAATACAACTGTCAGATGGATGTCGTAATTGTGATAATGTCAACATGACCTCTTGCCCCTTCCTTCTTGCAAGTTATGACAATTTTGTCCGTCGCACTTGTGACAAAAACCCTTTCCATCATAATTTGTGACAACAAAAGTCTAACACCTATTTGACTGGAGCTAATTCATGGTTCTATCACTTGGATGATGGATGGCTGTCACAATTGTGACATCCTAATATCATAATTTGGGTCCAAATGTAGTAGTGAGATATTCTAATTATTGAACTACACTAGCCCATAGGGACACATGTCAATCCATCACTATGTCACCTTAGTTAAAGAACTCACATCTTTTTATAATGACATAGAAACATGTTTTGATCTCTGATCTGATGAACAATTGAGAAAAATCTTTGAGAACTTGCTGATGAGAAAGAAGGATGAATCATTATTGAACACCATTATTCTAAAATACCTCAGCCCCTTTGGATACCTGTAGATTGATTAGCCCTACCTTGGACACATGTCACACAATCCCTAAGTTGCCTAGGTTAAACAATCTATAACTTTTTATAATGACATAGTGACAACCATGGATTTACTCTTGATCAATTACTGACATTGCTCACTGTTATTACAACATTTGGCTAGTTGATATTTAGACTGGCCCCACTTGTTCCATGTGGTGTGATATTTTTATGTTGGCAAGACTAAAAACCTTACAACTTTCCATTGCAACATGCCGATGACCAATGATCTTGAAGTCAATCTATGGTGGAGTCAATATTGAGCACTACAATAGTTGTCTGGACCCATTGACAGGGGTCACAATGTCACAATGTCACCTTGTTTAAATATACTACACCTTTTTATAACAACATAGTGAGAACTATAGATCTTCAGGAAGATCAATGGTCACAAAAACAACTCATCACTTGGGTTAAAATAATGTAATTTATATGGGATGTGGGCTAACCGAGATGAAAGCATGGGTTGAGAGACATGAATTAAGGATTTAACCCTATTCTGCACAAATTTAAAAATTAACAAGGAAAAAAACCTACCAAAGAATTTCAAAAGTAATATTAGAATTTTTTTAAAGGTATTTCATGCTTTTATTAGGGTTTATTTCAAATTTCCCACCCTTAACAAAGGATAAGACCATTTAAAATTTCAAAAATATTGGAAAACTATTTTGAAATAATGGGGCACAAATATAAGGGCTAACACCATGGAAAAAACTAATATTCTTTCTATAGTAGGAACTAATAAATAAAAATGAAAGCATGAGTTTATAAATTATTGTAAATGGACAACGACAATTCATGCACACATTGCAAGGAAAGTACATTTGTTGGTGCTTGTACTATCTTGGTGTGTGTCAAATGGCAAGGATGTACCATGTAAGAAATGGGAAAGAGTAGTGGAAAAACAAATACAACATCGTGGAGAAAATATGGTTTTGTTGAAATATTTTATTTGAAAGGCATGACATATCTTTATTTTAGTCTATCTCTTTAGCAATGTATAGGTTTTTAGATTTTCCATTTGATTTGGAAAGATGGATCTTTCATTTTCAAAATAGTTCAATTTTGAAAATTTTGTCTCTTTCATATATCTATGTGTTAAATATGATATTGATATTGAGACTCCAATGTGCTAGATAATAAATGAGAAACAACCACTTCATTGATAGCCATTATGTGTTAGCCAATTCCTTGGTCAACATATAATGGTAAAATATATACATACATACATACATACATACATATACATACATATACATATATAAATATACATAAACATATACATATACATACACACATGCATATACATAAACCACACATTTACACACACACACACACAAATATATATATATATATATAGAGAGAGAGAGATACATATGCATACATACATATACATATACATATACATATACATATACATATACATATACACATATATATGAACATACATATATATATATATGTGTGTGTATAAATATATAGATTTATATATATACACATATATGTTCATATATACATGTATGTATGTATATATATGTGTGTGTGTGTATATATATACACACACACACACACACACACACACACACACAGATTATATACATATATAGACATACATATACATAAACATATATGTGTATATGTATATATATATTGTTAGGATAAACTCAAGATAGAAGTAACAATTACATGCAAATATAAACAATAAAAATAATAATAGATCACACATAAGAGAACACAAGAGACCAAGATTTAACGTGGTTCACCCAATCCCTGGGCTACGTCTACCAAACAATGAGTCTAATATTATTACAATCCAGTGATTACAACTTGATTATGATCTGTAATCCCTTACTACTCAATACTATTACAAGAAGCAATTTTCACATCACACACAATCAAAGATACCTAGCCCTTATCCCTTTTATACAAATATTCATGCCACTTTAGGACTACAACATGTTGGCCATAAGTCGGCCACAAAATCAGCCATGACCCAAATTTTTTTTGGGCCAATGCCCCAAACCCCAAAGAATTATGACGTATGTACAATATTTCCTTGATTAGTCACCACAAACTAACAATCTCCCACTTAGGGATTGATTAGGCTCCACACTAAACAACAATCTCCCACTTGGAGACTAATCTTGTAGCTATACATCTACTCTACAAGGCTCCCACTGGATCAAACCATCCTAGACTCTACTATACTTTTATTTTATTTAGTCTAGAAGACCAATTGAAGATGAAGAGGAGTTTAACTTCTTCCTTGTCACTACCTTTGTAAACATATCTGCTAGATTGTCATTTATATGTATCTTGTCCGGCTTTAACTATCCATCATCCAAAATTGACCGAATGAAATGGTACCACAACTATATGTATTTTGTCTTTGAATGCATAGCTAAATTCTTTGCAAGATGAATGACACTCTGACTATATTTAAAAAAATAATTATCCTTCTGAGGGTGTCCCAATTCTTCCAAGAATAACTAAAGCCATATCATCTCCTTGGCTACCTCTGTAGCAACAACATACTTTGCCTCTATAGTGGATAAAGTGTTCACCTTTTGTAACCTAGAAATTGAGCTCATTGCTGCCCCACCAATAGTAAATACATAACCTATAGTACTCCACTTAGTATCAATATCCCCTACCAAATCTAAGTCAACGTATCCCTATAAATTAGTTGTAGATCCTCCAAAGTGTAAACACTTACTAGATAATCCTCTCAAATATCTGAGAATTCATTTGACTGCATTCCAATGCTCAATTCCTTGATGACTAATATACCTGCTAACAAATCCCACTGCATGTGCAATATCTGGCCTTGTACTGTATACCATAGAATACATCAAGCTTCCTATAGCTAAAGCATAAGGTACCTTTTACTTCTTATCCTCCTCTTTTGGTGTCTTTGGACACATCTCCTTAGTCAACTTCAAATGACCAGGTAAAGGTGTGCTAACAACTTTAGTATTCTCCATAGAGAAAAATTGCAACACCTTTGTAATATAATTACCCTAAGATAATTTCAATTTCCTAATCTTCCTACCATTGCAAATCTTCATACCAAGGATTTGTTTTTCTACCCCCAAATCCTTTATAGCAAATGGATGTGCTAACTGACATTTTAGCCCCTTAAAGTGATCCATAGACCTAGCTACAAGAATATCATCAACATATAACCATAAAATAATGTAGCTATCATCATCTAACCTCTTATACTAAACACAATTATTTGAATAACACCTAGTATATCCATGCTCATGCATAAAACTATCAAATTTTAGATACCATTGCCAAGGTGCTTGCTTCAAGCCATATAAACTTTTCTTCAATCTTCACACTAAGTTCTCCTTACCCTTGACCTAAAATCCCTATGGCTATGCCATATATCTCTCTTTATCCAAATCATCATGAAGGAAGTCTTTTTAAAGATTAAGCTGCTCCAAATGTAAATCTTCAGTAGCCACACGACTTAAAACAATACAGATAGAAGACATTTTAACAACAGGAGAGGATATCTAATCAAAATCAATGCCTTTTTTTTATGCAAGTCCTTTTACAACTAATGTGACTTTAAATCACTTTTTACCTCCATCCTCTTCTTTCAACTTGTAAACCCATTTATTCTATAAAGCCCATTTACTTGCAGGCAACTTGCATAAATCCCAAGTCTTATTTTTCAGCAAGGAGTCCATTTTATCTTCCATAGTAGACTCCCACTAAATTTTAGTATTCACCTACATAGCCTCATCACAACATTTAGGTTCAATAGCATTTGTTAGTAAAATAGAGTACAAAGAAGGAGAAAATATTTTTGGAGGTCTACTTAGCCTTGTTGACTATCTAACATTTACTAGGGTGTGTGGTATTTGTTGTTGTGGTTGTTGTACATCATGAGAAATTGCTGGAACATCATCTTTTGGAGTATCATCCAGCACTACATAATCATCTTCTTTCTTCTCATGTTGCTACAACAGATCTTTGTATAATACTTTCTCATTGAATATGACATCCCTGCTTCTTACAATTTTATGGTTTTCAAAATCCCAAAGCCTATAACCAAATTCATCAATGAAATATCTAACAAATACATATTTTTGTGACTTAGCTACCAACTTGGTTTTATTTTCAGAATCTATATGAGTAAATGCTTCACAATCAAAGGTTTTGAGAAAAGACTATCTCACCTCCTTACCAGTCCATGCTTCCTCTAGAATACCACAACCCATAGGAGTAGAGGGACCTCTATTAATCAAATATACAAAAGTATTGACAACCTCCTCCCACATGTTTAAGGGCAACCTGACATGTAACCTCATGCTCCTTGCATGATCATTATAGTCCTATTCATGCATACATCCACTCCATTTTCTTGTGGTGTCCTTGTAACAATTTTTTTGTCTATGAATACCATTAGTGGATCAATAATCTTGAAAGTCACAACTGTAATACTCACCACCATTATCAAATCAGAAACATTTTAATTTCTTACTGGTCTCATTTTCAACCAAGCATTTCCATTTCTTAAAAGTTTGAAATACATTAGATTTATGTCTAAGGAAATAAACCCATACTTTTTGAGTTGCATCATCAATAAATATAACATAATAATGAGAGTCACCAAAGGAAGATACATGAGCTGGTCCCTATACACCTATATGCACATGTTCCAATCTCTCACTTTTCTTTTCCTTCCTTGTCTTCACAAAACTCACTCTCTTTTGTTTTCCATACAAACAAATTTTAGAGAAATTCACATTAGCACATTTCAGACTTGGTAAAAATTTCTTTAAATGTAGTACTTTTATACCTTTCTCACTCACGTGCCCAAGTTTTTTGTGCCACAACATTGTATCAAAATCGACAATAGCTATTTGTTCTCCTTGCTCAACTATAGCAACTATTCCTAAACATTTATTTTTCTTTGAAACAATCAAAGCAGAAGGAACAATATGACATGTACAAAGATATAAGGTGCCTACTTTCACACCCTTTTCTACTACAAGGGAACCTTTTGAAACCTTCCAATTTTTATCATTAATAGTAACTACACAAACCTCATCACCAATTTGCCTAGCTGAAATTAAATTCCTACTTAGCTTTGAAACATGTCTTATCTCATG
Source organism: Cupressus sempervirens (assembly GCA_028749045.1). Taxonomy (NCBI): domain Eukaryota; kingdom Viridiplantae; phylum Streptophyta; class Pinopsida; order Cupressales; family Cupressaceae; genus Cupressus; species Cupressus sempervirens. Next base: position 735,817,400 of record CM053784.1, read on the forward strand.
TAGCAGTCAATGATTCCCATTGTCCAACTTAATCTTAACTTTTCCCTTTCCAACAATTTGATAGGGTTCATTATCCCCCGAATAAACAAGCCCAAAATCCCCTTTGAAATAATCAATAAAATAATCTCTATGAGGTATAGCATGAAATGAAGCACTAGAATCTAAAACTTATGAATCATCAACACTTTCTAAAGATAGAAGAAAAGAATCCTCTTTGGAATTTTTAGTTACCACATTTGCCTCCTTGTTCCCATCTGGTTTATCTCCTTCATTGTTCTTTCAAGTTCAAAAATCTTTCTTCTTATGCCCTAGTTTCCCATAGTACCAATAATCTCTTGGTCCTCTAGATTGAGACCTCTTCCCCTTTGACTTTCTTCTTGATTTCCCACAATTTCTAAAATTATTTCCTCTCTTAGTCATTTTGGCTTTGCTTTGTGATTTCAAAAAACTTCCTAATGTAGTTCCACATAAAGTTTTCCTATGAGTTTCTCACTCAAAATAACACTAATCACATCATCATATTTTAGGGTATTAGATCCAGAAATAGAATTACTCACAACCATTATCAAGCCATTCCAAATTTTAGGCAAAGAACACAAAATTAATATCCATAGAAGATAGCTGATTGGTAATAGTATTAAACTCATTTAAATGATTCGCATCAGATCCACATTCTACCATATTTATATTAAATAAATGCTTCATGAGCTTCATGAGAAATACATTATTTGAAGTGGAGGGCTTTTCATACAATTTTGCTAGGGTTTCCATCAACTCTTCTATCATCTTTACTTTTGTAATGCTAAATGTCACCAATGGTGTTAGGCATAATTGAATTCTTCCAAGTGCCTTTCTGTCTAAAATATACCACTCCTCATTTATCATAGTTCCATAGTTCTTAGTTTTTCCTTCCAATAGCTTCCATAAATCCTTCTGATAGAGATAGTCTTCCATTTTTATTTCCCATAATTGAAATTTTTGCCCATTAAACTTTTCAATCCTTAGCTTACCCTAATCTTTCTTAGCTCCCACTCAACTGTGAGACTCCCAATCAACCGTGAGACTTTCTTGCAAAGGATAACTAATTTTTTTTTTCTCTAATACCACTTTTTAGGATTAACATTAGAAAAAAATAATAATTACTTGCAAACATAAATAATACCAAAAAATAATACATCACACAAAAGGGAACACAAGACACCAAGATTCAACGTGGTTCTCCCAATCCTTGGGCTATGTCCACCAAACAATGAGTCTAATATTATTATTATCAAGTGATTACAACCGGATTACAATATGTAATCCCTTACAACTCAATACTATTGCAAGAAGCAAATTTTGCATCACACCGCAATCAAAGATACCTAATTCTAAGCCTTTTTATACAAATATTTATGTTGCTTTAGGGTTACAACATGTTGGCCATAAGTTAGGCATGACCCAATTTCTTTTTTCAGACTGATGCCTTGAGCCCCAAAGAATTATGAAGTATGTACATTACTTCCCTAATCAGTCACCACAAACTTATATATATATATATATATATATATGTATGTATGTATGTATGTATATCTTCATATATATGTATGTATGTATGCATATATATGCACATATACATATACACACACATATATACATGCATATATATCCATATATAAATATATACACACACACATATATATATATATATATATATATACATATACACGTACATACATACATACATACATACATATATATACATACACACACACACACACACACACACACACACACACACACACACACACACACACACACACACACACACACACACACATATACAGACACACATATGTACACACACATGCGTGTATATAATAAATAAAGTACTTTTCTGATTAGATATCTAAATTATCCATAATCACAATTTATAAGATAGTTAATCTCAATTTACAACCATTCAATTAAAACATCTTAAAAAACATGCTATGTCAATTAATAAAAAATAATTTTCATTGAAAAATATTTTAAAATACAATTGAAAATAACTATTCTAATTGTATAACTTTTGGTAGCAAAATCCTTTTAATTAATACAATAATTACCATAAAATAATCTTTACTTTCTATTTATTATTGAGTGGAATAATTATTTAACACTATCTAAATGTTGATTTTAAAATGATATCTTGTGACTTATTTTATATATTTTTCTTAAAATTTTAGTATGTTAGTTATAAATGCCTTATGGAACCAAAATGACTATGATAATGTGTTAGAGTTGGATGGGTGAAACCTATAGGAGGTCCATTTTCATACTTGATAAGATAGGATCATACTAAATGAGAATTTTATAATTGAAAATTAGTGTTGTTTGAAATATAAGAGGATTAACTGAGAGGGGAGGGGTGAATCAGTTACCACAAAAATAAATCCTATATCCCTTAGATGTTAGTACAATTTACATAAACTTTGTTGAAACTAATGTAACCACTTGGTTAACACACATGAACTTGGTTAACACTAACAATATGTTGTAACTCACAAAGCACTATAATATCAACTGTTACTCAACAAATACTAAACATGTAAATCTTAAGATATTAAGTGTGATTAACCTTATTAACTTAGTTGCATACACAAAAAAGAAATAACATGAACACAAGTGACAACAAGATTTAATATGGAAACCTAATTTGAGAAAAACCACCAATTGCAAGTAGTTACTATTTTTCACTCTTTTGAAGTGAGCCCTATTAGGTGACAACCCTATTTAAACTTACAAAACACACTATTAGGTGTGACCCTATTAGAGGATTTAATCACCCTATTAGGAGTGGCCTTGTTAGAGGTCTTTAGACACTTCAATCTAGAAATGTAATGCCCCGCCTGGAGATCCTTGGAAACAAGGATGAAAACAAGCCAGAATAATTTTTTTGTTAAACAAGTGTAAGTGCACATGACAACAACATACACAGATCAAACAGATCGCAATGGAAGACTTAATGACCATCTTGACACCCAACGGATCTCCAAATATCACCACTAACCAAAACACAAACAAGAAAACATAAGAGATGGACCAAGCTAAAAGATCAAAACAAACTCTTGAAAATTGGCTAAGTCTAAATTCTGAAGCCCTAAAATTTTCTAGAATCTATATCTTAGCCCGTAGAGGTCTGAAACCCATCTCAAATGAATCATCACATATATTAAAATATATCTTAAGTTTAAGAAATCATCTTATAGTTAAACAATATATTTTAAACTCTGAAGAACTATAAGAGAAACTCAAAAATCCATCTAAAATCAAAATGCAACAACATAGGGTCGAAGAACATCCAAAATGGTATCTAGATTAACTCTCAACAAGTTCAGATCAACTTGAAAAGTGCCCGTTGCCGGCCTACATAGGTTTTTACAAAAATTGTGTGATACTTTAATGCAGCATAGAAAAGTGTTGCATGACATTTCTCAAGAAGGAGTACGACACTTTCAGGGATTGGGAGATACTTTTCATTAAGGCGTGTGACACTTTAACAGTGTCATACGATATTTCTCTAAGAGGTGTGCGATACTGGAAAGTGTCGCATGACACTTCTCAAAAAGACGTGCGATACTCTTCTAGTGTCGCACAAAATTTCTCAATAAGGCGTGCGATACTTTATAGTATCGTATGATACAATTTGTATGGGCGTGTGATAATTTTTAAATGTCACACATTGCTAAACAAATGTCGCCCATAGAAAACAAAGACACTGCTAGAACTCAAAAAAAAGGAAAAATAGACCAAAGAACCTCCACACTGGGGAGTATTGGATCCACACTTCGAGGCTAGAACACTCGAACCAGAATTGAGTAACTGAAATACAAAAAAAAGGAATCTAACCATCTAACAAATAGTAAAGGAAATAGTACAGAAAGGAAACACCACAACAACTAAAATAACATCATAATGAATATAATAACCAAATAAGTACGTGGTTCCTCCCAACCATCAATGGCATCATAAGACCATCATGGGCCCTAGCCATCCCCCACGCGTAACATCCCAAGCCATTGATCAGATCATTAGTGCTATCGTGATAGAGACATCACTGCTAAACATGCTACAATATAAGTAAATGAAATCTAACATGCTAGTAGAAAGCATAAGATAACCCTGTAATTAGATAACATCATCTAATATATGCTAAACATCATAATAAGGAATGCGTAAAACCAACATCATGTAAACATGGAAACAACATTCCAATGAAAGCATAAATCACTAGAAAGCATACTCCACAAATCAAAGTACCAAGTGACACATCCAACAACAATCACGCTAGAATAATAGATTGTCTCTGTACATCGATCCCTAGTAGTGGTGAAGGTAGCTATGCCTCCCAACCACGTGGCACCTGTAGGTCTACACCCACCGTGCTGATGGAGATAATGATCCAACCACACACACAAAAAATAACAACCATGGCTAACACACACGCCAAGAAGTATGAGGACTAAATCCAAGACAAAGACAATGTATAAACTACAAGTTTTGGTCAAACATCTCAATGGGCTACTACATAGGGACTGACATCATGGAGAGTCGCTTGGCATCGACAAGCCCAAGCTAGTATAGGCAGCTACTCTTCTCAATAGAAGGCGCACAACCTAGGGCAACTACTCTTCAGGACGGAAGGCGCACAACCCACACATTTTATTATCTTGTATTTATTACCACCCAATGTTTTAATTTAATTATCACGTATATAAAACTTCCTCTGCCAACTGAGAAACAATCACTAGGTTGCAAGATAGAAGCCCCTCCATATGTTACCCTACCCTACCCATGCTCATCCAACGATGAGTGTCCGTAGGCATACAAACTCCTGACTCAACCCCAATGATCACAACTTCTAAAAGTACCACGAAATATTTGGCCCTGTAGGTCACCTAACAGATGTACATGTGTGTGGCACACCACCATCACAAAGATCATACACAAGGACATGATGAGAATGCAAACATAAGTTAATCGACCGAAAGCATAATTCAGGATGACGGATGCTACATGCATCCCAATACAACAAAAGATGCAAAAGTGTTCCAACTGGTATCCAAACGGATCATCTAGGTCCACGAACCACAATGTGTCGAGAAAATAGGGCAACACATAAAATGAGTTAAAAACCCCAAATTTTGGAAAAATTTCAAAATTAAAACCCATTTGACCTTTGGGTTCAAAAACCCCAAAAATTCAAAAATAAATGAAATCAAACATTGTATGCAAAAATGACCAGCATAACGGCTCAAAATCTCAAACCCCCATTTCAAAAATAGGAAAAATGTTCATACCCAACCAACCAGGCAGAACTAGCACACAGAAACGGAGGGGAACACTAGTTCACAACCTCCTAACATATTGCTACAAGAAACAGAAGTAGAAACATAGAAAAAACATTAAAATGGGAAGGCCCTACCTGACAGCAAAAGGGGCCAAAAATGAAACTTGTAGAATAAAATAAATACTCTACTGAAACTGATGGCAAAGCAAAAACTCCTCGAGCTGAATCCAATGAGACCAACCTCACGAAGATCCCACGCCCACGACTCTCACAATGAACAAAACAATAATCCTTTAGAAGAGGATTTCCAATTTTCTCTCCAAATTCAATTTCCAAAATGTGAGAAGTCCATAATGAATACACTTTTTCAATACTTATTCACTTTCTGAGTGAATAGTCAATTCTGGAAAATAGCTAGCTGGAGTAGCTAAACTCCGAATTGACCCAAACAAAAATAGGTTATTATCTATAATGGAAATTCACCTAAGGAAAAGTTGCTAAAAATTAAATTTGAAAAGATTTAAAACCCAAAATCACAGAAAATCACTAAACACTTTCACAGAAAAAGTGAACTTCTAAAAGCATAGATACGCTTACTGGTCTAGTTACAAAATGCAGATTAGTTCAGATTTACTAAACACTAAAAGGTTTTAATTAAACAATTAAAATAAGGATACGTCGACCATACAAGGATGACATTGGTAAATATTGTTAGAATTCTTTAGAATAATTGAGAGGGGGGGGTGAATCAGTTATTCAAGGTCCAAATGCCCTATTAATACCCTTTTCATATGTTCAAACTTAAATCAGTCATATAAGCAAATTACTGTAAACCAACATGCAAAGATAAAACATTCAAGATCAACACATGACACAATAATTTACATGGAAACCCAATTTGGGAAAAACCACCAGTAACATGCTACTTGATTCTCACTCTTCTGAAGTGATGCCCTATTAAAAGTCTGCCCTGTTAAAGGCTTACAACACACTGTTAAATGTGACCTTGTTAGAGGATTTCACCAAACTGTTAGGAATGGGCCTGGTTAAAGGTCTTTAGAACATCCACTTGGAATGTCACCCTGTTAAAGGATTTATCTAATGGCTGTTAAACCAACCTAAGTCCATAGGATTTATCTTATTGTTACAATTGCTAGAAAGTAACGATAATGGTCTTTTGATTTGACATAACTTACAACATACTTTGCAGATTTCAGATCACTCTTTCAGTTCAATCCTTATGCTTGGCTTCAATCACTTTAGCTCTAACTACTTGTCTCCCTTTCAAGCTTCGTCTCCTTGAGTCTTCCTACTCATTTTGCCAATGCAATCATGCTTGTGGTCGTCTATCTAAACAGAGTTCCTGTGTTATCTTCTCCTTAGCACATTCTTCAGCATTTTATGCTTTTATGCTTGACCATGACTCTCTCTCTCTCTCTCTCTCACTATCCCCTCTATTCCACTCTATTTTTCCATTAACTTATGTCTTCTTATATACAAGTCTGATTTTCCTTTGCCACTCAATTCTCCCTCTCCAATTTTAGGGTTTCAAAATGGATTAGGTAGGATACAATGTATCTACCCCATATCTTGTTTTCTTCTTGAAAAATCTCCAATTGTTCTACATGGTGTTCTATGCCACCAACTCATCATTCTTATCTTCCTTTTAATTCATAGATTTCTAGATAACAACTTTGTTGACTTAGATCTGATGAATCTTTGATTTCCTAAATAATGCAGCAACTCGACATTATTGAGTTACTGGTGCTCGACACCTCTGTGTTACTCGGCACCTATACCTACTCGGCACTTGGTTCTACTCGGCACTTGACTCTGCTCGGCACTTGAACTTGTTCGGCACTTGAACTTGCTCGACACTTGAACTTGCTCGGCACTTAACTAGGAATTTTCTCAGCTCTTACTAGCTTTCTCGGCACCTCCTCTCTAATAAAATTAGTTTGAGCTTTACAAAAGACTTAGCTAAAACCTTAGATCTTTGATATGTTTTAGTGTGCTCATTCTTTGTATCTTTTAGTATGTCATCCAATACATTGTTTCATTAATGGCTTGACTGATCCTTGTACTTCATTACAACATCATAACTTCAACCTTTCTCTAGGTGTTCTAGTTACATCTTATTGATTGCCTCCACCTTGACAATCAACTAATTAATAATATTTGGATCACTAAAGCAATTGTCATCCCTGCAAGTAGCAAGTTTGACATCAATGAAAAAACAATGATTGAGGACATTCTTTACTAGTTCCATATATTATTCCAAAAATTGTTCTTATGATCATTTCAATCATTTCCAACAATCTCCCTCTTTGGCATTGATGGCAAACCAAATTGATCAAGTAATCAATTCAGTTACCACCATGTTTGTATACGTTAGCTTGCTGCATTTTCACTTCTGATCTCATATATCTCCCTCTTTCATATATATCTCCCTCTTTCTTTGCATTGATCAGTTTTTTGCATATTTCTCCCTCTTTGACATAAATGCCAAAGATGTAGCATCTTTATCATGCAAAATATAAGCTTTGGCTTCTTTTTGTCTTTCTCCCTCTGTCACCATGCTTGTGACTAATTTGGAGTTTCTGTTCCTGCTGTCATCCTTTGCATCAACCTGTTAATATTTCAATGATTTATTCCTATTGATGCAAGGCAACATCCTTGTTGCCTTAAACTACTTGACTTAGGGGTATAACCCCTATCTTGCCTCTAAGATATTCATAGGCATCCTTGGGCAATGGTTTGGTGAAGATATCTGTAGTTTGTTCCTTTGTGTAAATGTATTCCAACTTCACTTGTTTGTCTTCTACCAATTCTCTGACATGATGATACTTGATTGCAATATGCTTGGTATTTGCATGCATCACTGGATTTTCGGATATGTTTATAGCACTTGTATTATCACAATACAATATCACTGGTTTTGTTACTTCTTCTTTCATTCCATTCAATAGATGTGTGAGCCATACAATGTTTGTACAATTGATTGCAGCTGCCACATATTCTGATTCTATAGTGGATTGGGATATACATGTTTATTTCTTGCTAGTCTAGGTAACCAGCCTTTTGCCTAGAAATAATGCACCTCCACTTGTGATTTTTCTGTCATCAATGTTTCCTCCCCAGTCTGCATCTGTATATGCATTGAGTTCAAATTTTCCATTCTTTTTGTAGTATAGACCAAAATCATCAGTCCCTTTGAGATATCTCATTATTCTTTTTACTACTATAAGATGATTTTCTTTAGGATTAGCAGAGAACCTAGCCACTATTCCAACTGCTAATGCTATGTCTGGTCTACTATGTACAACATATTGTAGTTTTTCAATCATGGATCTGTATATTGTTTGATTGACTTCAGCTGACTCATCATTTTTGGACAGCTTATTTCGTGTGGCCATTCGTATGCTGACTAGTTTGGATTCCTCCAATCCAAATGTTTTAAGAATTTCTTTGATGTATTTTGATTGTGTAATAAATATTCCATGTTTGAGTTGATGAACTTGAAATCCAACAAAAAATTTGATTTCTCCAAACATAGACATCTCAAATTCATGCTTCATTTTGTCAGCAAAGCCTTTGCAAAGTACTTCCTTACCACCAAATACTATGTCATCCACAAAAATTTTAGATACAATAATGTCTTTACCTTCTTTACCTTTGATGTACATGTTGCTATTATCATCAGTTCTTTCAAATCCAATTTGCACTAGATACTTGTGAAGTCTCTCATACCATGCTCTAGGTGCTTGTTTCAAACCATAGAGTGCTTTATGTAACTTACACACCATATCCCTATTGTTTTCATCAACAAATCCTTCTGGTTGTTCAATGTAGACTTCTTCTTCTAGTATACCATTTAAGAAGGCGGATTTTACATCCATCTGATAGACTTTGAAATCTTTGTAGGCAGCATATGCAAGTAAAGTTCTTACTCCATCCATTCTTGCAACAAGAGCGAATGTTTCTCCATAGTCTATTCCTTCTTCTTGAGCATAACCCTTGCATACTAATCTGGCTTTATTTCTGGTAATCTCACCATTCTCATCTAGTTTGTTTCTGAATACCCATTTGGTGCTAATCACATTCTTGTCAGTTGGTCTGGGAACCAAACTCCAGGTTTTATTTTTTCTTATTTGATCAATTTCTTCTTCCATAGCTTTATACCAGTCATCATTTTGTAATGCACCATATACTGTCTTGGTTTCAGATTTGTTGATCAGACATGATTCATGTCTTAGTTTGTTTCTTGTCATTGGTCTTGCATCTTTGTCACCAATTATTTTTTCAACAGGGTGATGTCTTTTTACATATTTGGATAATCTTGGCTTTGTCCTTGTTTCCATGTTTGATCTTTCAGATTTAGGATCACTATGCTCTTCATTGTTAGGTTGTTCTTCATCATGTATGTTGTCTTCAGAATTGGATTGTGCATTTTCTTCATTCTGTAACTAGGCTTCTAAATGTAACTCGACATTCATTGGTTGTGAATCGGCTGAAACTAACACTTGTTGTTGACTTTGAATTTGATTGACATCATCCTCATCAGTAGTCATTCCTACATAAGAATAGACAAAGGTTTTGTATTCTTCCATTTTCTTTGGTTCTTCAACTTGGACTTCTGTGTACTCATCAAAATTTACATTTGCACTTTCCACAATTTTGTTATTGTTAATATTCAAACACTTATATGCCTTACTTCTTGTGGAGTAACCAAGAAATATACCTTCATCACTTTTTGCATCAAATTTTCCATTTCTAACATCTTTAAGGATAAAACATTTGCAGCCAAATACTTTGAAATGTTTTACATTTGGTGAGTAACCATACCATAATTCAAAAGGTGTTGTATTTGTACCTTTCTTGACTTGTACTCGGTTCAATGTATGAACAGCTACACTTACAACTTCTCTCTAGTATTTTAGAGCAACATTCTTTTCCATCATTAATATTCTGGCACAGTCAATTACAGATCTATTTCTTCTTTCAGCAATTCCATTCTGTGGGGGAGTTCTAAGAGCTGATGTCTGTCTTTTGATTCCATTGTCATTATAGAATATCTCGAATTCATTTGATGTAAATTCACCACCTCTATCTGATCTTAGACATTTCAAGCTTTTTCCAGTTTTCTTTTCAACTCTGGCCACATACCACTTAAACATTTGAAAAGCATCACATTTTTGTTTTAAGAACATAACAGTCATCATCTTGGAATAGTCATCAACAAATAACATTATGTATTTATCTCCTCTATAGCTTTGTATTTCCATTGGACCACATAAGTCAGTGTGAACTAACTCAAGTATCTCTTTAGATGTATAGTTTTTGCTTTTGAAACTTGACTTTGTCATCTTTCCTAGCTGACATTGTTTACACATGACATTATCAGGCTTCTTCAATTTTGGTAGACCTTTGACTTTCTTCATTTTACTGATTTTGACTAGATTGTCAAAGTTGACATGACATAATCTTCTATGCCATAACCATTCATCATCAAATTTTGCAAATAGACAAGAAGCATCATCCATATCAAGGTAAAACAAATTACTCTTTGTTTGATCTCCTTTTCCTATTAGTTTACCATCATTGTCATAGATTTTTGCAGTTTTGTTTTCAAATTCCACTTTGCAACCTATATTGCCTAATTGTGAGACACTCAGTAAATTGTAGTTTAATCCTTCAACATAGTATGCATTGTCACATGAAATTTGGTCTGTGAGCTTAATGAAACCTTTTCCTCTGATTTGACATGGAGCATCATTGCCAAATCTAACACTATTTCCATCATACTGAGTAAAGTTAACAAACTTACTTTTGTCTCCTGTCATGTGATGTGAGCATCCACTGTCTATGATCCATCTGTCATTCTTGTTTATACATGTCACCAGTGTTGTGGCTTCTTCTTCATCAGATTGGTCCTTCATGGCTACATAAACAACTTCATCATCATTGTCATCAGAATTTTCTTCAACAATATAACACTTCTTACCTTTTTCCTTGTAATCTCTCTTGTCATCATCTCTTCTGTTCTTGTGTTTGTTTCCTTCCTTGGAATCTTTTTTCTGTGGACATCTTGCAGCAATATAACCTACTTCATTGCAATTGAAACAAATGATAGGCATCTTACCTTTGAATTTTCCTTTGCTCTTGTGAAATCTTCTAGCGAGCAATGCTTCCAATTGTTCCACATCTTCCTCATCAGTGCTATTGTCACTAGATACATACTTCATTTTTCTTCCTTTCCTTGATTTCACCTATTCGGCATCTTTTAGTGATAACTTGGCCTTAAAAGCAGATTCAACATTTTCAGGTTTGTAGTTTTCAAAGTTAGATAACTCAAATGCAGTGAGTCTACCTATTATACCTTCAAAGCTTAGATTATTTCTTGGTATACATCTTAGCTCTTGTATTGCTGATACTCTAATAGCATAGATAGGGAGCAAGGTTCTTAAGAACTTACTATTGATAGTATCTTCATCCAGTTGACCATTCAAGCATCTTATTGCACTTACCACTTCCTTTATTCTTGCACCATATTGAGCAATATTCTCATTTTCTTCCATTTTCATGTCATCAAATTTTCCTCTGAGACTTTCACTTTTTGCTCTTTGTACATTTTGATCTCCTCCATAGATGTTTGATAGGGCTTTTCACATTTTGAATGCAGTGTCACATCCCTTGATATCATCAAATTCAGCATAGCTGAGTGCAGAGGCAATTTCCAACATTGTCTGGTTGTGTTCTTGTTTGTTTTTCATGTCTTCGGCAGTAGGAGCACCTGTTGGATCTACATGTTCAGTGACAATTGAATTTTGGGCATAATCTCCTATGGATCCAAGATGTAGCTTCATCAAAATTTTTCATGCAACAAAGTTGTCTTTGTTGAGGTTGGGAACTTCTCTCTTTGGCATTTTAATCTTTTCTACTAGTAGTCCCTTTAAACTGAATCAACAGTCAGGCTCTGATACCAATTGTTAGAATTCTTTAGAATAACTGAGAGCGGGGGTGAATTAGTTATTCAAGGTCCAAATTCCCTATTAATACCCTTTTCATATGTTCAAACTTAAATCAGTCATATAAGAAAATTACTGTAAATCAACATGCAAAGATAAAACATTCAAGATCAACACATGACACAATGATTTACATGGAAACCCAATTTGGGAAAAACCACTAGTAACATGCTACTTGATTCTCACTCATCTAAAGTGATGCCCTGTTAAAAGCCTGCCCTATTAAAGGCTTACAACACATTATTAAATGTGACCTTGTTAGAGGATTTCACCAAACTGTTAGGAATGAGCCTGGTTAAAGGTCTTTAGAACATCCACTTGGAATGTCACCCTGTTAAAGGATTTATCTAATGGCTGTTAAACCAACCTAAGTCCATAGGATTTATCTTACTGTTACAATTTCTAGAAAGTAATGATAATGGTCTTTTGATCTGACATAACTTACAACATACTTTGCAAATTTTAGATCACTCTTTTAGTTCAATCCTTATGCTTGGCTTCAATCACTTCAGCTCTGACTGCTTGTCTCCCTTTCAAGCTTCATCTCCTTGAGTCTTCCTACTCATTTTGCCAATGCAATCATGCTTGTGGTCATCTATCTAAATAGAGTTCCTGTGTTATCTTCTCCTTAGCACATTCTTCAGCATTTCATGCTTTTATGCTTGACCACGACTCTCTCTCTCTCACTATCCCCTCTATTCCACTTTGTTTTTCCATTAACTTATGTCATCTTATATACAAGTTTGATTTGCCTTTGCCGCTCAATTCTCCCTCTCCAATTTTAGGGTTTCAAAATGGATTAGGTAGGATACAATGTATCTACCCCATATCTTGTTTTCTTCTTGAAACTTCACCAATTGTTCTACATGGTGTTCTGTGCCACCAACTCATCATTCTTATCTTCCTTTTAATTCATAGATTTCTAGATAACAACTTTGTCAGCTTAGATCTGATGAATCTTCGATTTCCTAAATAGTGCAGCAACTCAGCATTATTGAGTTACTGGTGCTCAGCACCTCTGTGTTACTCGACACCTATACCTGCTAGGCACTTGGTTCTGCTCGGCACTTGATTCTGCTCGGCACTTGAACTTGCTCGACACTTGAACTTTCTTGGAACTTGAACTTGCTCAACACTTGCACTTGCTCAACACTTAACTAGGAATTTTCTCAGCTCTTACTAGCTTTCTCGGCACCTCCTCTCTAATAAACTTAGTTTGAGCTTTACAAAAGACTTAGCTAAAACCTTAGATCTTTGATATGTTTCACTGTGCTCATTCTTTGTATCTTTTATATGTCATCCAATACACTATTTCATTAATGGCTTGACTGATCCTTGTACTTCATTACAACAACATAACTTCAACCTTTCTCTAGGTGTTCTAGTTACATCTTATTGATTGCCTCCACCTTGACAATCAACTATTGATAGTATTTGGATCACTAAAGCAATTGTCATCCCTGCAAGTAGCAAGTTTGACATCAATGAAAAAACAATGATTGAGGACATTCTTTACTAGTTCCATATATTATTCCAACAATTGTTCTTATGATCATTTCAATCATTTCCAACAAATATGAATAGCTGAATCACTAACTCCATATGCCACTGCTAGGGATATAATTCTTGCACACTAAAACACACGATCAAGTGCAATTGCATATAATATCATAACCGAAGCAACATGTATTAAAATACCTATTTAATCCATTTACATCACTCACATTCACAGAAGCATAAAGAACATAAATGAAGTAAATAACCATAGCATAGAATTCATCTCATAATATAATCAACAACGTGTCCAATACATCATATAACTAGATATCATCATAGATCTACTGTCATCTCAAAGTAGCATCAACATGAAAATATGGTAAACTAAATAGCATAGCAATATAACATCTTTGGAACTGAATCAAAGTATAACATCCGACCCTCGGGTCATCATAAGGTACAAAATAAGAGTATCCAATATCTCTCGAATCAAAATAGATAAGGTAAAAACTGTAAAACATGAGAGGCACTACAAGAAATGCCATCTTGTTAGATGATTTGGAAAATAGTTATTAGGCTAACTTTGTTAAGAGATTTAGTTCACTACTACAATGGTTAGAGAGTAACAATGGAATGACCTGATTGTTGATGCAACTGAATTGCTGATTTCAGATCTGAATTTTGGCTTGAATTCTTGATCCTTCCTAATTAGATTAATATTTGCATCCCAACAAGTATATTCTACTTATCCTTCTAATTCACTTCCTCTAAGAAACTTCTTATCTTCCACACATTCTCACACTCATTCAATCCTCAACTTGACCTTATACTTATATCATATACATTATCAAGTCAGCTTGAATACATCTTATAATAATGATTCTTCATCTTATTTGACTAGAACCAACAAAAAAATTCATTAAACTCAATATGCCAAAAAAAGAAAATCTTTTGCTAGCAGACCCTTCTCAGTAGACACTAACACTGAAATGATTTTCTTGTGTTAACCAAGTGAACTCGATTAATGCTGCAACTTCATAAACTTCCTTTTCTAATCGAGTGAGCTTGGTTAACACTAGTTCCATCAAAATTTTCTTTGTTAACCGAGTAAGCTCAGTTAACACTAAAATTTTATGAACTTCCCTTCGATGCCTAAGTGAACTTGGTAGACACTGTCTTCTAAACTTGGCAAACATTGGAATTCTCAACAGACATAAGAAACTGTCTTCATCGCCTGAGTGATCTTAGCATACACTGACTAGTAAATATATGACATTTTATGTAACATCAAAGATAATATATAATTGATCAACTATTTTCAACAATCTCCCTCTTTGGCATTGATGGTAACAAAACATGTCATAATACAATGGAATTTTAGAGAAAAAAAAGTAAGGATAATATACTTAGTTACATTTTGATTCTCATAATTGAGAACTCCCAATAATATCCTTAGTTTCATTATGATTCTCATCCATGAGAACTCCCACTACTACATTTGGGCCCAAATTGCGATGGCAAAGCATCACAATTCTAATGGTATCCTATCGCCCAACTAACATTAAGAGGAATTGGATCCTATTGAATGGGCATTGGAATTTTTCTATTATAAGTTGTGATGACAAGGGTGATCATCGCAACTATGATGATCACATGTGTCATAAAATGAGCTAATGTATTGGTAAGCCATTCCTTTTCACCATGACAATTGCGACAGAAATTTGTCAAAGACACTGTTGTAATTGTAACGTCTGTACAATGAAAATGCTATGAGCCCCACAACAAGCCATTAGAAGTGTCTATCATAACTAAGATGGACATGTGGTAGGAATGATGCATGATCAATAGCTAGCCATCACAATTTCAATGATGTGCTATAATAAAAAAATAAAATAAATGGCGAAAAAAATTGAATAGCTATGATGCAATCATAGGTTAATATTGTCATACAATCATAGGTTAATATTGAGCTTCACTTGGTTTCAAGAATAGTTTAATATTATCTATTAATCAGGGCCAACCACATGAATGTGGAAGTTCATTTGGCCCCACCCCCTAACATCTAAATTCCCTGTTAACATCTAAAATCTTTAAGAAATGATCAATGTTTAAAGTACAAAAAAGGTTCTAGACCTATAAAAGTAATATCATTTTCCCATCTTCTAGTGTATGTCATTTATCCATCACATCCAAAATAAGATTCTACCACTCTGAATTGAGAATTTTTGTGCAACTATGTTTTGTATGTATGGATAATAGAAGAAGTTGAAAGAACCTATCACGTTTACATTTATTTAATAGGTCTATGCAAACCTCTAACAGAAATGTAAACTTGTCAATTCTTTTTAGCTCCACTTGATGTCATATTTATATGAATTATGATTACATATCAAACTATGGTGTCCTTCTACATTTCCTAAAACCAATAGATTCCACCTCATTCAAAATAATATTTTGACACTTTAAATTGAGAATGCACGTGCAACTGAATTCAAATGCATGGATAGAAGGTGGAGATGATAAAATGTAACATAATTACATTTATTTAATATGTCTATTAAGTTTCAAAAATTATAGACCATCATGAACAATGTTCATGCTGGTCTATAACTTAAAATACCTAATTAAAGACCTCTAACAAAAATGCAAACCTGTTGTATTTTTTAGCTCCAACTAATGTCATATGCATATGAATTGACATTGCGTATTGAGCTATGGAATCCTTTTGCATTGCCTAAAACCAAGAGATTCACACAATTAGTTGTCATACAATCATAGGTTAATGTTGATCTTCACTTGGTCTTAAGAATAGTTTAATATTCTCTACTAATCAGGGCCAACCACATGAAGGTGGAAGCTCATTTTCCCCCCCTTCCCCCACAACATCTAAATTCCCTGTTAACATCTAAAATCTTTAAGAAAGGATCAATCTTTAAAGTACCTATAATTTCCTCATCACCCCTTGCTACTCTCAGGGGAAGTCCATCTTCATTGCTCATGAGAAATTTGTCACACAGGTACATCTAGGAATATCCTCATTGCCTCCTACATAAAATGATTCCAATATTAGAAAATGCCTCCTAAATAATAGTTCAAGTGAAATAAACACATGAAAAATGAGAGAGAAAAAGAGAAATCTACTTACTAATAGGCACTGCCATTATATCTATGGCCATGCTACCTATTGAGTGAGTTTTATTTTTTTTCTATTATGCCAAGATCTCTCTGTTTATATACATACATACCTATATAGAGATCACGAGGGCACAAAAACAAGATGCAAAGATCACAAGGGCACAAAAATGAAATGTAGCAATCACAAGGGCATGCATATACATACATGTATGTATTTATGTATGCATATATATATACAAAAAGATCTTTTTAAG